>CP139509.1:311536825-312136825 GCA_021014915.2 Artemisia tridentata subsp. tridentata
ATTTCATGTCCAAAAGTATCATAAGTAAAGCATAGCATAAGAGTATAAATGTTTTGAGTATAAAACAAGTAGTTGAGCATGTATCTCCCCCAAAAATAGTTCAAAAGTATAAAAGTAGGGGCTATGAAACTCACGTTAATATGTAAAAGTTTAGAATTGCTTATGAAAGTAAAAACAGATAATTGAGCATGTATCTCCTCCAAAATAATTCAAAACATGTAAAAGGAGGGGTTATGAAACTCACGTTAATATGTAAAAGTTTAGAATTGCTTATGAAAGTAAAAACAGATAATTGAGCATGTATCTCCCCCAAAATAATTCAAAACATGTAAAAGGAGGGGTTATGAAACTCACCTTGATTATCTGGATGGAAAACGAAAGTTGATAAACGTCTCCGGACAAGTAACCTGGGTTGTTATGTCAATATTTAGTAATCATTTCAGATAATTATAGTTTATTTATTAGTTTCGTTGTTTACATCTTTCGTTCTTATGTTTCTGTTCCTTCATTTATTATATCTTTTGTTTGTTTGTTATTTCACTTGTTCATTCTTTCGTTCGTCAAGAAAATAAATGTATTTCGTTGGTATTAAAACGGAAAATAAAAATAGAAATGATAAAAATAATGGTTACGAAAAGTTACGTTTTAATCCCTAAGGTTTGGTCAAATGATAGTTTATACCCTGAACTTTTGGAAAATGACTGTTTCTACCCTTAAGTTACAAAAGTGTCATTTTCTACCCTTCTTATTTAATATTGTCAAAAATAGTCCTTGACATAAAGTATTTACAAATTCAGTCTTAATAAAACTCTTATTAACTAAAATAACATGTATGAAATATGTGACTTATGAAGAATTTTGAGTTCAAATAACTTAATGCATACTAGATGATTTTACGTGTTCTCAATTCCTATGATAAGCTAGCTAGGTCGTTGTTAAATGGGTCAAGTTTCGTTATTTACGAAAATCATTTGATACTCGAAATATTTGACCTAAGTCGACTAGGTGATCAAGTTTTACAAAAATCTGGAAAGTGTGTTTTAAATCTAGGGATAGGCCAATCTTTAAACATCAATAACTTTTAAATGGCTAGATCATTTTAAGTGATTCTTGCTTCTAAAATAAGTTAGCTAGGTCGACTTTAATGTCCCAAAATATTAGAATTTTTAGAAAGCTTATGAGGGTTGAAGACTGGGTCGAAAGTTGGGCAACTGGTCGTCACTTTTTGAAAAAAATAAGAACTGATAATTTAAGTTTTATACTAGCGATTTGGACAAATTTTAAGACTCGATATTTTCTAGCTCGCTTAACTGTTTTCAATGATTTTTGTTTCTAATTAAAGGTGGCTGGGTGGTCTTTATTCACGCCAAAAATCAGAATTTATCATGGTCTCTAGATGGTCGAACTATAGGTGGGAAGTAGGGTTACTGGTCGACTGAGTTTGAAAATAAAATAACTGGTATTTAACTTTTTATACTTAACGATTTGGAACAAACTTTAGGGCTTCATAACTTAAAGAAAACTCGATAATTTTTAATGATTCTTTTTCCTGTCATTAGCTAGCTAGGTGAACTTCTTAAATACCAAAATTCAGAATTTAACAAGGTCTTTTGGGTGTCGGTTCAAAGGTCACAATTTGGCCTCCTGGGCTGTTTTTGGCTCGACCAAAATACAGAAAAAGAAACCAAATGGGTTTTTGAGTTTTTAAAGGTTTTTAACTAAAATTTTATGTAAGATATGATAATATTTAATGTATTCTAACATGTTTCATTGATCTTTGATTTGTTCTAACCATATTTCGAATAGATTGGGTATTTTAGTTTACTGATGCAATCAGAAGGAAAAAAAATAGAAACACTTTATAGTTTTTGATTATGTTTTATTTTAGATATCATGTGTTAATGTTTTTAAAGATAAATAACTTAAATAAACTGAATTTTAGAAGAGTTATTATACTTACTTAGGGTTTGGCTCGCTAGGGTTTTCAGGATCAAATGGATTGGTTTCTTGAATACTAGTTACTCCTCTCCTCTTCTAAGCTTCCTAGGGATTTTATTTGGCTTGTCTTTAGGACTGTGGTCAGTAGGGAAATAAAATGGGGCTGTTTTAGGTGTTTGGTCGATTTGGATGTGTAGTTGGAGAAGTGAAAATAAGTTGCTATTTATAGAAGAAAGTTGGTCTAGGGTTTTCTAAGATGTTGTGGCATAAGATAGGGAGATGTGGCTGAATTTGGTTGAAGGACAAATGGGAGGAAGGAGGTATTTGGACGTGGCATGTGGAAGGGAGTTGATGTGGAGAATTTTTCTTCATACAAGTCATCAAGGGGTGATGTCATTGATGATGTGGAGGAGGGGGTTTTAGGGAAGAGTTACTTAGTGTAGGTTATTTTTTTAGAAGTAAATATAGTTAGGTTTCTAAGTTAGAATTCGACTAGGAAGTTGTATGGGAACCGAATGGGCCTTTGGGATTTGTACAATAGGTCTAGGGAGTTGTAATTAGAGTTTAAAAGAAATTAGTTAGGCTAGTTTATGTATTTTTGTTATTTAGAAAATATTTAAAGTTATATGTATATATGGGAATTTTGAATTATATGAGAAAATGGTGAGGAAAATGGTTTGAGCTTATGAAGGTTGTACCATAGGCTTAATGGGATTGTACAATAATTTAATATATGAGAAAAATATAGTTTTAACAATTTATTAATTTATAAAATTTATTTGTTAAGTTTTATTATGTTTAAAAGTAATTAAATATGATTTTTGGTTCTTGTGCATTAAGTACTTGTACTTTATGCTAAAAGACTTGTAAAAATATTTAAGAAGTTTAGAAAATATAATTTCTAAGAGTTATGCATAAATGGGTTGTAATTTGTGTTTTAAAAATAATATAAATAGGATTTTTATAAGGATTTCATAAATAATAGTTTCTATGCATAAAGGACTTGTACTCTAGCTTATATGACTTGTACATTTATTATTTTGTTAAAATATTATATAAACAATTTAGGGTTTGTGAAATTTGTACATGAAATCATAGATTTATGAATTTAGGGTTTTACCGGGAATTAAAATAGAATTAGGGTTTCTGGTGCTTTAGTAACTTGTACATTAGTTCAGATAAGTTGTATTTTTATGTTCTAGGATTTAGTTATTTATATTTGGTGTTGTGATGAATTTTAGGGTTTCCTAGAAACTCTATATAGTTAATGAATATTTTGTTTATACATTTGTTAAGGATTTATCGTAAAGTGGTAAATGGTATTTTGAAATGTTTTCATATAATGATGTTTATGAAATAAATATTAGATTCGTTAGACAGGTTTGTGTGGGAGCACGTTTATCAAGGATGTGAGCTATGTCACATAAGATAGGAGATACAATTAAATAAATAAAAAATTATTCGTGGAAAAAGGATAATAATTCAGTAAAGTAAATGGAAAATTTTACGAGTGGTTACTGGAAGGACCTCCAAAAGTTAGATGTGAAACGACTGTCTCGATCAGAGATGATAGAAATCGGCATACTGTGCCTTGTGACAATTTCTTTCAAGTACAGTCGTGCAAGTTTGTCCATGCTATCATTCTCCTTTATAGGAAGGAAATGAGCAGATTTAGTGAGACGGTCCACGATTACCCAGATCGTGTCGTAACCGCTCGATGTCTTTGGCAGTTTGGTTATGAAGTCCATAGTTATGCGCTCCTACTTCCATTCTGGAATTTCAGGTTGTATAAGTAGATCGGACGGTCTCTGGTGTTCAGCCTTGACCTTCGAACACGTTAAAAATTTACTGACGTACTTGGCAATATCGGCCTTCATGTTTGGCCACCAGTATAGCTTCTTCAAATCCAAGTACATCTTGTCAGATCCTGGATGGATGGAGTATTTGGATTTATGGGATTCGTGCATGATCAAATCACGAATTCCTCCGTATAGCGGGATCCAACTTCTGTCCCCATAACACAAAACTCCGTCGGATCTCTTTGCGAAGCCATTCTCACTCTCTGGCATTCCAAAAATCTTCTCACACGGTCAGTTCTCTTCCTTGAGTGCCTCGACCTGAGCCTCAAGAATTTTCGCTGGAAGTGGTTAACTGATCATCATTCCTAACGATCTGACTCTGAGAGGTTTGATCTGCTCTTTTCTGCTGAGAGCATCGGCAACTACATTTGCCTTGCCTGGGTGATAACGGATCTCACAATCGTAGTCACTGAGCAATTCCAATAATCGGCGCTGTCTCATGTTCAGCTCCTTTTGGTTCAGAATATGTTGTAGGATTTTATGGTCGGTGTACACCACGCACTTTGTGCCATAGAGATAGTTTCTCCAGATTCGAAGTGCAAACACGATTGAGCCTAACTCTAGGTCATGGGTCGTGTAGTACTTCTCATAGGTTTTCAATTGTCGAGAGGCATATGCTATCACCTTCTCTCTTTGTATTAACACGGCTCCCAAACCATTGTGTGAAGCGTCGCAATAAATGACAAAGTCTTCACTACCTTCAGGTAAGGCCAAAATAGGTGCACTACACAACTTTTCCTTAAGGAGTTGAAAAGTTTCTTCCTCCATATCTCTCCAGTCGTACTTCACATTCTTCTGGGTCAGTTTAGTCAAAGGCTTCGCGATCTTGGAGAAACCTTCAATAAACCTTCGGTAATAACCGGCAAGTCCTAAGAATTGGCATATTTATGTGGATGTTGTGGGTGTCACCCAATCCTTTATTGACTCGATCTTTGTAGGATCCACGTAAATGCCTTGACTATCGATCACGTGGCCCAGAAACTGCACAGTTGATATCCAGAATTCACACTTCGAAAACTTGGCATATAACTCTTCCTTCTTTCATAACTCTAAGATTAGCTTGAGGTGCTCCTCGTGCTCTTTCTCATTCTTAAAGTATATCAGGATGTCGTCAATGAACACGATCACGAATTTATCCAAGTACGGCTTACACACTCAATTCATGAGGTCCATGAATACGGCTGGTGCGTTAGTTAAGCCTAATCGCATACCTTGGAATTCATAATGGCCATATCGCGCTCTGAATGCAGTCTTCGGGATATCCTCTTCCCGGACTCGGAGTTGATGATAACCTGATCAAAGGTCAATCTTGGAGTAAACGGATGAACCTTGTAGTTTATCGAATAGGTCATCGATTCTCGACAGTGGGTAACGATTCTTGATGGTTAGCTTATTCAGCTCTCGATAGTCGATACACATCCTAAAGGATCCATCCTTCTTCTTAACAAACAGGACCGGAGCTCCCCAAGGCGAAGAACTCGGTCTGATAAAACCTTTCCCTGATAGTTCAGCCAACTGATCAGACAACTCTTGTAACTCCGTTGGTGCTAACCGATAGGGTGCTCGTGCTACAGGCGCGGCTCCTGGAACCAAATCGATTTGAAATTTGATCTATCTGGCTGGCGGGAGTCCAGGTAGGTCTTCTGGAGAAACTTCAGGGAAATCCCTCACAATTGGCACGTCTTCCAATCGTTTCTCTTTAGGCTCCTTTTCTTTCTTCTTAGTAACATGAGCTAGAAAGAGGTGGCATCCTTTCTCGATGTACTTCTGCACCTTCATACACGAGATGATATTCAACCTTGACGAGCGTGCACGATCGCTCCGATTTCCTTCTATCATCAGGAACTCATTCCCATAGGGTACTCGGACGATCTTCTCATCACAGATGATGATGGCATGGTACTTCGATAGCCAATCCATCCCTATGATAACGTCAAAACTACCCAACTCTACTGGCGTGAGATCGATGTTGAATGGGTGGCTTAACAAGTTTAGTGTGCAACCTCTTATAATGGTATCTACCCTTTCTAAATTTTCGTTGGCTAATTCTACGTCAAAGACGTTGTCTAAGGTGGTTGGAGCAATATCAATTAAGGAACTAAAAGCAGTCAACACAAAACTTCTATCTGCTCCCGTATCAAATAATATTGATGCATAACGATTATTTAAAAGAAACGTACTTGTCACCACGTTCGGGTCGTCCTGGGCTTCCCTTCTGCCCACAGCATAAACTCTCCCACGGGCTCCTCCTCCATTGCCCTGGTTCCCATTGTTAACTGCTGCTCCCTGGTTACCATGACCACCACTATTTCCCTGATTCCCTGGTTTCTTGCACTCATTACGGTAATGACCCTTCTCACCACATCCATAGCAGGTGACTTCTGCCCTACGGTTGTTGGGTGGTGCTGCTTGAGCGGTGGCTAGAGGTCTGGACCTGCAATTCTTTGCCAAATATCCCACTCTCTGGCAGTTGTGACACTTAACCGTGCACTGCCCTTTGTAGTGTAGCTTACAACGGTTGCACAGAGGTGCATTCCTATCATACCCTTTTCTCTCACTTGAACCTGTTGTGTAAGCTTTTGCCACTTCCTGGCTTTTGTTTTGAGAGTTACTGTTATTACCTTTTGAGTGGTCTTCCCACTTCCTCTTGTTGTCAGTACTCTTTTTTGAGACATCCTCCAATTCCTAGTCCATCAACTTGTTGGCTATTTCCACAGTCTCATGGAGATCTGCAGCCCTTGAGGTAGTCACATCTCCTTTTATGGACTTTGGCAAACCTACGACATACCTCTCAAGCAATCGCGTTTCAATCCGAATTATTTCAGGACATAGCAAAGCCAGTTCCTGAAATCTATGGTTGTAAGCGACCATGTTGTTATTCTATACCTTTAAGTTCCAAAACTCTATCTCCAACTTCTTAACCTCATTGCGTGGGCAATACTTCCTAAGCACTAACTTCTTGAAGTCATCCCACGGCATAGCATAAGCAACATCCATGTTAGCAGATTTCATGTAGTTGTTCCACCAGGTCAAAACGGCATCCATGAAAGTGAAAGATGCATATTTGACCCTGTCGTCATCGTTACAACCACTGATGCGAAACACAGTTTCCAGCTTTTCAATCCAGCGAGTCAGGCCAATGGCTCCCTCTGTCCCTCCGAAACCTCCAACCATGATCTTTCGGAATTCAGAGTAAGTGCAGCCATGGCTGTTGGTCACTGGCCTTGATGTTCCGGTGTTGGTGGTTGAGTTGTTTGCGGCTGCGAGTGCGGCGGCCACACGATCATTGACAAGCTGATCTAGCGTTGCTTGTTTCACCACAGGTGGGTTTTCCGCGGCCCTGGTTGGGGCGGCATCCTCAGCATTTCTGCCTCACGCGGATCTTGTCGGGGTGGCATTTTCAGCAGTCCTGCCTCACACAGCTCTTGCTGGGGCAGGTGTGTCAGCAATTCGTCCTCGTGTGACTCTGGTGGACTTTCGCTTGGGTGCCATTTATCTGCATCACAAAAAGATGACGATAAATGAGATCTCGAGTATAGAGTGAAAGTGTCACATGAGTATATGAATATCACAGACAGAGTGCAAGAATAAAGTCAATCACAGAGGAAACGAACAATCAAAATAGATAAACCAAGCTTGTATATATATATATATATATATATATATATATATATATATATATATATATATATATATATATATATATATATATATAATATATATATATATCGAATAGGATAGAGGTACAAAAAACTACAAGCAAGGCTAATAGTACATCACTAACTGATAACTCATTAGTTTAGTGGAATACATCATCTACTGGAAACTAATCTAAGCTCGGTCAGGCTCAAGGCGTAACTGCTCGAACGCTGCAGTCATTCCTCCAATGGCAGCCTCCAAATGATCCACACGGTGTCTCAGCTCCTGGTTCTCTCTCATCACAGCGCCAATTATATACTCAGCAGTCATGATCCTCTGCCACTGAGCGCGATCAGTACCTCGAGCTCTCCTCAACATCTCATGAATCCTGGTCTGGCCTCTGCCCAAACCAATAGCCCTAAAATCCAAAGCCCTGAGCTCCTACCGTGTGACCTCTCGAGTGCCTCAAATCTGGCTCTCAGGCCAACCATCTCACGTCTGTCAACAAACATCTCCTCAAATAACACACAAGCAGCTCTGTCAACTGTCCCAATCCGCCTCTCAACAATCTGAATGCGGTCAGGTTGCTCTAACCTCTCAATCTGATCTGAGTGCACATCGAGCAAACTGCTATGGTTTTCCAGCTGGATCCATACCTGCTCCATGATAGTAGGCTCCTCGTCCTCAGCCGGTGAAGCTGGTAGAAGCGGAGAAGCCACTGGTGATGGAAGCGGAGAAGGTATCGGAGATGGACGTGGCACGAACGAAGGAGATGATGGAGTGTACTCCGGACTAGCAGCACACACACCCGTGCTGGTATCACAAGTAATGTCAACCCACTGAGTATCACTCAAATCCTGTATCTGGGCAGCCCTGGAACTCTGCCCTACCTCAAATACCCCCTGTACATCCTCCATGATGCCCATGCCATACATCAAGTTCAATTTAAATAAAACAAGGCCCATTTAATATGACTGTCCCAAATCAGAGTTTAACGCATGTGTAAAAACACTTCTGGTAATTATGACTAATGTCATGCCCTGCCTTCAACAAATACATTCTCAAACACCAGAGAAAAACATGCTAAAAGTCAGCTAACGCTGGTGAGTTCATAGGTTTAAAGTAAATAAGCACATATGGACTATAGCAAATAATTCAGCAGGCACACACTGACCGCATGCTAACACTAAGCTCATCCAACCAAAACTAGACAAACAATATGCCAAACGACATAGCAAACAAGGGATTCATACATACTTAGGTTATCCGCATACTAGTGTGTAAAAACAAGAGTTCCATTTTTGGTCCATGAAAACAGTTTTACATATTTCTCACCCCAAGGTTTATAAAAACAATACGTCTAAAAATGGGGCTATAAACTCACCTTAACAATAACAATCAGCTAGTCAACAAATAACACAGTGCAACCGCTCTGACACGCGACCTAGATCAGTATGGTAAGACTTAGCGCAATATTCGTGTTTTAAACGTTTTAACTCATTTGAAAGGTTTACATGTGTCAAGTGCTGGTGTATTTCTTGCTTGTTGTGTGGTACGGTACATTTCAAAAGTGGTTTATCGTACAAGACTCTTTGGTGATGGCTCATGGTGAAAGTGTACGGTGAAAATACGTGCAACGGAAACATCCGTGCTTAGTACTCGTCGTCGTAAAATACGCAAGTAATATATATATATATATATATATATATATATATATATATATATATATATATATATATATATATATATATATATATATATATATATTATCGTATATATTATCGTATATATATATATATATATATATATATATTTAATAATTAAGTATTTAATTAATTAGGGCTTATAATCAATTAAATGGGTATTGAAAATTTTATATAATAATGGTGATAGTGGGGTAATATTATATTATAAATATTATCATTATTTATAATATAATTGTAATTACAAAGAGAAATTATAATAAGTATTTAATTTTGAAAAATTAAATAAGTGTAAGTGTATAAATATATAAAATATATTTATAAGTCTTATAAGGTCTAGAAATATTAATTTGTAAAAATTAAAATTTTTTATAATAAAAATATTTCATTTTGTCTTTTAGTCGGTTTTTACCCAAAAATATTCTAAGTGTTAGAATTTTAGAAAAATCGGGCAGTACCCATTCGTTTATTCCAACTTTTCCATTTTTCCCAAGTGTTGCAATTTCCTCAAATAATCCCTTACGTTAACTATATTTGCAAAACTAGTCCAAAATATATATTTATCGTTATAACTATATTTTTCGTTACGTTTACTTCTTAATTATGGGTTTCGATACAAAAGTCAACGTTTAGTCAAAATACTTTCAAAAGTCAACAAAAGTCAACAACTATAATATTTGGGCCGAAAAGTCCATTTATTAGCCTTATTGGGCTTAAAGTGTCCAAACGAGTTTAAAATAGTTTTAAATCGTTATATAAGGTTTTATTACGTAAAAATAATTATAGTGAGTTGAAAATGTCTATAATGGGCCCAATAGTCTAAGTTTAGCCCAAAAACCATTTATCCTTTTTAAGTTTCGATATATATATCGTTAAGTTTATAAAAATCAATTTAACACGTTCATCACGTCATTTGGTCAAAAAGTCAAATGTGACCAGTTTTGGGTTAGGCTCGGCCCAGCAGTGTCGAGACTCTATCCAAGCCCAAAAACAAAGTTTAGCCCAAAGTTCTTTTTAATTAAATTAGTTACGTAACGATATTTAAATTAACCAAATAAGCTCTTATAAGTAAACAAATTAGTCAAAAAGTCAAACATGGTCAAATCTCAATGGGTTTGACCCATTTTGAACCGTACGACCCAAAACTCAAATAATATAAGCCAAACACAATAAGTTGTAGCTTATTCAATAAGCTATTCAAAATAAGTTATTAAGCACTAATTTCACCATTTCACAACTAGAGCCAAAATTTTATGTTTTTCAAAACCCCAATTTTTATTTCCTTAAAAATGTAGCCGATTAGTGTATTTTTACACATAAGTGTATATTTCGTTTTAAACTCGCGTAATTAACACTAATCACATTTGTATCAACAAACTAGTACCACATGTAACAAGATTTACCACACAAGCAATAAATATCATAATTTGTATATAAACTTCAAAAAAAGTCAAGCACTATATATATAAACACCAAACACTAGCTTTTTCATTTTAGTAAAACATATACATTTAGCATTTGGTAACTTCTTTAGACATCAAGATGACATGATATGAACAAGATTAATAAGTTTTGAGGATCCTTACAATGTTTCTTGAAAAATTAGAGAGGTAGAAGACCAAAGAACAACCCAAAATGCACCAAATTTACCCAAGACACGTTCCGATTAACCCAAAACTCTTGAAAGTACAACCCGATTTGTTATAACTTCAACCAATTTTTGTGGATCTTGAGTTTATTGATGGTTCGACTAGGAGAAGTGAAAAAATGATCTAAGTAAGCTCTTGGGTGGAAGTTGTATGTTTGTTTTGGTATGTGACACTTAATTAGGTAAATTACAAATATATAATGTCATAATAGGGTAAAAAAAAAGCTTGATCTTCTTTGTTTGTTTGTGTTTCTTGGCGTCACCCCACAAGGGTCAAAATGCCACATTATGGTGTCAACCAGAACATACAAACGCAAGCGGAAGACTTATAAATATAATGATTACAAGGTATACTAAGATAATAACGAAATACTAACTCTAAACATAATGAGTTCCAAAACCAAATACAATCCAAACTAAGTCTAACTGAAGATAAATCCAGGTCTAATCCAGAAGCAAAATGGGTATCTATCATCAGGGTAGTCCACTAAGAGCTCCTATGCACTCTTCACTCAAATCTCAGCTTCCAACCTAAAACCTGCCGCAGGAGAAGAAATGCGGTTAAGCTTAAAAAGCCCAGTGAATAGATATAAACAAAACGAATAATCGAACATATATAAGTATAGGGAAAAGGAACATAAGCTCCTGCTGAACGAATATCATCTGCCAAACGAATAAGAGGTCAAGGATCAACTGTACAAAATGTCATATACCATAAGAAGCAAATCGTAGCGAAACATAAGGAGATCATAATGAAGTCAGAGGAATCAGACAGAGGATAATAATCATATAACAGAAAAAGAAATGCCCATCAAGCTCAGAAAGCATGCAACATGCTTAGTCACATAATCACATTATATCATATCCATATATATATCCGTCAAATCATTAGTTGTACAAGGAGTAGCTAGCTCCAATGTACCAGAAGTGAAATGAGGTGCATGGCACGCACTACCAATCACTAAGTCAAACCATATCCAAACAGACAAATACCTAGGATGCATCCATACGCTCCCTGCAAAACAAAATACATATGCAAGTACGAGACTATACATACATATAATAGAATGGCCATGTGCGCAATAATCATATATATATCAGAACAGAAGGGAAGGTCGTGGATCAATCACACCACCACAGAAAGTGTCATGCCATTGGTGCCTCAATGACATGGCCATGGTACCTCCATGGCTTGTTCAGAAACATCTCGGGCAACAGAACAGAACAAAGCAAAGTAAAGCAAAGCAAAGCTATCCATAATCATAACAGAGCTACTATAGCATAATCAATCAGAGCATATCAACAGAACAGAATCTCATATCAATGAGATAATATACATATCATCATAACAGAATGGATAGCAAACAGAATCATATCAAATGATAATATCAAACGGAATCATATCAAAGCAAATGAATCAAGTCAAGGATCGAGAAGTCATGAGAAACCTTTACTGAGAAAAGGTAGAATATCTGTACCTTAAAAGCAATTCAAAGCGTACTTGAAAAGTCGTACTCGAACACACAACTTACTCCCGCTTCAGATTATCTACATAAATTTAATAGCTAATTATTTATTAACAGTCTAACTTATATACGAAGTAGTTATATAATTTCTTGTTTAGATACTCATTTACTCTAGGTGCAATTATTATAATATTGTTTTAGTTTGTGCTCAGGTAATTTACATCAGTAGTCGAAGACGTATGTCTAAATCCCATGTATTACGTTGAGCTTACTTTGGTTTTTAAAAATCATATCCACGAATATATATGATCAATTTCGTAACAAAACCATATCATTTGTTGTATTAAATAATACCAGTAATATGGTGCCTAATAGACTATTTTCTCATTACAAAAATTACTCTTTTGTTGGAAACGCATAATCTTAAGAAAATTCATTTGTTTCTGACACCATAGTTAATCCTAGCAGATGGCAAAGTGTATTTAGAAACATTTTGAAAACTAACTTTAGCAAGACTCAAAACCTTAAGGTTATTATGATACTGGTTTAATCCATGCAGAGCCATCTCCTTCACCCGTAAGATACCATCCAAGGTTAAGATCAGATTTAAATTTCGCCTTTTATTAGCTACGCAAATTGGTATCTCACAGATTTATTATACATATGCAGATATATAGCTTTTATATTCTGATATTTACAAAATAGTATGATATCATTATACAAATTAAAAAAGGCTTGATGTGAGACTTGTGAGATAACAGTGGATGATTTTCATATGATTCTACCATATATTAACTAAGGATATTTAACAAGTTAACATAATACTTATGTTTAGTATATGATCATGCATTAAACAGATTGTTAACGGATTACCTTAAGACGAAGTCGAAACATGAACACGAGGACGAGATTCAATAAGACACGATCGAACCCACAACTCAAGCGTAACCAAACATGAGTGCGAACATGAATTCAAGTACGAGTACTAATGTTAAACGAGGTATAATCGAGGCCCAATCCCAAGCATAGTCCAACAGCTAAACACGTACCCGTCATGAAACTAATACCGCATGTTATCGAACCAAAACCTTGACCTCAGCTAAACAATTACGATCAAACCAAAAACACGAGCATTACAGATTCAACGAGGTAAGATGGACGTTGGTAGCCCAAACTCATGCAATCACACACCCAGTTTTTCTCATGCGAACGTGATGGAGATTAGAATTTGTTTCGGTTTAAGAAAAATGTTACTGAGTTAATGAGAAAATGTTATACGACTCATGAATGATGGAGATACGATATTGTAGATATACTCGGTCCTCTCCAAAACGTGGACGTATATAAACAAACTAAACGAAATAAAAGGGATATGATGGAGGAGCTGTTGACTAAGGTGCTTTTATCAGCCTTTAATCGAGTATATATGGGTATACTGGCCTTTCGAAATCAACGGGACTTGGAGCGGAGGAAAGGTTAAATTTGAGAAATGGTTTAAATGCTAATCAATCAGTATTAAATTTGACAGAGTGTAGAGTTGTTAATATTAGTCGATCTTCTTATTTTTGTTTGAGATTTTAATACTTTAAAAAAAATGATACAAATTTTAGTTACGAAGAGAGAATAGTATGTATGTTTCATTCCTATCTATTAATATTACTCAATTATTCAATTAAACTTTAGGATAAAATTAAAATGATTAATAAAAATGTTAACAAAATTTTTAGGGCGTTATAATTATTCCCTTCTAAAAAGAATAGAAAGATTAAACGGAGACGTACCAAATTACGAAAAGAAATAAAGGTAAATAGCCTCACGCTCGGAATGATTCTTCCAATGGATTTTAACGAACGGAATAGTTTTGTTTCTCATGACTCGATCCGGACAAATAGGGTAGCCCCAGGCTCTCCAACAGAACTCAAATCATAACAAATCTGATCCAACGGGTACAAATAAACATGAAACAGATGATAGTCGAAATCTCTCAAATAGATACATGAACATCAGATGAATATGGAACAAATACAGAAGTGATGCTAGATGGCAGAAAACTTCATGAATCCAATCAGGTTCTGAACGAACTAAGGGACTTGCTAAAATTAGAGAAGCACATATCGAGTTATCAGACGTATCAATAGTTTCATAAAGAGGTGGGTAACCTATTCGTACTGACGATCAACTAAGCATATATCAGAGTATCAAAACGTATCAGAAGGTGTAATGGGATAGGTAGAATAATCGTATGGATGAGAACGAATCTAAATTCTAACGTATTGCGAACTAAATCTTCCTTATATGCCAAAACGTCGAACTCCTCTGTACGAAAACATCATACGGGACACACAAATTCCCGGTCTAAAGTTTCAAATTTTCTCTTCCACAATGGTAACTAATCCATTAGTCACTGTAATCAACTCCGTACCTTCAGTAAGTAACTCTCTGACTTAATTTAACCAAAATGTGTTCCACATCTCCATTCTTACAACACTCCGAAAGGAAAACCCTTGTCACTTTCATGCCATCAATCTTAATGAGCAAACACAACCAGACCCAACACTAGTCAAATTCCCGCTCAACACCTCTTCCCAAGTTTGAATAGTCGATTTGTATATCCATCCGTCTGAAGATGAGAAGTCGCACTAAAATCCTGAGTCCAATCCCCATAGTCTTCAGTATCTCTTCTGAAAGTGTGAAGCAAAACGTGAATCTCTGACACGATCACTGCAGGTGCGCCATGTAGCTTGAATAGCTCCTGCCAATCTTCCAAGTGAGCCGACCTAGTCAAACGATCCACTACAACTCAATTCGTGTTGTCCTTCTTAAATGTGCACGGACATCCCGTAACAAAGTTCCTGAAAGTTTAATCCCACTTCCACATACGAACATCCAAAACTAAGAAAAACCACTTGTACGCTGATGCTGAATCTTAACCTGTTGACACGCTAAACACTTCGCCACCAAGGTAGTCACAATCGTCTTCATACCATTTCATCAAAATTTTACTTCAAGTCTATGCATAATAGTACAACTAAGATGGATAGAGCAAATAGAACTGTGTGCTTCAATCAAAACCGCTTCCTTCAAGTCTTCTAACACAGATCATATTCCACCGTCTTGCTCCTGAGCTTCTTTATGTTTGTCACAAATCACTCCCAGCCATGTGTCGGATAGTTCACTTCCTACGGTTCTAGCTGTATTGATGCATAACCAATAGTCTTCCCATGTTGCATAAGGACATAACTAAGCCTCCTTCTTGAGTAGAAGCAAATCTCTTTTCAGCTTTTCAAAATTCTCTTCTCATTCTTCATTCCAACCAAAATTTATTCTTTGAGAATATTACATAGAGCTTCTTCTAATGTAGAAATTTCAACGCAAATACGAAAATGATCCTCGTGTTACTCCTTCGTCTCTGAATAAACCAAAATGTCATACTATGACAATTTGTCCAAGTATTCATGAAAGACTCGATTCATCGATTCCATAGAAATGGTCGGAGCAATAGTTAACACCATCGACATCATTAATACTCATGAGGACCATAACGAATACAAAAGGCAATTCTAGGAACATCTTGCACGAACTGAAATTAATTAGACCTTAAATCGATCATTGAAAAAACTTCACACCTGAGGTTGATTAAACAAATCATCAATTAGAGGTAACGGATAACGGTTCTAACTGCAATACGATTCAGCTTCCTGGAAGTTGGTCTTTCAATTCTTTCCACTCAACTGAAGTCATACGATACGAAGTTTCAGAATTAGGCAAAACTTCGCTCTTATACGGATAGAGTTCTAATTCAACCAACTTACTGTTCTCAGGCACTTCTCAAGATATCCTATGATCCCAATAAGTTCAAGTTATATGATGTAACTATTATTACGTTGGCCAGGCGTCATAATACTTGCATCATATACACATGCCTTTATTGCAATCACATTCTACCTCGAGTCGTGACTAAACCAGATCAAAACATCTTCACATTCAGATGGTACTCTTGGTAGTTCATTAAGGAATACATAGTGAACATTTCAAACAACCGAATAATTCTCAAGGCGAGCTTCATCAAACGAAATATCTTCACAACCGCGAGGGATTTAAGTACGAGTTTTCAAAGCAAAGGTGATCATAATTGTTTACCAGGTTGGGAACCATGGTACAGAATTTTGAGTTTCTCAAATCGCCAAGGATGACAAATCTAATATGACCGTTGTTAGCATCTCGATGCTCAGTCAACAAATTCAAATCCAGAATAATATCGACTCAAACATTCCCAAAGGAAACAGATTAGCAGAACGAAACTTATCTTCAAATATTTGTAAAACATACTGGACAATTTTGATACTCGTGGCGGATAATCACAAGATTTCTCCTAGAGATGGAACTAGGTAGGGCAAAAACTAATAATGCAGATGGAACCTTAATATGCTTAACGAAAGAAAGAGGAACTACAAAATGTGTCGAACATATCGGATTCATACATATCAGAGTTCTTTGAACGGAATCAAAGATCAAAGTTTTGAAAGAATGTGATAACCCCTGTAAGGCATAACTACAGAATTCTCAAAGCATTCTAAACTTATTTGATCACTAAGTTTATGTTGCGTATCCTGCTATATTTTCTAAATCTCCAGAACGAATGATCTTATAAGGGCTTAACTGATAGCAGAGGCGTAGATCAGAGTGGTGTGGAAGAATATATCTAACAAATGCCTTATCATAATCTACCCAATCCTCACCAGTCATAACTAAAGTTCTGCAGGGAAACCTTAAGCAAATGTTCAAAGTTTTGTTTCATAAGCTCCTATAGTGCAAACCTAAGGGTCCAAATCTTCACAGGCCATAACTTATGTACTACAAGTCGAAGCCTGGGCTCTGATACCATAATTGTAACACCCCAACCCGACAAGGGTCAAAATGCCACATTATGATTACAAGGTATACTAAGATAATAACGAAATACTAACTATAAACATAATGAGTTCCAAAACCAAATACAATCCAAACTAAGTCTAACTGAAGATAAATCCAGGTCTAATCCAGAAGCAAAATGGGTATCTATCATCAGGGTAGTCCACTAAGAGCTCCTATGCACTCTTCACTCAAATACCAGCTTCCAACCTAAAACCTGCCGCAGGAAAAGAAATGCGGCTGAGCTTAAAAAGCCCAGTGAACAGATATAAACAAAACGAATAATCAAACATATATAAGTATAGGGAAAAGGATCATAAGCTCCTGCTGAACGAATATCATCTGCCAAACGAATAAGAGATCAAGGATCAACTGAACAAAATGTCATATACCATAAGAAGCAAATCGTAGTGAAACATAAGGAGATCATAATGAAGTCAGAGGAATCAGACTGAGGATAATAATCATATAACAGAACAGAAATGCCCATCGAGCTCAGAAAGCATGCCACATGCTTAGTCACATAATCACATCATATCATATCCATATGTCCATCAAATCATAAGTTGTGCAAGGAGTAGCTAGCTCAAATGTAACAGAAGTGAAATGGGGTGCATGGCACGCACTACCAATTACTAAGTCAAACCATATCCAAACTGACAAATACCTAGGATGCATCCATACGCCCCCTGCAAAACAGAATATGTATGCAAGTACGAGACTATACATACATATAACAGAATGGCCATGTGCGCAATAATCACACACATATTATATATATAATATATATATATATTAATATATATATATCTACATATTATATATAACAGGATGCGTATGACGTCATCAAATGCAGGATTGATGAATAAGCGCTGGATTGATGAGTAATCATGCTCTTATTCCACCTAAGCAGTCCACCTAAGCAACATTTGACCGAACAAAATTCGTTATTTGACTTTTAATTCCGAAATTTTAAAAAAGTCTCTAAAGATTCGAACTTGGGTTGTTTACATGTCTTAAGTATATATCAATGTTACCATTAGACCAAATTATTTTTTGTGATATAGCTACCACAAAAAATAACTATAATCTTCTTATTTGATGACCATGCAGAATTTTTGGAATTATATATGTATTTTCTAAACATGTATTCCGGTTTTTTTCAAAAATATGTTTAATTTGTAGAAGATATGATTTTAAAGATAAGTTTAGAATGTATTTTGTGTAAATATTTTATTCCTATATTTAAGATGATATACCTACTTTTACACTATATGTGGATGAAAATATAACGTTTCTTCTCAAGCCAAAAACACTTGCACAACGATTTCACAAGGTGTGTTTTTTATATATACTTTAACCAATGTGTTGCTGTAATTTTAGTGTTGTTGTTGTATAATTAATTTAATGGTTGCATGTACAGTCGTAAATATAACAAACATCTATTTGTAAGTTGTTATATTCTTATTGATGTTGTTGTTGAAGCAATCTAATGCGCAGAAACATTACCATTCAGACGAAACACTTGCTTTCAGAATGTATGTTTTGTTACATATAATTTAACCATTGGGTTGTTGTAATTTTTATGTAGTTGTTGTATAACTAATCTAATGTTTACATAGACCATCATTTATTAACAAATAATCTATTCTTATGGTTGTTGTATTGTTAATGATATTGTTGTTGAAGCCATGTAATGTTTTGTTGCAGAAACACGCATAAACAGTATCAAGTATATCGAGCAGTACTAATAGATTGTGGCAGTGCCAACATGTGTAAAATAAATACACATAAGCGGTATCAAGTATGTCTAGCAGTACCAATATAGTATAGCAGTACTAACCATATGTAGGACACTGTATTAACATGGAAATTTATCATTCCGTATCAGGCAATCCTATATAACATGATTCTGATATTTTTAACAAACATCTATCTGTAAGTTATATTCTTTTCGATGTTGTTTTTTTGAAGGAATTCAATGCACAGAGATATTATCATTCAGAAGAAACAATTGCTTTCAGAAGGTATGTTTTGTTACATATAATATAACCATTGGGTTGTTGTAATTTTTATGTAATCGTTATACAATTAATCTAATGTTTACATAGACCATCATTGATTAACAAATAATCTATTCGTATGGTTGTAGTATTTTTAATGATGTTGTTGTTGAAGCCATGTAATGTTTTTGTTGCATAAACATGCAGAAACAGAAACAAGTATATCGAGCAATACTAACACATTATGGCAGTGCCAACAACATGTAAGATAAATAAACAAAAGCAGTATGAACTATATCTAGCGGTATCAATATAGTATGGCAGTGGTAAGCACATGTACGACACTATATTACCATGTAAATTTATCATTTTGTATCAGGCAATCCTATACAACATGATTCTGATGTTTTTTGGATCGAGAAGAAAAGTTTACACCGTCTAAATGAGTATCGAATTGTTGTATATGTTTACATGCGTTATTCATATATCGTAATATTTTTAATGTCTATGCTTATGTTTGTATAATATGTAAACATCCACATACCGTGAATGTGTTTTCATGCGTTGTGCATTAATCTTAGTATTTTTACTATTGAAAGTACATGAGGTATTTTTGTTGTTATATAAGTTTTAATACATCATGTATTAATTTGGTTTATTTTACCATGTATCAATATGGTTTCCATGCGTCTCTTTAATAAATATATGAAAAACCCTGGCCCAACAAAACGAGCCCAGTAATGACTATTCCGAATTAATGATGAGCTATATAATTGAATTATACAATGATGAACTATATGTAAAATAACTCTTCCTATGGATTCATCAAACCCTAAAATATCTCAAGATAAAAAATCACATGCGCCTCGCACTGATTCAAAGTGCGAAGAGCAAACGGTTCGTGGAAAAAAACATGTGACAGAACCAAGCATTGACGATGGGGTACATGATCGACACAGTAAAGATCCAAATACCAAGGTGGACGATGCATTGAGGTTTCTTACGTCAGTTTTTGAAGAAGGTGGATCTTCTCAAAGTAATAAAGGTATTGTATATAATGCTTATAATATCTTCTAAATAGATTTATGTTTTCATGTTAAGCTTATTAGTCCATTATTTTTTTATTTTTATTTTTGATTAGATGAGCTACCTGAGTCTATTTTCCTTGATTGGCTTAAATTGAACGTTGGAGATCCTCAAGAGTCTTTACAAGTTCTCAATGCGGTTCAATCAAAGGTCCTAAAGGCGGAAACTATGATCAACGAATTACGTGGGATGGGTCATGAACTAACTGATGACTATTTTGTTGATTTAAACTTCTTTAGTGATGAAGATTGAAATTTTATCATCTTATTAGTAATCGTTGTTCACAGCCAAATTCAATTGTAGTTCAAATAACGCATTACTTTCATTGATGTTTAACGATTTGAATGTTTTTTAGTTAATCGAATTTGTTCAGCAGTTTCATACATCGTTTTTAATTTTTATTAGATGCAAATAATTTTTACTCTAAATACATAATATGCGTAAATCATGACGGGATATAATCTTATATTTAAATAGGATAATATGCATGGTAATATACGGTAATTGATAAACATGGTATATAGGATATTGGTTAAATTTAAAATATACTTCTCATAGCTTATACAACCTTTACGCCTTTTAATGTACCTAACAATGGTTTGTGTTTATAAACAAGTGTATGATCGATTTTGTTCAGTAGTTTTATACATCGTGTTTAACTTTCATTAGATGCAAATAATACCACTATTTTTTACTCTAATACGATTATTTTTTATTCTAAATACATAATATGCGTAAATCATTCCGGGATATAATCTTATATTTAAATAGGATAATATGCATGCTAATATATGGTAATTGATAAACATGGTATACAGGATATTGGTTAAATTTAAAATATACTCATCATAGCTTATACACCCTTTGGTATACAGGATATTGGTTAAATTTAAAATATACTCATCATAGCTTATACACCCTTTCCGCACCTATAAATGCTGGATCGAATTCGAAAGCAATCAAACAATTACAATTCTTTTTTACTTTAGGTTAACAATAATAGTTTCCAATGGGTCGTTTGTTTTTTTCCTCATCAAATCCGCCAAACAAACGTCCGAGAAGCGTTTCCCCAACAAAGGAGATTTCATCAGATCCAAAAACAGACGCAGCGGTTGTGAGATATTTCCTACCAATACGATATATTTCCCAACTTAGACGACGGATAGCAGAGATGGAGGCAGGAATCGCACGCAATGAACAAACAATGTTTGAGTGTAAAGAGGCTATTGATCAACAAAAGAAGAAGATATTGGAGTATCAAGAGACGATAAAGAATGTTAAAAAACAGATGGACAACTATAACTGTTTGTAGTTTTTTTTTCGTGTTCGATCGTATTTGTCAGCCTTTATTGTTTTAAAAATACATCTTTTATGTTTAATGTTGGTAGATTGTTGGTTGATTCTTTTAAAAATACATTTTTTGGTTCTCATGAGTTAAAACGTATTAACTTTTTTGAGCCAGCAGTATTAATGAAACAAATAAATAATCCAAATAAGAAGAGCAGTACCCAATAACATGTACACAATCAACATAAGTCCTCAACGGATATGTCACTAATTCGGCCCAGTACCAGCGTCTATCTAACAGTACAAATATATTGATAGCAGTACTAAACTTTATTATTATGAGCTTCGGAAACTTTAAAGGGACGTCTATCCAACAGTACTAACTGTTTGTGCAGATGTGCGATCATAATTATTAAATAGGAAAATTATGATTTAGTTTTTTTTATCTATGATACATAAACAGGTTTATACGAAGCACCAATTTAAAAATAACACGGCTTTCCATTTAAATTTAAAAACTTTAATTAATATAAATTAACATGTTTATAGGAAATACGAATTTGGAAATAAATCGACTTTCAAATTGAATATATTCGACACAATAAAGGTTATGTTTATTCAATTTGAATAAAATCTTAATATTTAACATTATGTTTATTGTATATGCATAAATGTATGTATACACAACATAAATCTGGAAAGAAAGCCACTGTTCAATTAAATGTCGTGCCTTTTCAATATAAACATTGTGACTTTTAAGGAGTCTATAAATACAAAGAGATAACAACCACCTTTTATTATCCTTTTGACTATTCTAAGTTACTACAGTATTTACTTGATTATTCAATGGCGTCATCCTCATCAAACCCTAAATTGAATGAAGTTAAAAAACCAAAACGTGGTGATATTCCTCCAATGCCCGAGAAGTACAAGATTTACGACATACCCCAGCATATATGGGTTAAAATGCAATCAAACGGCGCTCATGCGACTCAAAAAAACGTTGATTGATCTTTACAATCAACGTATAAAAACTCTTGAAGAACAGAACAGGAGGGATGAAGAACGGAACAGAATAGATGCAGAAATCATCCAGCATCGACAACAGAACATTGTTGCTCGGAATGCAACAATAGCAGAAACACAACAAAAAATTGCTGATGTTTTCAAAGATATTGAAAACAGTTTGTTTATTTCTTAATTTTTCTTTTATGTTCAGAATATTATGTTATTTAAATGGTTGTTTTGATTGTAGATGTCATGTGCCGTGATTTTTTTTTATTGTGCATACTATTAGAACCATTGACCACAATTGTGAATAATCATTGAGTTTCGTGTAAGTTTTGTAACAAATCGACAAAATAAATAGATCAATCCAATTGACTTACTTAATACATAAAGCAAATATCGAAATCAAACATTGTATAGGGAAAAAACTACTAAAACAACTTAGTTAAAATCGTTCATCTTCATGGCATTACCCTCTTCCTCGCGGACACCGGCTTTGGCTTGAGCACACAAATCAACTAGCAGTTCAAGCAATGCCCGATGCCTCTCTTGAGTTTTTTTCAAAGCATCGAGTGAGTCTAATGCGACTCCACGGTGCCCTAATGCTTCCATGTCAGCTATCATCACTCGGTTCTTCGCCATCACTCTCCTGAGATGCTCACAACAAGCGTGTATCAATTTTGCACAGAACGAGTCTTCATGTGACTGCTGCACAAACCACACGCGCATACAATCATGCAGTTTGGACGAGCCAGAAATTTTCATCAGATCATCTAAAATTTGGAAATGTGCCATTGGAAACATTATGCCAGTTGATCGGCATCTTTCATTATATATTATTGTATTTAAATAGTAGAAGTATCTAAATATATTTAAACTTTGTCAATTATCTTATACCCTACATATATGATATGCTTAAATAATTTCCAAAGATAAGTTTATACTGAAAACACATTGATAAAATTGCTACTTTATAGTAATAGATATATATGGCATATCAAACTTTGTTTAAATTTAAAAGATATTCATTATAGATTATATATTTTTTTACAAGGTAAATATTTTCAATATCTTTCCACAACCATTTGATACTGTGAACAGTTCAAACGAGTTTACAGTATAATTGATTTATTAGCATCATGGCAACTATATCAAATGATTTAGCAATTCGACCAAGAGGAAAACCAAAACAAAAGGCGCAACAAACAAATGTAAGCAGAGGACGGCCACCAATATATCCAATCGCAATGGGTAATTCAGTTAGTTACAACTACACAGCATTATATTTATATACTCTGTCTATGTTCAATGACAAATATTTTATTGTGTTAACTCAACTTCAATTTACGACAGGTACCAATAGTTTCAGCACACGGCCAACATGCGCGCCTTTTTCAAACAATGACAACAACATCTTAACGCATATGCCAGTAACATGCGTACCAGATGTGAAAAATAAAAAGACAACGATACAAAATATTTGTTAATTATTTGTTGATGGAATAATAACTATGTAATATGTTTTGGTTCAGTCTTTGAATGGACCTCCCCTCGGTCTTTTTGTGGTTTATGTGCCTGATGTTGTTTTGGGCTGTGAAAGCGTGTGAGTTGGCCGTATGTTGATATCATGAGGATCTGCTGTAAATTGAATTTGCATTAACGTTATCAAATAATTATCATTGTAATATAATTCAGCATGTAAATATCATGTTTTGTAGTTTCAACTAACATTCATGATGCAATTTGACACAGATACTAATGATCTCAGTCTACGGCCAATTCGCATGCCTTCTCAAATAAAATAAAAAACATCTGAATGCATAGGCCGACCACCGATATACCCAAACGAAACAGGTCATTTAATTAACTGAAACTATCCAACATGATATTTACAC
Organism: Artemisia tridentata subsp. tridentata; assembly: GCA_021014915.2. Classification (NCBI taxonomy): domain Eukaryota; kingdom Viridiplantae; phylum Streptophyta; class Magnoliopsida; order Asterales; family Asteraceae; genus Artemisia; species Artemisia tridentata. The sequence continues at coordinate 311,561,269 of CP139509.1, forward strand.
ACTATATTTGCTTGCAATGAAAACTATTTGATCATGTTAATACAACTTCATTTTACAACAGCTCCTACCGATATAAGCATACGGCCAACTCGCACGATTTCACAACCCAAAACAACAACAGCCACAGAAACCACAAAAAGACCGAGGGGACGTCCATTCAAAGATCTAACCAAAACACGTAATAATGTTACAATTCCTCCAGCAAATAATTAACAGTTATTTCCGCTTCGTATTTTTATTTATTCGTTTTTTTTACAGCCATGCCTAAAGAGCCTACCTATCTTGGAACTATTCAACCTGGTGTACACATTGCAAAACGCAAATCACAGAGACTACATGATAAAATGAAAGCACCCGTGCATAAAATACCAAGACGGGAGGGTTTAAATACCACATCTTCTGCAAACAATCAAGAAGCACATAAAAACCAATTTAAAGGCATATCTAATGGTAAAGCCATTAGACAAATCCGTATAAAAAATCACCATTCAGTACCAAAAAATATATAAGTTTTATTTTATTTATTTTTTCATTTTTTTTAAATAATAATTAATTTAATTCTTTATACATTTACAGATTATTTTGACTATGGAGATCCTATTTACACATGTCAATCGTGCGATGCATTACTGTGGCATGCTGAGGCTATGGTAGGATCGACGTCTTCAAACGAAGATACTTACTCTATATGTTGTGGAAAAGGAAAAGTGAAATTAGGAAATGAAGTTAAGAATCCACCTGAATTGTTGAGACAGCTTATGGATGGTGAACATCCAAAAAGCAAGGATTTTGTTGATAATATCAGACGATATAATTCGATGTTTTCATTCACATCCATGGGTGCAAGACAGGACACATCTGTTAATCAAGGATATGGAGCATATTGTTACAGGATACAAGGTGAAAATTATCATAGAATGGGGAGTCTGTTACCAGAGGGCAACAAACCTCCTGTTTTTGCACAGTTATATATTTACGATTCAAAAAATGAAATACAAAATAGAATTAATTGTGTCAGGTATGATAACGTTGATTATTTTTTCATTTTGTACATGTCATTTATATATTACTTGCATAAACAACAGCATACTAATATAACTATATTCATTTCATACAGTACCATCGACAGCACATCGAAATCAACCAACTATAACATAGACCACCAGCTGACTATAGATTTACGGGACATGCTGGATACAATCAATCCATTAGTTGGTCAGTTCAGAATGGCTGGGGAACGATTAGTCAGGAAAAGTGACGAAAAAAAATTCAAATTACGCCTTATCGGTACACGAGAACGAGATGGTAGAAATTATAACCTACCCACAGCTGATGAAATTGGAGGACTCATAGTTGGGGACTTTGATGCTACAACACACAAAAGAGACATTATTTTGCACTTACAAGAAGGAGGGCTTAGAAGAATTAGTGAATTGCACCCGTCATACCTGGCATTACAGTACCCATTGTTGTTCCCATATGCAGAAGATGGTTACTGGACAGACATATATCATGTAGGCATTACTGATTACACACCAACAAACAAAAAAACTCGCGTAACAATGAGGGAGTATTTTGCATATCGGCTACAAGAAAGGGCAGGAGTTTTCTCGATGATACTCAATGCAAGGAGGCTATGCCAACAATTTATTGTTGACGCTTACACTATGATAGAATCTGAAAGGATGTCGTTTGTTAAAAATCAACAGAAGGATTTGAGGAGTGAAACATATTCTAAACTTGCAAAATTGGCAGAGCAAGAAGATTCTGGGGTGACATTACGTGGGAAAAAGGTTATATTACCATCGTCATTTACTGGGAGCCCAAGATATATGATGCAAAACTATTTAGATGCAATGACAATATGCAAGGTTTACGGATATCCTGACCTGTTTATCACATTCACATGCAATCCAAATTGGCCAGAAATTGCACGGTTTGTCGCAGATAAGGGGTTGAAGTCTGAGGATAGGCCTGATGCAATAGTCAGGGTATTTAAACAAAAGTTGGACAGGCTAATGAGAGATTTTAAAGACCGCCATTTTTTTGGACATTTAAAAGCAGGTATTATCATATTTCTATTATAAAAATGTAGAGTAACTGCGTCAATTATCATTGATTATATACATTACTTAACATTATCATCTTGATGCAGCTGTTTATACCGTTGAGTTCCAGAAAAGAGGTCTACCACATGCTCATATACTGCTTTTCTTGGAAGAAAAAGATAAAATCAAGACAACAAGCCAAATTGATCAATTTATTTCAGCGGAGATACCGGATAAAAATGAAGACCCGGAACTGTATGAAATTGTTACTGATCATATGATGCATGGGCCATGTGGCCCCCAACGGCCAACTTGCCCCTGTACCGTAAAAAACAAGTGCACAAAGAGATTCCCTAAGGAATTTAACGATTCGACAGTCATAGATGACAGTGGATACGCACTTTATAAAAGGAGGAACGATGGATGTACAGTAACAAAGAGCGGGTCAGAATTACACAACGGATACGTGGTACCTTACAATCCAGCGTTGTTGAGACGCTACCAATCACATATTAATGTGGAGTGGTGCAATCAGGCGACGTCCATAAAATATCTTTTCAAGTATATAAACAAGGGTCCAGATAGGGCCACGGCGGCCGTAGAAGACCAAGATGTAGATGAAGTCAAGGACTATTACGATTGTCGCTATCTTTCAGCGTGCGAGGCGGCATGGAGGATTTACAAATTTGACATCCACTACAGATTTCCTCCCGTTGAACGCTTGCCGTTTCATTTGGAAGGCGAACAGTCGGTTATATTTGATGCTTCAGAAAGCATTGACTGTACTTTGGATAAAGCATCCGTAAATGATACGAAATTTGTCCAATGGATGAAAACAAATAGGACAGATCAAGAAGCGAGAAGCCTACTTTACCACGAATTTCCACAACACTATGTATGGAAACAAGAAGAGAAAATTTGGGTAAAAAGACAGAAAGGCACATGCATTGGACGCGTACATCACGTGTCGCCGTCAACCGGGGAGCTGTTCTATTTACGAGTCTTGATTAACAAAGTCCCAGGCGCACAAGATTGGGTTGACTTTAGAAAATTCGAAAATGTTACGTACAATACCTACAAGGAGGCTTGCCAAGCGCGGGGTCTATTGGAAGATGACAAAGAATATATTGATGGGTTGTTAGAAGCCAGTCTATGGGGGTCCGGAAACTACCTGCGTAAGTTTTATGTCATACTAATCCTGACAGATTGTATGTCTTGACCAGAGTTTGTTTATGAAAAAACATGGGAAGTAATGGCTACTGACGTGTTACATGCAGAACGAATAAAAAGGAATGATCCAGGTATGATATTTTTAATGTAAAACATTAAATTGGAAACAACATATCTCCATGATTTATAAAAAATACGCTCACTATTTGTTATCTAAAAACAATGTAATTCAACATAACTACTAATAAGCAGGACATTATATTAGACCACAAACTCTGTCTATAAGTCTACAGATTATATCCATAACCAAAGGAAACTACCACTACCGTGTCCACATTACGCAACAAATACTTATCATAACATATGGTCGCCATAACCAAATTAAAAGTTTATGTACCCAGAAAAACATACCAAAAGCAGCATCAGCAAACATGAAACACTGGAATCTTGGCTTCATTTTCCCCATATACAACATAGCTTTGTCGTCCATAACATTCTTGACATTCATGAAACCATTCAGGGAGTGTCTACAACATAACCATAATACAATTAGATTTATGTATTAACAAATATTGGAGAAACAAAGCACAGAATCAAATTAAGCATTCTACTATGTACACAATAACCACAAATTATTACACACCTGATTTTTCCGATAACAGTAATCAACCTTCAACAAAAACTGATAAGCCATGTCTCAGAAAATGAAAAAATCGTTAAAGATGATAGTCAAAACAATTAACTAAATAGCCACAATGATAACCTATAAAATACTTCTAAGATATTAAACATGCATTTGATATATATATGTTTTATAAAATGAAACTAAAAAAAATAAAATTTATTTTTGCAGATTTGGAACTTTCGGACGAACAAAGAAAGAATATATGCCTTACATATATTGAGCGCATGCTTCTTTGTAACAATAAAAGTTTAAGGAGTATCCCAAACATGCCTTTGCCAAACGAAATGTTTTCTATGGCGAATTACAACAGACTGATAGCAGAAGAGTTGAGATACAACCCAGAAGAATTACAAGAACAACACGATAAACTCTTTGGTACGTTGACCGTCGAGCAAAAAAATATATATAATACTTTAATGGATGCTGTTAATGGCCAAACGGGTGGTATGTTCTTTGTATATGGATATGGAGGCACGGGTAAAACTTATCTTTACAAAACATTATCCGCTGCAATCAGATCACAAGGCTATATAGTATTAAATGTCGCGTCAAGTGGTATAGCCGCACTTTTATTAGAAGGAGGGAGAACTGCGCATTCTCGATTTGCAATTCCCATCAATGTGGTCGATGATTCTATGTGCCATATCCCAGCAGATAGTGAACTGGCAGAGTTGATAAGGGAGTGCAAACTAATCATATGGGATGAAGCTCCAATGACACATAGACATTGCTACGAAGCGTTCGATAGGACACTGAGAGACATATGTAGGACACATCATTCAACCCCAATGGATCAAATATTCGGAGGAAAAGTAGTTTTGTTTGGGGGTGACTTTCGACAAATTCTTCCGGTCATCACAGGTGGTTCACGACACAATGTTGTACACTCGGCAATAAATTCTTCGTATCTATGGGACCATTGTACAGTGTTACGCTTGACTATCAACATGAGACTTGGAACAGGTACAAATCAATCCGAACGTAAAGAAATACAAGACTTTGCAGACTGGATATTATCAATTGGCAATGGAACGATCGGAGGTAAAAACGATGGAGAGGCAAACGTTGAATTCACGGACGATATGTTGATTCCTGACTCCGAAGATCATGTTGGTGCAATAATAGAAGAGACTTACCCGCATGTGGTCAAAAACCTCTATAACCCGACCTTTTTCCAGGAAAGGGCCATACTGGCGCCTACACATGAACTTGTGGATATGATCAATGACAGGATGCTTACACTACTTGAAGGAGATCAAAAAACATACCTAAGTTCTGATTCAATTGGTATTGTTGATGAAGACTCCACTTTCAATCAGGACTTATACACATGTGACTTTCTCAACAGCATTAAAATATCTGGACTTCCACGTCATTCATTGACACTGAAAATAGGTACACATGTTATGTGCATGCGAAACATTGATCAAATAGCTGGATTGTGCAATGGAACCAGGCTCCAAGTTCGAAGGCTTGGTACTAATATAATTGAGGCTAAAATAATATCGGGCGGAAGTGTTGGTACTGTTTGCGCTATACCACGTATGGTTTTAAGTCCTTCGGATACCAAAATGCCTTTTAAATTTAATCGAAGACAATTCCCGGTATCACCGTGCTTCGCAATGACAATTAATAAAAGCCAAGGCCAAACGTTGACACATGTAGGACTATTTCTCCAGCGTCCTGTTTTCTCGCACGGCCAGCTTTATGTAGCAGTGTCTCGAGTGAAGAACAAGAAAGGTTTGAAAGTCCTTTGTTGTGACGAGGATGGGAAATACACAAAATCAACGACAAATGTTGTGTATAAAGAAGCATTGTTTCGAATTTAAAAGGTATTTCGACCTTTGAATCACATTAAATTTGTGTTTTTACTTATACCTTATGAATTACACATGTATAGTTCCACTCAAGTATCATAATAATATCAACACAAAATATAACAGTACATAACCTGTTTCAAAAAATGACGCATTCATTTTCCAGAACAAAATTTTCCATAATAAGCATGAGGAATGGTTGTTAAACCTACTACTACATTTAAGCAACATTAAACAACACAATGCCATTTTTAAGCCATGATATAACTAAACCCCCCCAATTACCAACAATTAAGATGTTTCAAAACAAATAAAAATTACCTTCGTCCACAGTAACTCAAGACATACTTCAGTTACCTTAGTACTTTGTCTCGATTCCTTTACATTTCCTTGCTTCTGATCCACTCGGTTCTTCTTCACTACCATGCAAAATTACAAACCATAATAGCAAAAAATCAAATCCATTTAAACTCTGGTAGGACAGAACATGGTACTGTCAGTGTCAATGATGTAATAAGACATGATACTGCCAGTGTTGAAGGTTAAAAATCAGATTCATTTAAACTCTGATGGAACAGAACATGGTACTGCCATTGTTACTGATGTAACGGAACATCATACTGCCAGTGTTCAAGGTGCTCTACTAAACGAGATTTCATCCCTAAAATTACACATAAAATAATTACTTAAGTTAATTATAACATACAATTAAACCCAAAAAACGAAACATGCGATTGCAAGATATTAGCTTAAATATACAGATAAATATAATACAATTAGTCATTCAAAATATTCAAGATTTCATCCTTTCAATACGAAAATCAGGTAACAAAGGTTAGCAAAACATGAACAAAACAATTAGATCAAGAATATGTAGTTCACCTTTTGTTGATCTGGCCAAAAATAATTTGACCATTGAGATGTTGGTGTTTTCGATAATGTGATGATACTTTGTGTGAATAGCAGTTATGATTAATTATAACTGATAATATAATAATTTACAATCAGAATTTCATGTCATAAAATAATACTAATAAAAATAAAAATAAAATTCCATCATATTATTTACATCAAAATATACTTGCATAATACAATACATGAATGCAATTGGTAACTCAAAATATAATATCAATAATGTAGACTCACGTTTTCTTTATCCAGACACACATTTATTAACAATAAAAAACAATCTAACGGCAGTGCGCGTTCTATTGCTTTTGTATAAAAGTAGTTATATTTTATTATGTTAAATGTAACGAAATTAAGGCATGATTTAAAATTGATTAAAACCATCCAGTATAAAATTACAAGTCATGCCCGCCCATTGGGCGGGCTTTGAAGTCTAGTATACATATATTATATATATATATATATATATATATATATATATATATATACATATATATATATATATACATATATATATATATGTATATATATATATATATATATATATGTATATATAATATACATATATATATTATATATGTATATATATATATATATATATATATATAATATATATATAGATATATGTATATATGTATAATATATATACATATATAATATATATATATATATATATATATATATATATATTATATATATATATATATATATATATTACAAGTCATGCCCGCCCATTGGGCGGGCTTTGAAGTCTAGTATACATATATATATATATATATATATATACATATATATATATATCAGAATAGAAGGGAACGCCGTGGATCAATCACACCTCCACAGAAAGTGTCATTGCACATATATATATACATATAATATATATATACATATATATATATACATATATATATATATATATATATATATATATATATATATAATATATATATATATATATACATATATATATATATATATACATAATATATATATATATATACACATATATATATATATACACATATATATATATATATATATATATATATATATATATATATATATATATATATATATATATATATATATACATATATATATATCATAACAGAAGGGAACGCCGTGGATCAATCACACCTCCACAGAAAGTGTCATTGCATTGGTGCCTCAATGACATGGCCATGGTACCTCCATGGCTAGTTCAGAAACAGCTCGGGCAACAGAACAGAACAAAGCAAAGCTATCATAATCATAACGGAGCTACTATAGCATAATCAATCAGAGCATATCAATAGAACAGAATCTCATATCAATGAGATAATATACAGATCATCATAACAGAATGGATAGCAAACAGAATCATATCAAATGATAATATCAAATGGATCATATCAACGAATCATGTCAAACGGAATCATATCAAAGCAAATAAATCAAGTCAAGGATCGAGAAGTCATGAGAAACCTTTACTGAGAAAAGGTAGAATATATGTACCTTAAAAGCAATTCAAAGCGTACTCGAACACACAACTTACTCCCACTTCAGATTATCTACATAAATTTAATAGCTAATTATTTATTATCAGTCTAACTTATATATACGAAGTAGTTATATAATTTCATGTTTAGATACTCATTTACTCTGGGTGCAATTATTATAATGTTGTTTTAGTTTGTGCTCACGTAATTTACATCAGTAGTCGAAGACGTATGTCTAAATCCCATGTATTACGCTGAGCTTACTTTGGTTTTTAAAAATCATATCCACGAATATAAATGATCAATTTCGTAACAAAACTATATCATTTGTTGTATTAAATAATACCACAGTAATATGGCGCCTAATAGACTATTTTCTCATTACAAAAATTACTCTTTTGTTGGAAACGCATAATCTTAAGAAAATTCATTTGTTTCAGACACCATAGTTAATCCTAGCAGATGGCAAAGTGTATTTAGAAACATTTTGAAAACTAACTTTAGCAAGACTCAAAACCTTAAGGTTATCATGATACTGGTTTAATCCATACAGAGCCATCTCCTTTACCCGTAAGATAGCATCCAAGGTTAAGATCAGATTTAAATTTCGCCTTTTATTAGCTAAGTTAATTGGTATCTCACAGATTTATTATACATATGCAGATATTTAGCTTTTATATTCTAATATTTACAAAATAGTATGATATCATTATGCAAATTAAAAAGGCTTGATGTGAGACTTGTGAGATAACAGTTGATGATTTTCATATGATTCTACCATATATTAACTAAGGATATTTAACAAGTTAACATAATACTTATGTGTAGTATATGATCATGCATTAAACAGATTGTTAACGGATTACCTTAAGACGAATTCGAAACATGAACACGAGGACGAGATTCAATAAGACACGATCGAACCCACAACTCAAGCGTAACCAAACATGAGTGCGAACAGGAATTCAAGTACGAGTACTAATGTTAAACTAGGTATAATCGAGGCCTAATCCCAAGCGTAGTCCAACAGCTAAACACGTACCCGTCATGAAACTAATACCGCATGTGATCGAACCAAAAACACGAGCATTACAGATTCAACGAGGTAAGATGGACGTTGGTAGCCCAAACTCATGCAATCACACACCCAGTTTTTCTCATGCGAACGTGATGTTTTGTTTCGGTTTAAGAAAAATGTTACTGAGTTAATGAGAAAATGTTATACGACTCATGAAGATGGAGATACGATATTGTAGATATACTCGGTCCTCTCCAAAACGTGGACGTATATAAACAAACTAAACGAAATAAAAGGGATATGATGGAGGAGCTGTTGACTAAGGTGCTTTTATCAGCCTTTAATCGAGTATATATGGGTATACTGGCCTTTCGAAATCAACGGGACTTGGAGCGGTGGAAAGGTTAAATTTGAGAAATGGTTTAAATGCTAGTCAATCAGTATTAAATTTGACAGAGTGTAGAGTTGTTAATATTAGTCGATCTTCTTATTTTTGTTTGAGATTTTAATACTTTTAAAAAAAGGATACAAATTTTAGTTAAGAAGAGAGAATAGTATGTATGTTTCATTCCTATCTATTAATATTACTCAATTATTCAATTAAACTTTAGGATAAAATTAAAATGATTAATAAAAATGTTAACGAAATTTTTAGGGCGTTATATATAGTGCTTCATGCACTTTAGTCGCAGGGCCATGCTTTTCACAAATTTTTTTCACACAAGGGGCCTAGAAAAAAAATATCCTTTCTCTAGTCTATTTCAACTTGGAGTTGGAAATTGCCATTTTTTCCAATAAGTAATTTTTCCTTACTTCTCACTGAACTTTATCTTAGCACACAGCGTTACGCTTTTATGCTGCAACTAGAAACTAAGTCTAAATCTAGTGAGAAACAAAGACGAATGTCTTACATCCTCAGGTCATTGGGATAGTCCGTTATTATCAGAGAACGCCAATAACATTGATCCATGTGGTTACTTCTCAATCATGGCCACGTCCAACATTTGCGCTGCAAATGCATATGAAACACACCATCCTTGCCGAAATGTTTCTCGTTTCATAATAGCTATAAACATTATCTTGGTATCCCTCCATGAAATCAGCTAAGGACTCCTTTATAATGGAATATCTTCCATTCATGGATTCAAAATATGCTAAGTAGAATCTACTCGTAATGTCACGTATGATTTTTACGAGTCAACGACATTACCTCGATTCCCGGGCGATTGATTTAACTCATACCAGAAAGTGTTTGGGAGTTTATCACTACTTTTCAAACTCTCTAATGATTCCTCTTCAGGAGAACCCCTGAGCCTCACTGCCAATCTACCTTTCAAACTTTCTTATTAGTTGTTCTAATATCGCTAGGCATGAATGGTCATCAAGTACCTAACCTATAGTTCCCGGTTATCGATCTGAATGGTCATCGTAACCGATCAACAGAACTAGTCTTTAAGTTCCCAACTAACCTATGTGATTTGTCTATGCCAACAAACCCACTACTTGGCATTTAGGCGCCTATTATTGCAAATAACAAACGTCTAACTAACATTGTTTAAGTATCTAATCTTATCTAGGCGGTGATATGGTCAACCCCTATACAACCGAGAGGTCCTCAATCTCACGATCATCCTGATAAACTAGATTTGGGATGGTCACTTACTCCCTAGACTACCAAGAACTAAATCATCCTAGACACTACCACAACGCAAGGATCAAACGAAAAACACATAAATTATCTAATAAAAGCGATAAATAAACTAAGGAAATCAAATCATAACATTAATTGATTTATAACTAAGCTAACACATGAAGTGTTTAGCCGATCATTTTGTAAAGTGCAGCAAATGTAATGACTAAAACTGTAAAAGAAATAAACGTTGTGTTTGATACAATTACTCTATGTCAATCTATGTTAGATGAGGGTATTTCAATTCTCCCTTGAAAAGCAATTTGATATTGCTGGAAAATGGTCTTGGATGAAACCCTAGTCGTCCTCTGCTGATGTGTGGAGTGAATGTATGTTTTTGTGAATGAATTAAGGCTTGTATTTATAGATTTCGTTGGGCTCGACTTGGATACATCGTAACCATAAGTCAAGGTGTACGCCGTATATGCATCTAAATATGAATTCTTTTATGGCCTTGTAGTAATTACGGCGTAGGAGTAACGAGTTACCTACACCGTATACGCTTCTAAATAAAAATCCTCTTTGACCATGATAATCCCTACGGTATAGAAACAATGGTTGTCTACGTCGTTTATTCTTCTATCTCCAAAGCAATCAACAGCTCTTTGTGGTTACGGCGTAAGTGTTACGGGCTTGATACGCCGTGACTGTCTTCGATATATTTGGTAACCTTCCAAGTCTTTATGATGTATACAGCGTAATCACATCGATTTGGATGTCCGTATATGCTTCTGGACAGACTTTGTGAGAATTGCTTCAAGTATGAATACGGCGTAGGCATTAGAGCTCATCTACGCCGTATTTGTTGTCTGATCTAGTTTTTCTCCGTTTTCCAACAAGTAACTTCTCAATTCCGCATCTCTTCGTTCCAATGCTTGAATAATTCATATTAAACAAATAGGAAGCAATTAAGTACCAATTCTTATACAAATACAAGAAATATGAGCATATAATCAAGGGATATTGATAGTAAAATATATACATTATTTGATGTTATAAAAAATTGATAACCAAGTGACTTCCTATGCATTTGATTCATAAAAGCACACTAGATGAACATTGCACTTTGAACTATATTATTAATGAAATTAGGGGATTAGCAAGTCAAACATGCCTTTGTCTCTTGATCTTCTTTTCATCAAAACTACTGCATTGTCTTTATTTTATTTTTATTTTTAGTATCTTAGTTAGTAGAATTAAAAACAAAATAATTTAAAACGTACGTGACAACCTAAAACTACTATACATTAAGGATCTCTTCGCTCCCTGCGAATGACTCAGTCTTGCCGACTCACTATATTACATGAACGGTTACACTGCTTGTTAGTGTTGGTGATTGTCTAAAGGATTCAATATACTATAAATTTAAAGCTTAGATACAGCACATCAGTGAGCCAATCTTTTCTTTTTGTCTACACACCAATTAAATGTTATATGTTTTGTTACACCTATTCACCTAGCCAACCGTGTAGATCTTTTAAGTCTATAGTCAGGGAGTTGATAGTTTATCTTGTTTCAACGAGTGGAAATTCGCTAGTCATGAAAAGAGAAAGATTATGAAAAAGAATGCTAGAAATTCGTCATTTGCAGAGCTCAAGTGGGTCGTACATGTTTTTGTGGATTCTAACTACACCATGGGTAGATCGATCATTTTCATGGGTAGATCAATCACAATGTACAAGTTTATGATACATGAATGTTCGGTGAGTTGGGAAGCTATATTGTAGCACATAGCGACTTTGTTAACAACTAAAGTGGAGTATATGACACTAATACATGGCTAAAGGGACTTACTATAGAGCCAAGATTTAAGCTAAGGATAGTAGCGAGTATTTCTATTGCTGCCTTGACGAAGGTGGTCCCAGGCCCGAGGTTCAAGCACTGGTTGAAGCTGTTGCGTATCGAAGAAGGCTAACTATTACCACTATAGTGGAAATTGTTAGAATGTTAGTGTGTAATAGCTAGGATATAAGTTTACGGGGCTAGTTGTAGTTTAGCACAAACTTAAGGAGGTTAGTCATGTATTAAGAAATCTCCTAACCTCCTCAATTGTAGACTCCTTGTTAACTAATGATTAGGTTTCTCCCCCCTCATTCTCTATAAATAGAGATGAGGGGTTGAGGTTTATTTGTACCTTCTTTTCATACTCTCTTTTAATAAACGTTTGAGTGTAAATATCTTAGCCGTCTGTTAGTGCCACTTAGCATTAAGGGATCATAACCCTTTATCGAGGTCTTGTTGGAGTAGTTCTTGATTCGTAGTTCCACTCAAGAAACCGGTTTGTTGGATTTCTACCAACATAATTTAATCGAAGAATTACAAAGGATAGTTGCGGAACACTGTCCCGATTGAATGACAAATGAAACTCTCCTAAGCTTAAGATTCAAGAAGAGAAGGATTCTATCACTATAACACTTTGTATTATTTTTTTGTGTTTATAATCTTTAACTATCTCTTTACAGACGTTGTGTTTATATAGGTGGGTAAAAGTAAAGTCACATGTGTGGAGTAGGTTACGTGTCAACCATCTAGTGAAAGAGTACATTTTGCCATATAGTGCTTCTAATGAACAGTTAATTCAACTATTCACCCTTTTAGCAACTACTCTTGTATTTGTTTGACTTCATTGTATTTGCTTTTTTTTTCTTTTAGGAAGTGCTTGCCCATATTTCAAGTTTCTTTCAGAGATAGAGTATTCAGAGTTAGGGAGACTTTGTCACATCTTAATGCCTCTTATGTTGTTTGTAGCTCAGATACTTTACTCGCTGATACCGCATCATTGGGGTAAAATGTTTCTTCAGTTGGTCTTTGACGTCTCTGAAGCTTGTTTTTGATCGAGATTTATACAACACTCACTGACCTATCATTAAGGAGTAAACTACTCACTGATTCTTGAGTGAGTAACTCATTCTTTAGTGAGTAACACACTCACTGATTCTTCAGTGAGTATGATGATATTTAAATTAACTGTCTCATAATATACACCACACACTATCTCACATGTTATATTCCTAAGCAGTACTTGAACTCACAATCATTTAATTTGAGAGCTTCTCACATAACAAGGGGTACCATTGGTACACAAGCCCTTTGATATTTTATTTCCTTGTTGATCTGGTGCATCATCTTTCATTGACCATATCTCAAATTTCATAAGTTTTCTCTGTGAATTAACACTGACTAGCTTAATGGTATTGCCGGCCTAAAAGGATTTGTGAGAGAATCTGTTACTCGTCACATCTCATGTGAAAACTGAGTAGGAATTCGCCTAGAGTGTTAGACACATCGATCCCCATTAAAACTAATATTTGTCAACGTGATTTGTCCCCATAGAAACTAATATTTGTCGATGTGATTTGCCCATCAATCGAAACAATACCAAGAGCCACTCTTTTAGCGTTCTGCAACGCAGCCCAACTCTCGGTCGCCTAGTTTTCCAAAGCACATGTAATCTTTAGCTTCTCGCTACTGCTTTTAATAATAAATATTGCCATTAAAAATAGAGTTATTAATACATATACCAAACATCTTTATCCATTGGTTTATGTATAACATTCCCGAAATGTTACAGAAATTGTATCATGTGATTACATAATCAAATGAACTGTCTTGGTTCTCAATAATTTGTTTTGCATGTTTTTACCATCACACTTGTAAAAAACTAAGGGAGAATATCATGAAGAGAGGAGATAACTAGTAAATCTCAAGTCTCATTTTCTCATGGTTACGAGGACAAATATAGTGCCCTTCTACCAATCCTCACTAAATCATTTAAAAGACATTCGATCCCATAATACGATCTTTACATTTCCTGCAATTAGTTATGCAACATAATCTATTATACTACCCATTATTTGAGTCTAAAAGGATTTGTAGGAGAGAATTAATTGGTTACTCTTTACCCTAAATAGATTGTCTTTTTCACCACTCTACTCAAACGCAGTGGATGAGCCTTTGAAGCTATGGATGTTTTTCTTTACCAAACGTACACACATACAACATTAGGTAGACAATGCGAAAACAAACATTTTTTACTAGGTAAACAAAAACTTTTTATGTATACCATATTTCCTCGGATATGCGGGTAGTTCCCATGTATCACCATATAACTTTTACTACTATCAGTGGAACAGCTTTGCTATCGTTGTTGGTTCATTAACAAGTGACAAGGACGCATGACCAATATCTTTGCTATTGCTAGATAAGGTAAAACGGATTTTTCTCGTTTTGTTTTTTTGCCTTTCTCATGCACAATTATACAAGTTAATTGTTACAAAGTGGTAACTAATTTAGTAGTAGTGCCGTTTTCACTATGTCTATACAAGGCAGCTCATATAGGAAATTAGTCACATCATTTATATTTTAACGTGTGAGTGTGACAGGGAGGGGAGTACCAAACCCATCTTAGCTTTGAAGGTAGCAGAATGCTTTCCTCTACAACACTTCTCTTGAGTGTCACAACAATGATGGCATATATTGTATGGCAAATAAGTAAATCTTGTTACATATTTATAGTGTGGCTAAATAGACATTCAAAATATAACTAAACAAACATAACATATGGCTATGCATAAAGCACTCTTCTTATTGTTGGCAATCTTTTTAATACATAATCAGCAAACATACTCTTGGTTTCGTGGGGTTAATGATGATCAAGTTTCTAAACATAGGTACTAATTAACAAAAGCTTGCAAATTTATTTTTCGTGACAATGTTAGATATGTTACGTGTTGTATTTGATCATGCATGAGTTTTGTAGGATTGTTGATGTGGATGAAATCGAAGATGATGCATGGACAATGGTTCAGAAAAGTGGGAACCAATTTGTGGTGAATGATCAGCCATTTTATGTGAATGGGTTCAACACTTATTGGTTGATGGTGTTTGCTGCCGACGAGTCTACAAGAGCGAAGGTCACTGATGTGTTTCAACAAGCTTCTGCTGTGGGATTGACAATTTGTCGTACATGGGCTTTTAATGATGGCCAGTGGCGTGCTCTTCAGAAAAAACCATCTGTTTACGATGAAGATGTTTTCAAGGTGCTTTATAATATAAACCACCATATATGTCTTGTCATGAGTTTATTTCTCATGTTTCTGATTAGTACGCGAAAGTATACAGGCCTTAGATTTTGTGGTGAGTGAAGCAAAGAGGTTCAAGATTAGGCTTATACTATCTTTGACCAATAACTGGGATTCTTATGGTGGAAAATCGCAATACGTGAAATGGGGGAACGAAGCTGGCTTAAATTTGACTAACGATGATGATTTCTTCACTCATCCAACTCTGAAAAGCTACTACAAGTCCCATGTCAAGGCAGGTTTTCTTTAATCTTTACTCCTTACACATATTACAAGTTTACGGTTCTTGCTATAGGCGACAACATTGGTGGGTCGGGTGACTAAAACTGGTACGCGTCAAAACTAGCACTTTTTAGTGTCGGGTTAACCACAAGGGGTGACCCAGCGGCAAGAATACCAACTTTCCAAAGCGGAGGTCACGGGTTTGAATCCAACAGGGAGGAAAAAAATCCCCTTGTGGCCACGGAGGTTCACCTGCACTGACTCCGGGCTATCCAAAGGGTAGGCCCTGGGATTAGTTGGCTCGCAATGTCGAGTTGAAAACTAGGAAAATCAAAAAACAAAAAACATGGGTCTGGTTGACCCAAGAACGTTTTGTAGTTTATTTCCTTTAGTTTCTTATGTATAATCAATGTGTTTCAGCTGAGATTCTATTCAAAACATTAAAAAAAAAAAAAAAAAAAATCTTATGTTTTTTCACAATATAATCTATAAAGCTGAACACGCGCAATGGACGACTTTTAGCCCTTTGACCAATTTGGCCCGTTTGACATGTTTCCATCTTAGCTAAATATTTTGAGTTGACCGGTTTGAGATATGAATAACCTCTTTTGACTCATTTTTAAGTACATGAGTCGAGATCGCAAACCTTTAATTCCAGCCATAATAATAATCTATTTGTTTAAGACTAACAAAAATGTTAATGAATATGTACAATGGTTTTTTGGGTGAGTAGACGGTGCTGAATAGAGTGAATACCATAACCAACATGACTTACAAGGATGATCCCACTATTTTCGCTTGGGAACTGATAAATGAGCCAAGATGTCCATCAGACCCTTCGGGAGATACACTGCAGGTATGTATATTCCTCATTGATGAAAACCAACTTGTACACCATTTGGTCTGCACCAATAAGTAACGAGTGATGTGCTTTTATAGGAATGGATCGAAGAAATGGCAGTTTATGTTAAAACTATCGATCCAAAGCATCTAGTGGAGATTGGTCTTGAAGGATTTTACGGTGTTTCAACACCAAACAAGGTTCAATACAATCCCAATACCTATGCACAACAAGTTGGAACTGATTTCATTAGAAACCATCAGATTCTTGGTGTTGATTTTGCTTCCGTTCATATGTATGCCGACTCTTGGTAAGTCAACTGTAACTCAAAACCTTATTAGATAACATGTGCATGTGCATGATAAGCCGCATGCTATACTTACACATCTAATGCTCTTATGAAGGATTTCACAATCGATATCTGATTCTCATATTACATTCATTAAGTCATGGATGCAATCACACATTGATGATGCTGAGAAATACCTTGGGATGCCGGTGGTTTTCAGCGAGTTTGGTGTATCTAAAAAAGATCCAGGCTACAATATATCATTCCGGGACAGCCTGATAAGCACGGTATACAACACAGTGTTAGATTCGGTTAGAAAAGGAGGGGGTGGAGGCGGGAGCCTGGTGTGGCAGGTGTTTCCTGATGGAACAGAGTATATGGATGATGGGTATGCAATAATTCTTTCGAAATCACCTTCAACATCAAACATTATATCTCGACACTCCACAAGGCTCACACTTTTCAATTCTTTGTGCAAATGGAAATGCCACTGGGGGTGCAAGAAGAAGCATGGCTTCGATGGGTTCCACTCCCAGGATGAGCTCTAAATGTCTTCACTCTTGCTGAATCTTATAATGAAAGAAATATATGTAAAAAAGAAACCAAGGGATCAGCAAACTTTGTGGATGATTTCGTATATTATTAGTACTATCTTTTATAAAGATGCACCATAGTATGAAGTTTCCTTTCTTTTTTTTCTTTTTTTTTTTTTTTTTTTTTTTTTTTTTTTGTCATCTCACACTTTGGCCGTGACAAAGGCTACAACATATTTAAATACGCACGTATTGTAGTTTAGTGAAACAAACCAATGACTAATAGAGGTCACACCACGCTTTTTGTTATAAGGTTCCTGGGAAACGAGGATGTAGGAAGCAAATTAAGTTAGAATGATTATATTCTTCCATGGTGGTCATGTTACCACTACACGGTAGAGATGCAGTATCTCCATCTAGCTAGTTAGGGGTGGCCTAGTAGTAAGGAGCTTGAGTAACTATTGAGAGGTCTCAAATTCAATTCTTGCTAGGTGCAAACAGCTCTAAGTGGCCACACCAACCTTCAAAGGAAAGGGTTTTACCCGGTTTGAGTTTGTGTGGCAATGGGCTCAAAACTCGTACATTAGTCAACCTAAAGGTCGCAAACCATGGTGAAGTATCTCCATCTACTAAAAGTAGGGGAGGTTGCAGTAGATAGATTGGGTCATTCGTAACCGGAGCAATAACCAACGCTACAATATAAACCAAGGCAATACACAACGGACCCAAGAGGCATAACTGACATGTTCTGTTTTATCTGCCCGTCCAAGTCATCCCATAGTCCAAAAAGAAGTGAGGTCTAGCGAGTGGGAAGGATCCAGTTGGCCAAGGTATTGTAACCAAACACAGTAAATTTTACATTAATAATTACTATGTGAAAAACTTGGTTATTGAAATAAATACTATGAGAAGCCAAACACATGCCTGTAAATCACATCAAGAAAATAATATTAAATTAAAAAGACACCATGCCAATTAGCAAATACATTCATACATACGATTTAATTGTGCATGAGACTCATAGGAGTTTCACAAACCATAAAACAATTTAAAGTGAGCGTCAGCGCTACTAGGGAAAGTTAGCAAACTGGCTGTGACTGCGGAGAAAAGATGCAGCAGGCTTGACATAAGTAAATCCCTGAAAGAGGTTGGCAGAAGCATTTGGGCTAGATGCAGGGGAGTCCAATAGTGGCATGTCTGTCCAGCATTTGTCAAAGTTAGCAATGCATTGGTTTCCATCAACTTCAGGACGAAAACTAGGCTGGATTTCTCGAGCATCCAGTTTCTTCCAGTTGATTGGCTTGAACCACTTGTGCTGCTTTATTTCATCACTTCCCTTTAACCCATTTCCAAGCCTCTTGCTTGGATCCTTTTGCAGCAACTATAGAATGAAAAGGATTAATGATCGAATCAACTAAACAATGTGACCTAGACGTCAAAGTGACATATTTACTGAAGAAGCAAACATTAAACAATCAAACAAGTGCACTAACCCCTTTCAGCAGGCAGTGTGCTTCACTTGTCAAATATGCAGGTAGCTTGAATTTGTCCTTCACTATTTTTTTCTGTATTTTATCCCGGTTCCCTCCATGAAATGGTGGCTGTTTATGAAGAAAGGCCATTCAACAAGTAGAGTTAAATGATGTGATGAAACACCAAAATATAAGAGCCGAGGGCAAGACTGACAATTAGTAAGAGAACTATCACATAAAAACACCGAATGCTTATATATGGCCATACTTTTTTGGTTCTTGTGGTTTACCGGGTGTAACACTTTTAGTCCATTAGTTTGGAAAGTATCGGATTTGGTCCAAAATGGAACACTCGTTACGGGTTTTGGTCCATATCTTCGGATCTTCCTAACACCGTTAGTCTGACTTAGGTTGACCGTTAAATAAGAGGGTAATTTTGTCATATATATATTCTAATTGAAGACCAGTCTACACAACATACACAAAGTGACAAACATAAACACCTCAATCTTCTCTCTAAAAACCTACTCATTCTCTCTTTATCTACCCACCACTACACAACCACCATCATCATTTATAGCTGCCATCCGCCACTATCACAACCACATACCACCACAAAATATCACCACCACCATTGGCGACTGTCGGCGGCTAACAACAGCGGGGCAGCGACAGGGAACGACGGGTCGGCATGTGGTGTTCAAGAAGATGTATTTGTTTGTGTTTGGTTTTTCTTCTTGTTTGTACATGGGTTATTAAATCTATTCTAGTCTTCTAGATTCACAACAAAAACAAAGAAAATTGCTTAAAATCATGAAGAACAATTTGTGTTTCAAAGTGGGTTGTTGGATTTTGTTTAGGGTTAGTTTTTGGTTGTTTCAATATGAAAATGTCTTGAAGAACACTTTAACTTTTGATAATTAGTTTGCCTTGATTTTTTTTTTCATGACGTGTTTAATCAGCTTGTGGGTTGAATTGTGTTTGTGTTTGTCCAAAAGCAAATGATGATTTATGGGATTTTATTTGTTTGATTGTAAGTTTATTAACTCAAATTATGGGTTTTTGTTTTAATTGATTTAGTAGTACGTGGTTGAATCGTAGGTTTTCATCTTCTTCCCATTTGTTGGTTTAAAATTAATGGTAAGTGGTCTGGAGATGATTATAGGGTTGAAGAAGATTTATTTTTGCACTGGTTTGGTGGTGCAGACCACCGAACCGTTTGCCATCTTTTGTGTTTGTGTTTGCGGGGTAAGTTTGCATAAAGGGGGGATTTTTAAGTGTTTGGTTTGGTGGTCACCACTACACCTGTTTGGTGGCGGGTTTGGTTTGCTGAATGGTGATGTGACGTTGACGTGGAACTGGTGGGTTTGGTGACGATTACACCTAGTCTAAGAGGATGAGTCTCAGGGATCAAACTAGTGTAAATGTTGACGAAACTATATTTCTGATGCTTAAATGTATAAACCCTCCAAAACCGTTTCTTTTATTATTGTAGTAAAAAATTGGTTTGTAATCATAAGTAACAAAACAGCTGGATACAAAAAGGTCTTGTAGTTCAACAGGACAAAAAGGTCTTGTAGTTCAACCCAACCCGACACCTTTTTTTACCTATAATTATGAATGACTCGTTACCCAACTGCCAGACCCGCCCATACTGCCACCTCAAATACAGAGTAAATTGCATAAATCGTCCCTAAGGTTTGGCCAAATTGCAGGTTTCGTCCTAAATTGTTTGAAAGTGCAGAGACCGTCCCTTTTTGAAACCTTTTTGCAAATTTTGGTCCCTCAGGGACGATCTATGCACTTTCAAAAAGGTTTCAAAAGGGACGATCTATGCAAATTTTTTAAACCTTAGGGAACAAAATTTGCAAAAAGGTTTCAAAAAGGGACGATCTATGCACTTTCAAACTATTTAGGACGAAACCTGCAATTTGGCCAAACCTTAGGGACGATTTATGCAATTTACTCTCAAATATATTTATTAAAACATGCTCACCTTTCCCGTGAGCATCTCAAACAACAAGATTCCAACACTCCACCAATCTGCAGCCTTGTCATGGCCTTTGCCAAGAATAATTTCAGGTGACATGTATTCTACTGTCCCGCATAAAGAATTTGATCTTGCATTCTCATCAAATTCTTTTGCTAGTCCAAAGTCCGTAAGCAAAGCCTGAAAAAGGAGCGTGCATTACGACCAAACACAGCTATACTAGAAGGGCAGCGTGTTCGTAGAAAAAAACAGAGAAAAAGAGAGTAGTACGTGGCCATCCACATCAAGTAGAATATTTTCAGGCTTAAGATCCCTATGCATTATGCCGTTTGCATGAAGATGAGAAACAGCCGAAACAATCTCTGCAGCATAAACACGGGCAAGATCCTCTCTGAAAGCATAAACAACATCATAATCAGTTTACGTTTCCAACATGTCAACCAGCTAGAGAATAAGAGAACAAAAAAGAAAAAGAACTCACCGAAACAGCCCTTGGTGATATAGCTGGAAAAAAAGATGTCCTCCATTCACAAAGTCCAAAACAAGGTAAAGTCTATATTTTGTCTGGAAAACAGAAAGGTAAATATATGGTTATAGCTCCCTTAGCTGGAGCCTAGAGGTTTCTACGTCTAAACGGATTGATCTAGGTCATGTTATATCTACATTAGGTCAAATGTGTATAACAAAAGCTTCACAGGAAATAGATCAAAATTCGAGCAAAGCCTATTTTTGATGAATAACATCTAACAAAACATTTTTAAACATAAATAATTTACTATTGAAACAAATAAAACTTGTGATCGCTTTTGACAAAATAATAAATCGTGAAAATTTATCAATTTTTGGAACAAAAGAAATGCTATTGACGTTTCAAACAATATAAAAAAAATGGGATAATTACTTGAAAATGTATCATACTTGTCACTTCTTGTTATTATGTGTACTTAACTTTTTTTTCTCTTATTGTGTGTACTGGACTTTAAAATTTCGATCATTGAGTGAATTTTGTGACTATTCAGTCATGTAAATGACCATTTTTACCCTTCGAAATTTGAAAAAAGTAAGGGTAAAATGGTCACAAAATACACACAATGATCGAAATTTGAAAGTTCAGTAAACAAATGAGAACCAAAAAAAAAAAAAAAAAAAAAAAGAGTTTTAAGTACACACAATAACAAAAAGTGGCAAGTATGATACATTTTTAAGCAATTAACCTTAAAAAAATTCCTCGTTTTAACCCGTTACTCAGCAGAAGAGGTACCTACCTGGAAAGAGTATCGGAGTTGGACTATATATGGATGATCAATCTTTGTCAAAATATCCCTCTCTGCTTTCATGTATTCAGCATGATTTTTCTCCACAATCTTATCCTTCCTCACTACCTTCATTGCATATATTTCCAAAGTGTCTTTCTTTCTCACTTGATATACTTTTCCAAACGCTCCTCTCCCGACAACTTTCATAACCTCAAAATCTTCGAGGCCTATGCTCTCGGCCTCCTTCACACACTTCTCATCATTTTCAGAACCTTCCTCAACTCCCTCAGCTATAACATCACTAAAGTCCTCTAAGAGATCCAACGACTCTTTTGTTTCACATAGGGTTAGCTTCCTCAGATTTAGCAGGTGGCTAACACGTTGAGTAGGACCCACTAAAGAATGTGATCGGGTGTGAATCACCACCGGATCATCATAGACCGTCTCAGTGAAAATTTCAGAATTTCCATGGGCGGGGTGAGTCGGTAGAGGACCAAATGTATCAGAAAAATCCAGTTCAACATCATCCGATGTTTCATCAGTAGGGTTCAAAGGAAAGTGTAGATAGTTCTTAGAGGGTTTAAACGTCTTGTTTTCCATTAAAGCGGTTAATTGAGAAGCAACCATAATAGAAAATAGCAACCAAGAACCAAAATCTGATTGTATATTAATCGGTTAAAACAGTATTACTATGGATGGAAAGACACTAGGATTCGAGCTGATGAAAGACTTCTACCAATGGCCTTAATTAGAAGGAAGTTCAAGTACACAGTTGGATTCTTAAAGAAATTTGAAAAGATGCAAACCAAAGTAGAGTAGGTGGAGTTGTTCTTGTTTCCCGAGTTGCAGGAAACGTTGGATGCAGCACTGTCTCTTGAATTCATTAAGATCTGGTCGTCAATTCTGTTTACAGGAAACGTATGAATCAGTAATCATTATCTATCACATAAAAAGTTCATGAATCATTCATTTACACTCTGTTCCCGAGTTCTTATTTGGAGAGAAGAGAAGAGAAGTGGAGAGAAAACTTAAAAAAAATCACATTCCCGAGTTTTTTTTTTTGGAAAGAAGAAAAGAGAAGAGGAGAGGGAATTGTGCCAAAACTTCTCTCCTAATCTTCTTCCCAAATTGGGATGATTTGGAGAGAAGGAGGTTTTAAAGCCATTTTTTTTTCTTACATGCCCTTTCTTTTCTCTCCAACTAGGGAACACAAAATTTAAAATCTTTTTTTTTTGCCTCTCCTCTTGTTTCCTCTCTTGTTTCCTCTCTTCATTTCTCTTCTTTCCGTTTTATACTCGGGAACAGAGTGTTAGTGTTTTTTCAATCCTTCGTTTTCGTTTTGGGTTCCATTTCATTTATAGAACCACATATCACATGTGAACTGAAAACAGCAGCGCTACATTATACGCACTGCTACACCATCAAGTATCCCATCACTAAATTATCCTGTTTCTTGCTATTTATACCTATTTCTGATGAAGAACTACAAGGATTGAAAACCCATTAATTTCCACAATATTTAACCGCAATTCCATTTGCAGTATTTAGAAACTATTACTCTATACAATAAAAGAGTCCATCTTTGATTTAACTAGTTCATAATTGTACTTCTAAGTACAAAAAAACAAGTTGTGATAGACTTAAGTAGTTATTTAGTTTCCTAATGTAATATAATCAAGAAAGTTAATCTTATTTATAATAAAATGTTTGTAAAACCAATTCAAACCAACCACATAAAGTATAAAATAAAAGATGTTCCCTTTGTAGCAAAACAGTCCAACTTTGACTTTCACGGTCAAACCAATACTAATTTTAATCTATTTCAAATCTTAAAACAACACAAATGTTGCAATTAACATAGATTCATATCTAATTCTAGATCACAATTTTCATTCCTTATGAAAAAAAAAAAAAAAAAATCTTGACAAGATTCAACAAAATTCACAGATTTTAAACAAAAAACACAAATCTTGAAATAACAAAATCCAAACATATAACAGATTGAAAAAGAAAAGATGGATACGCACCTAGGAAGATGTTCAGAGATGCTTTTTGGTGGTGATGTTTTCGTGGGCTGTTTTTCTTTTGTTGTTTTTTATTAGATACTCGGGACGCCACTTTTTACTTTATAGAGGATAATTTCGAAGAATATGCTTCTTTTTTTTTTTTTTTTTTTTTATTTTTTTGCAATTCTACAAATAGCGTGGTCTAGTAAAGTATTGAACTTTTGAGGAGCCAAAAAAGTCACTTTCCAAAAACGGCCTAAGCAAAAGTCGCTTAAAACGTGAGAGTGACATGTGGCTGAAATTAAGCGACTTTTTGTGAATTAAGTGACTTTTTGTCAATTAAGCGACTTTTCTATTAAGCCCAGCAATAGAATGAAATACACAAGCAGTAGTATCATTAAGCCCAGCAGTAGAATGAAATAAAAAGTCGCTTAATTCACTAAAAGTCGCTTAATTCACAAAAAGTCGCTTAATTCCAGCCACATTTCACTCCCACGTTTTAAGCAACTTTTGCTTGGGCCATTTTTGGAAAGCGACATTTTTGGGTCCTCAAAAGCTCAACACTTTACTAGACTGAGTCATGTCTATATTTACCCCTTTTTTTTCCAAGTGGATGCACTTGTTTTACGTTAATAGCCCCTTTTACTTTTAAAAACACATAAGGTAAACACTAAAACACCAAGGTAGACCCTATAATATCCGTGTACGCATAGACTTTTTCAGAAAAATTTAGTTATGTATGATTAGCGATTAAAAAACACAAAACTTAACATGTCTTAAGCAGGTTTACTTGGTTGATTAAAACACGAAATCTTATGTAAAATTTAATTATGTATTGTTATGATGTTTTAATGCTAAATTAGGAAATATCTAAGTTTTTTTAATAAAAATGTTATAAAATAAAAATAAAAATATCTCAATTATTACCTAATAAGTCAAGTTCCAAAATATCTTATGTCAAAAACGTTCTCTTTTATATTATATAAAAGATTATAACTAAAGTATAAAGAGCGTGGGTTTTTCCAATAGGCTTATTGGCCTGTTTGGTGTTGGTAAGCCGACACCCGGAATAACTCTTTTGGGCCCTGTCCGGATCCGAGATAGCATATCTCACATCCCTCTCTCATTCATCCTTGGTCCGACTACAAAACGCCACTGATAGAAAACCGTCCGGCAAACCCCGACCCGCTCCGAAACCGAATCATCTATAGTATTTTTTGTGAGAGGATGTACAGTATGATCTACAGAAAAATATTATTTTAATCTAAACGGTGTTGTGTGATTGCCATCTGTTATAGTCTACAGGAACTGGGTTTTTTTAACCAGATTTTTCCTTTTTATTGTTACATACACACACACCGCTCGAAGGTGTTTGGTGAAAGTGGATGACCGGTTATGTATCTACGGTCGGTGCTAATTTCAGGTGAAGATTGTTTATTAGGCGTAATAAAGGAAGGTAAAATTAGGGTTTTGATTTAATTTGGGTTTTTTGGTTAGTTTTCTGTTTTTTGATAAATTTTGGGGGTTAATGAGTTTGCCTTTTTTTTTTATTAGGGTTTCTGATGTTTTAATTGCATGTTTACTACCTAGGTCTGAATTGTTTTCCCTGTTCATTTTTTTCCCTGTTGTTGTTAACTTTCTTGCTGTTAGATTCAAGTGTTTAGTAAGCGTAATTATTTTTATACTGCCTAAATTAGGGTCTTTGATTTAGGATTTATGATTTGGGTTGATTTAGGCTTTATGATTTGGGTTGATTTAGGGTTCATGATTTGGGTACTTATGTTGTTTCATCTTCGTATGCTAGGGTATATTAGTGGCATGTTAGAATAAACCAGGATTGATGTTTGAGTTTGACTGTCTAAGCTAATGCATTTGAATGTGTAGATGCGATTTAGTTTCAAACTTTTTCCCTTCATAGAGCTAATGAGGTCGTTTGGTTTCAGGTTATGTTTTATGTGTTGGAATGCCTATACGCAATCATGGTGGTTGTTTCAGCTTTGCAAAATCGGTTGTTGATGTATTATATATGTAAGGAGATAGCTTTGTGAGAACTGTTTACACTAACGCATCCACGGCTGTTGCTGCGCCTTTGTGAAATCGGTTATTCATGGATTATATGAGTAAGGACATATTGCCGTGTCTTGGCAGGGCGTTTACATTAACGCAGCCATGGCGGTACTGTTTGGTTCTAAGCTATGCTACTGAAATTGTCAGAAGTGTGTGAAGGGTTGTGGCTGTAAGCAGAGTGTGTATCGATTAAAGCTGTGATCGTCCGTGTCTTGGCGGGGCAAATTATTAGATTTGCAGCCATGGCGGATGTATCCGCTTTCTTCGATTGTCAACCTGTCTCAGCCTCATAGATGCATTTATTTTAGGCTATGATGAATATGACCTTAAATCGTGAAGGTTTAATCTGAGCCGAACGAGGCTGTGATGCTCAATTCCTGACAAATGTACAAAGTTGACATTATCCGCATCTTGGCGCGGCAAGTTACTAACTTTGTAGCCATGGCGGCTTAATCCACTTTTTCAATTGTTTATAAATTTAAGCCTTCAACTGACTATGATAAATGTGTATATAGCTAATATTCGTGTGTCTGATAGGCTGTAATGATAGAATTTGCAGCCATGGCGGGGTAAATTGGTAAATTTGCAGCCATTGCATGGTAAATTCGGTTACAACAATATTATGTATAAGATACATTTAGCGTGGTTTGCGGTTGGAAACTTTTGAGCCCGTTTTTAATTTGGTGAGCCCATATCCGGAAAACCTCTTTTGGCCCCGTCCGGATCCGAGATACCTTATCTCATCTCCTGCTCTCATTCATCCTTGCTCCGAGTATCTTGCCGGGCAGCACGACATCGTGCTTGCAGCCATGGTCGGAGTTTTGTCAAGTTGCTAAGTTTGCAGCTATGATGGGTTAATCCTTATTTTTCTTTTTATATTGGTTTGAATCTGATACAATGTTCGTGCTCGCATAACGTATAGAGTCGAGGCGATGACGATAGTTTTCTGCATTTATGTGTTTGGTAAGCGTGGTTTATCAACTCCCGTATCTTGGCAAGGCAGCCACATCCACATTGTGGTTGCAGCCATGGCGGGTCTCTGGTACCGCTTCCATACTCGCAGATCCGAGCCTCTGTATATATTAAAAGGTATGATAAACGTTGTCGTTTTCATGTGGCATATACATTGGGCTAATAGAATGTGTTTATGTTGCCTTGGTCCAACGTGTGTTTGTTAGTAAGTGCAGTTGATGGTGGAATGACAACGATTGTCTGTCATTACAGGTTTGATGGCTGTAGTATGCTAATACTACCCGAGTTTGCTGAATAACGCTAAAACAAAGAATTAGATGTTTTAAAAAATAACGGAAAAAATGGTAGGTTGGGTGATGGGTCAAATATGAATGAGATCGGGTTAAAGTATATCCTTATTGTTTAGAGCAGGTTAAGTGCTTGGGTTGGTTGCTGGTTGACCCACCAACACCTATTGCTATTTCCTCTACTCTTTGAAGCTGCCAAGGTACTGAAATAACAATGATTATCTTTATTTGACATATTTCTTTCAATTTTGCAAATAAGCAGTTTTAAATGTTTGCTGCAACTATTGCAGGTAAAAAGTATAAAATAAGCACGCATCAAACATTTGAAAACTGCATTATGCTTATTCGTATATTTGTGACATCTAATGTGTTAAAAATTTATTGTGTAGTGCTGGAGAGTGATGCTAATGACAAGGGGATAACATTGGCTTATAGACGTTTACTAAAGTATTATGACCCAGATGATTTGTAGTTGACCCATTCCCTGGACTTCGATCATGGTACATCATAGCTTAAAATTTTATTTTCTTCGCATTTTCTGTACCAACTTCAACGTACTCATTTGGTTGCATTAAATTATGATGATTAGGTGATGGCCGCACAAATGGAATTTAGAAATGCTCTGGATAGAGCTACTCCTAGAGTTCAGCCAAGAACAATGGTGGTCAAGAAATGTTCACAAAAACAACTTACTATGCGCTAATTGATGGATTTTCCAGGTCAGACGTTGTCTTCACAGGCCCTTAAAATTGCAGTTTTTTTATTTTACATGTAGTTCCATAACTGTACTTAATTGCTAGCCAAAAGTCTAGAGTAACCTTTAGTAGTCATAAAATTACGTAATTTTTGGACCAAACACGATACAAGTTTTAAGTATATAAGTGGTCGCAACGGAATAATTATTAATTAGTATATTTATCTTTATTTTGTGCTCTCACCAGATATATGCAACTGGTATATCGGTATATGCGAAATGATAGCGTAGTAGTAATATTTTACATCAAAATGTTATTTTATTGTCTTTTGAAAAGGTATATATTAGTATATGCAAATGCTATATTAGTATATCAGCTCACAAATGGCATACCAAATGGTATATCAGTGTATCGGTTGAAAATATTTTACATTAATATTTTGTTGTCTTTTGAAAAAGCTTAGCAGTAAAACGTAATGGGTCATAAATGATAAACCTATAAGTCTTATTTATAAGTTACCAATCAATTCGGTGTAGTTTTATTGCCTTTTGAGCTCATTAAGTTGAGTGTATGGTCATAAACTCAACTTGATAAGCTGATGGATCGAAAGAGGTTGACTTATGAGCTTTTCAAAAGTTACTTGAACTCATACAGTCAATAATCAAACTAACACAAACACCCTTTTATAATTCCATCTCCCTTTATATGGGCTTATTGTGAATTCAGAAAAAAGCTATCAAACAGCTTATTTTGAAAGCTGGAATGAGTGGGTTTGGGTGCTGTAAGTGGAGCTAAAATGGGTGGGTTTGGGTGTCGAAATGAGGGCTAAAATGGGTGCGTTTGGGTGCTGAAATGGATGGGTTTGGGGGCTGAAATGGGTGGGTTTGGGAGCTGTGCTACATATAACTATTTTTCCTAATTTCTTAAATTTGAATGTTTCGTTACAGAATACAGTAAATGAGGCGATGTAGATGATGACTACTGTTGCTGCTCACGCCCTAGCGGAAGATCCAGTCAATGTTGCATCCAATATCAAGTATGATGCTCAATGTGCACATCTTTTGCCTATCAAGTTTGAGCCTAAGCAAGCGTAGTCTGCAGCAGCAGAGAATGTTCGTGACCAACTAATATAGGTAAAATTTATACTAACTTTCTTCGTTCGATCATAAGTCAATGTGCATATCACATACCATCTTTGTTCTTTCAGCCGTTACAAGTGGTATTTATACTATATATGTTCGATTATAATTCAATGTGCATATCACATATCATCTTTGTTCTTTGATATGCTGCATTAGATGTTTGTTGTGGGTAGGGGGTTAAAAAATGTTTTTTTTTGTTTTGATCAGTTTCTGTAATCCGTTTCCGGATATTGGTTTGGGCAACTTAAAACTGCCTGACCCGTTCGGTCTATTTGTGCCATTCTCTTTCTAGCAAAGATATTTACCTGACCAGTTTCACTGGTACAGATATGCGATTTCTTCACACCAAAAATGTGTGACGATATGCATATAGTCACACACATTTTTTTGGCGTGTGTCACCAAAGGTCGCGCCACCGTAGGTGGCATATGGTCACATTGTTTAGTTTGTGGCCATTTTCACTGAAAAAGAGTGACCAAAACCCGAATATGTGTGACAAATTAGGCACAAGTTTTGTTGGATTAATCAGTTTTGTTTGACCTTAAATACTTTATAGTCACACAAATGTTTTTTGAGAGTAACTATTGTTCGTCCTTTGGCCACATAAATATATAATATATGTGACATTTGAGATGATTTATTCAAGTAAATGTGTATTTTGTGTGACTATTTCCCGTCCTATGGCCACATGAATATATAATAAATGTGACGTTTGTGATGATTTTGTCACACAACGTGTGTTGTTTTTTTGGAGTTAGTCACGTACAATTTAAAAAACAGTGGCCAAAAGTGTTAATAAGTGTGACCATATGCTGTTTAAAGTGAAGAAATGTGTATTTTGTGTGACTATTGTTCATCCAATGGTCACTTGAATTTTATGTTTGTATGGCCTTTTGTAATATTTAGTCACACAAAGCATGTTTGTTTTGGGTATTTAGTCACTTACAAAAAAGCAGAAAGTGACCAAAAGTGTTAATAAGTGTGACCATATGCTGTTTAAAGTGAAGAAATGTGTATTTTGTGTGACTATTGATCATCCAATGGCCACTTGAATTTTATGTTTGTGTGGCCTTTTGTAATATTTAGTCACACAAAGCATGTTTGTTTTGGGTATTTAGTCAAATACAAAAAAGCAGAAAGTGGCCAAAAGTGTTAATAAGTGTGACGATATGATGTTTAAAGTGAAGAAATGTGTATTTTGTGTGACTATCGTTCATCCAATGGCCACTTGAGTTTTATGTTTGTGTGGCCTTTTGTAATATTTAGTCACACAAAGCATGTTTATTTTGGGTATTTAGTCACATACAATTAAGCAAAAAGTGGCCAAAAGTGTTAATAAGTGTGACCATATGCTGTTTAAAGTGAAGAAATGTGTATTCTGTGTGACTATTGATCATCCAATGGCCACTTGAATTTTATGTTTGTGTGGCCTTTTGTAATATTTAGTCACACAAAACATGTTTGTTTTGGGTATTTAGTCACATACAATTAAGCATAAAGTGGCCAAAAGTGTTAATAAGCGTGACCATATGCTGTTTAAAGTGAAGAAATATGTATTTTGCGTGACTATTGTTCATCCAATGGTCACATGAATTTTTAGTTTGTGTGGCATTTTGTAATATTTAGTCACACATCGAATTAAACAAAGAGTGACCAATAATGTTGATAAGCGTGACCATATTATGTGAGTGCATCTTTTAGTCACAGGGTTACTACTGCTATTACTAAGTTAGTATTGTTGGAGTAGAGTTGCTACTGCTAGTACTAAGTTAGTCCTGCTGAAGCAGAGTTACTACTACTAGTACTATGCTAGTGCTGCTGGAATTAGTATAATATAATATATATATATATATATATATATATATATATATATATATATATATATATATATATATATATAAATATATAAAACAGAATTAAAACAAAAATAAATTTCAAATTGAATTAAACTCGAATGTATATAACTGAACAGAATATACAATTGTAATGTCGTACATAATCAAATTCTCAAGTACCATAATTTAAAGACTTTTGAATCTTCACCGGCTTAGCTTGCAGTTGCTTTATATCGTTAGGAGATACATATTTGCACTTCGATGGTACTGTTGGTCCACATTTAGTCACAGGGTTTGTTGGTGTAACCTGTAGTAAACAAAAGACGCTTGTATCAAACATTGAATTAAATATGAAGAATTATATATATGTAGGTTGAAAAAACACATGTATGTACCTCCTCTTCAACAATAACTTGATCCTTTGGCCATGCAACGAAATCACCTACGACTTCCTTAACTGTTTTAAACCCATTATTTGCTACGTCCAGTATGCATGCTTCATCAACTAACGATGAATCAATTGACACTCTGTAGCAATCATTTGGAAGTGGTTGGTTATGCAGCATTTGCTTTCCATGAGACTGGAATATGGTACCCAAAGCAACGATATTTGCTTTCTTTAAGTGCCACAGTTTGCACTTAAATGTCTAAAAAAAAAAGAATTTTTGCATGTATATATCAGAAATTATTTAAACAAAAGAATAACAAGAAACATGTTGAAATACATACTGTTGGCAGTACTTGTGTTGGAGACACATTTTGTTGCAAATTGGGAATCTGGAGACCCGTTTTGTCGTGACTTAGGTTTTGTCTTAGGTTCGACAGTTTTAGCAGGTTCCTATATGTATATATAAAACACGTTACATTATTTAAAGAAAAGAATAACAAGAAACATGTTGAAATACATACTGTTGGCAGTGCTTGTGTTGTAGACGACACATTTTGTTGCGATTGGGAATCTGGAGACCCGTTTCGTCGTGACTTAGGCTTTTGCTTAGGTCTGACAGTTTTAGCAGGTTCCTATATGTATATATAAAACACGGTACATTAGTCATGTATGTAAACTTCAAAAATCAAAGGGGGATGTTTTATTACTTACCATTGTTTCCGTTACCTTTTCCGAAGTTACAAGGCCATTAGACTTCTCCTGAATTCTCGCATCTTTAGCACTTACAACATCACTTGGCTGAGTGTCGTCCACCTCATTAGCGCTGCTATCTATATTGTCAATGGCCATTGGAGTCACCTGCAATATAAATTAAGAAATACATTGACTCATCAGTTTATGTTCAATGCCTGCTATCATTAGCATCAGTGGTGTTAGCATTAGAAAATGAAATTGTTAACAACATAAAAAATGGCTTACATCTGAGGCTACTGGCAATTGAGGTGCCAAATTTAAATGCATCCCTTGTTGACTCAACTGTGCCATCAGTTGAGTAAGCATTCCCTTTGTTTCTTCCATCTCACTGGACAATTTCTTGACCAGCACATCTTTTTCGGTCATCTCGGTGGACAATTTCTTGACCAATAAATCTTTTTTTTGACGCTCGCGTCTCTCATTATCCAGTTGAGTTTGAAGTAACTCAAGTCTTTCATCGGTTTCTTGTTTTCTTCGAGGAAGGCCAAAATACTTCTTGTATGTTACTCCACCTCCTACTCCTCTTGCATAACCGCCCTTTTCCTTACCAAAGACAACTGTCATGGCATCAGTGCCATTATCAAGACTCAAGGTTCCTTCCTTGATCTGGTCATCAGCTTCTTTCTACACGAAAAAATATAGGAAATGTTGGGATTAAAAGTCTTCTTGATGCTGTTAGAGTAACTGTTGCTCATATTTGTGTCAATGCTGCTCAGCTGGAGTTAGTGCTGCTCATGAATGTCAATGAAAAATATACTACTGCTAGTACACAGTTACTACTGTTAGTACGTAGTTAATACTACTGGTATACAAGTTACTACTGCTAGTACACAGTTAATGCTACTGGTATATAAGCATAATAATAGAATTTGCAGTCAAACTTACAAGTTTATCTCCCACTGATCTAATCTCATCATCTGGATATTCGCCGTCTTTGTTTACCCTTCTTTTCAACCACATTACATCACGCGGGGGTTCTTCATCTGCTTCAATCTCTTTATTTTCGATCTAATAAACATTAAATGCATACACATGTAAAGTTAAACCAAGATGAACGAAAATATGAGGATGCATACACATGTACAGTTAAACCAAGATAATGTTTAATATGAGGGTATTAAATGCAATTGTGCAAATTGTGCAATGTAAACAGATTCATTTCTCATATTGATCGTCTCTCAATTTGTAAAACAAACATTATGTAATCTTACCATTTTCTCTTTGACATAAACATATCCACCTCGTCCCATTTTATGCTGATAAATATTTTTGGAACGCGCCATTTTAGCTTTATCAGATTTCTCCTAAAAACACAAAATCATAAGGCGTTTAGATGCGGTAATGCTGCAAACTGAAAATTATGAAATGACATATAGACTTAATAAAGATGACTAATTAAAACCTTGTATGCATCGGTGGTCGTGTAGTTTACAAACTCGACCTAGTCTTCTGAATTCGCAGTTGCACTATACTTGGCCGGGACTTCAGTCAGTTTCGAAGGTGTATTTAGGTTGGGCAAAATGCATTTTTCTCTGAGCTTCATTCTGAAATTCCTTAGCAGTTGACCAAGACGAGTCATTAGTAATTTTCTGAATGTCACGTCAACATCAAAAAATTTCTGCAAAGATTAACACAATGTTGTTAATTAGTTGCACATAATGTAACTGCATAGATAAACTTATGTAGTACTGGGTTACAAAATAGTATATATGTGCCGTGATTTCAGCCCATAGTTTATCTCTTGATTCTTTATTCACCTTCTTCCAGGAAAGAGTCTTCAAACCTATGTGCTCACGAACCAGATCTCCTAAAAAACTTGAAAACAGTGCTCTGTGTTCCCCTGATACCCTACTCAATGCATCGAAGGTTACCCTGAGCTTTATTCCACCAGGTTGGCCATACTTCAGGCGAAACATTTTTAGCCTGGTTATGCCCCTCTTAGCTAGTATCCTATCTGGTTGGTTGTTTCCAGGCGCATCTAGATCTTCATCATCAGAATACTTTTCGGATTCATATTCTAAGTTGTTATCATCATGTTCAATATCAGCAGGAAGCAAATGATGATTATCAACAATGGGTTGAATTTCCATGACTCTTGATTATCAAAAATGATTCGGGCTTGGAGAGTATTGGTGATGGAAGATTTATTTTTGTGTTTTCTTTGTAGTATTTTTTTTAGGAGAGAAAAGAGGGTATATTAAGAATATGAATCGTTATTCTTGGTAACTGCTTGTAATTAGGTGATTTAAAAATTTTGGATCAAAATTTTGGCTCCAAATTCTACTTTGAAATTAACAATTGAATTATTCAAAATTTTTGCCTTTGAACCTGTTAATTAAAGCATAAACTTGAATAAATCAAAATTTTGGTTCCAAATGTTATACTCCCTCCGTCTCAATTTATTTGTCAGGAGAGAGAAAACACAAAGTTTAATAAAAGTGGGGCCACTTTAATTTTCAACCATTAAAATGGAATATTCCTCTACTAGATTCTCTAGTTTTTACTAAATAAGGAAAATGGACAATTAATTTAAGACATCCATAAAAGGAAATATGGACAATTAAATTGAGACGGAGGGAGTATATCATTATCTTAATCGCAAATGTACCATCTGACTGTGCAACCATCACATCAAGAACACAAATTGCTACCATTTAACAAACCAAAATACTTACACAATTACCAATTATTGTACCCTTAATAATTACATTTACAAAACACAAATTGCTACCATTTTTTTTTTTGAACATTGAAGACTTTTTATTCATATATTGAAAACCAAAACCAGCAAGTTGCTGGGGAATACAGAAAGGAGAATATTCAAAACATAATACAGTACATACATAAGGGAAAATCAGTATCCAAATTAAATGTCAGAATTTAACCAAATACCATTTACAAAACACAAAAGTTGTTAATGTATATCCTAAACCCCTAAACCATCTTCCTCTTACCTTTCCCATGGCTGCTAGAAGGTGCTCCAAAACCTATAGGATTCTTCCTACACGGCATTCCCAAGACAATATCCTGAGTAAATTTCTTTTTGTGTGCCTTTTCAACTGGTATTTGAACTTGCACAGGGAGAGCCAGGATAGGAGCTTGAGATGGGAGTTCCTTTGGAGGTTCAATGGCTTGGATAGGTTCCACTTCCCAAGTATCAGTACTGTAGGTCCTAGTAATTAACGTAAAAACACAATCTACTCAACTAGATAAACCACGATAACAACTACTCTATAAGCTACGAAAGAGATTAACAATAAGTAAAGTAAATACGAGAGAAGAGAGATTGATAGAGAAGAGATTTAAGAAGAAAGAAAGATGAATGATTCACATTCACTAAACATTCGGACAGAGCTTACGCAAGAGAATGAAAACCAACAAAGGAAATGACCACCCTTGCCTTCTATTTATAGGCAAACATTTAGGGCATCATTTCCACTAAACATTTTAGAAGATATTTTACTAAAATGGGCGGCCCATGGGCTACTTATGGACCGCACCCTATTACAAACGTATAACCCTTAGCAACCATTTTCGATACAATGACTAAGACTTGACTTTCAATAAAAAAACGTGTTCCTAACAATCTCCCCCTAAGTCTTGGTCATCTTGGTTGCTCGACGTCGTCTTTGCTTCTTGGGCTTCAGACGTCTTCTTAATCTTTTTTCTTTTGTTCTTGTCTTGAAATGTGATATGATATGATATGGTATTGTCTTGATCTGCCAATCTCCAACGTCTTCTCGTCTTTTCCACCATGCTCATATATCTTTGACTTTTGTTCATCAACTGGTTCTCACTTTTCAATCTTTTGAATTCTGAAAAATTGTAGAGCTTGAACTTTAGACTTTACTCTAATATCTTTGAACTTTTGCTGTTTCTGAGTCTTTCTGAGAACACATCTTTAGAATATGAGCATGATGGAATCTTGATGGTTGAGCTCCAGGTCTTCATGATCCTCCGCAGCAGCAGCAGCAGCAACACGAACCAACCGACACTTACAGGCTTAGACTTCGAGATTGTCAACAGCATAGTGTGAAGACTTTCTCTAATCCTTGCCCAGGCCGTTCTGAACCGGATACCCTCGAAAGGGCTTACACGGACACACCGAAGTGCACCCACGATTCAGTGAGTCGCTGGAGATCAACCCACGACTATAGACCGTTTGGAGCAAACACTAAGCGTAACCCACAAGGAGTTACCGAAGTGACCTGCTGTCAGGGTTGTTTGATGTTATCCTGGCAGGATTTCCATTCTATCACTGAGAATCACAATCGTGAATTCTCTCAAGAATGTTCTTGGCAGATTGCTAAGATCTGCGAAGGACTCTTCTTAATTTTTACACCTGCTGCCCATGATGTAGAACAACAGTGTAATACTAAGTGTTCCTAGGAGATCTTTGATGTATCTCAGGGCTCTAGACTCAATTCAAGTGCATATTTGGTCGTCGGAGGCGTGGAGCAGAGTGCCTCCTTTTCAATATCAACACATCTCGTAGTGAGAGGTCGATAGATGATGAAGGGTTCTCCGTGAGAATGAAACAAGTGTCTTTTGAGAGACACCTGAGTGGCTTAGAAGGTTTAGTGCAGTGCGTCACTGGGTCCATGACGTCTTTATTTTTCAATACCGGTGATGTTCATCAACCAGTAGATTATGAATTGAACCCGGTGTCTGCCCTAAGGTTGAACAAATGGAGGGCTATTTCTTTTCACCCTTTTCTTTGCTTTTCTTTTTAATTCTTCAACCCCTTCTTTCTCCTTTCATTCCATTTCTCCTTTTTTTTTGTATCATACCTAGGACTTTCTAGTTCTAAACTATGGGAATTGTCCTTGGGTAGATCCCTCCGGCTCTGGTGGATCATAGGACAGTTTTTCCTAAACCTTAGTCACCTTATAACTCCATGACTATCCTAATGATGCCATAAACCAAACCATTGAAAATCTCTCAAAGTGTCGATGATTGTAAAAACATTTTATTGACACTATGAGAGTTTTGCGTTTTTCTGAAAGACTCCCCCTTAACATGTGCTCATATATAGTTAAAGTAAATTTGCACATGCCGGGAAGAGTTGGCACTTTTGAATTGATTGATTTTCAATGAACATGATCATCGCGAGACACGCTTACATCACCAGATGAACTGGCTTGAAATTATTACCCGTCCAGATCACATTCACGGAAAATCGCTCGAAATTGGTACATTCTACTCAGACACGTCCTTTGCGAGACACGCTTACATCACCAGATAAACTGGCTTGAAATTATTACCCGTCCGGGACATGTCCTTTCGACTACTGAATTTTCCTATCGTCAATTCGAGGGTCAATTCTGAGTTTGAGCACTTGTGAGATACCAGCATTTGAGACACCATATTTTAATCATCACTTATTCTCCCCCTCAAAAATAGCATACTCATGATGTTTTTGAAAAACTTTATGATTAAAATATGCTGTTTTTGAGTTTTAGGGAAGAATTTCAAGAACTTTTGTTTTGAACAAAGATTAGATTTCAAATACTCCCCCTTGACAAGGGAATACTTGTCCTTATGAGCAGAATGTTTGAAAAACTTAGAAAACATTCAGGTTTCATTCTACTCATAAGAAAGAAGCTTTCACTCCTTTGATTAGGATTGAGGCACTGAAGCGTACCTCAGGGTCTTTTCTTTAGGTACGGGTTGTGCACTGTTATATGTGCACAAGCCATAATGTCATAATCATAATGTAAGAAAAATATAAGAATAATGAATAATGAAATCACATTCTTACATCA
Source organism: Artemisia tridentata subsp. tridentata (assembly GCA_021014915.2). Classification (NCBI taxonomy): domain Eukaryota; kingdom Viridiplantae; phylum Streptophyta; class Magnoliopsida; order Asterales; family Asteraceae; genus Artemisia; species Artemisia tridentata. Next base: position 311,599,678 of record CP139509.1, read on the forward strand.
AGCTCCATTGATGAATATTGTGAAGACTGGATCTGGCCTTTGAAAGATTCTGATTGGAAAGGGTGGACGACCGCCAACATAGCTCTCCAATCGTCGTATCTGATCTCTACGAATCAATCTTCTGTCAATCTTCCAGAAAAACTGCTTCACTTGCCTCTGTTCATCAGTATTCCATCTCTTTGTCTTTCTCAATTCTTGATCACGAACTCTATGAACTAACCCGTCACGAAGGTTCTTCAGTGTGTCATCACAGAATTTGTGAATCTAATTGAATGACATGAAGCGATTGAATCCCGTTGTACTTCTGTAGATAAAACCAAAGAGTGGGTGTCTTTTCATGGTGTATTGAGGATCATGGTTGTTGTCAAGATGTAGGACAGGCTCAACGAGATTCAACTTTACTTGATAACTTTCCACTCCTAGCTGAAGATCCTCTACTCGTTCTTTGATGATCGTTCTCCGTATGAAATGGCAGATAGTCGTACGGAAAGCATATTGAAGATCAGTAGAGAGATGTTGCAGCTTTCCTTGTACTTTCATAAGGTACATATCTTCAATATCATTGAGATTTAGATCTGGGAAGTCTGCCTCGGAGAACGAGTAGAGTTTGTTGTCATGTCGTTGGACGGTGATCTCAGATAGAAAGGTGTAATCATACTTCTTTGATCCTCTGACACTAACCACTGCCATAATCCTGAGGTCACTGTATACTTTTTCATGGGACTTTTCGAAAAGTTTATACTTGTACCATGTCTTCCTTTTGTCATACCAATGATAGATTCCGAGTTCAGCATCACGATCATAGTTCACTTGGTGTTTGACGAAGAGTTGTTGATGCAAAGCAGCTTCCTCGATGGCTGGTTGTGTGTAATGAGCTGCTGGAGTGAAGGTGATTGAAGTTGCATACTTTGTTTTGCATGACGCTCCATGCTTGAGAAGTTCAAGATCATCGTTGAAAAAGAATTGGAAAGGGATTTCTGAGATGTGATGTTTGCGTATCACGGGAAGTGGCTTGGTCTAATCTGTGATGTAAGGACGGTTCTTGCTGTCTCTGCCATCAACCCTGATTATGTCTGGATTAGTCCAGTCAAAATCACTTGACATTGCTCGGGCAATGTTTTCAAGATGATACTCCAGTTCAGCAGCACTCTGAGATTTGTCTTTGAGGAGATTGAAAGCATCATTCTTTATTCGGTGAAGTTCTCGTTTGATCATCTTTTTGATAGTCAGAGTACTTTTGATTTGCTGTGTAACTGCAAAAGTACTGTCTTCAACCTTAGAAACTTCGTCCTCTTGGATTTGAGTACTAGCAAGTTGATCGAACCAGTTATTGCCTTGGATATCATCATCATTATCAAGCCATGAGACTATATTGACTTGTTTGGAAGATTTCTTGCTGATTGAAGGCTTTGACTTTGGAGGTGACTTAGGTGATGATTGTGGTTGATCATCTTGCGGTTGAAATTCCACATTTTCTGTGGTGAAATGCTCAAATTGATGCTCATCAGCAGTTGGTCCAGATTCCGGAGCCTTTGGAGGTTGAGAAGAAGTTGTTGTTCCGGTTGGCTCGTTGATATTAATTCCAGATCCGCTTCCAGTCTTGTGTCTTTTTGCTGTGTTGTCCTGATCTTGGTCTTCGTCATCATCCTCACGAGTACGTTTTCCCTGATTAGCTGCGACCTTGCATGATTCCACATTATCCTGAATGGCCGAAATGAGAGCCATTTCTGTGTTAGTTAAGGTGGTTTGTGCGGTGAGTTTGGTAAGAAGGGCCAGCTGAAGTTCTTCAACAGAGTAATCATAGATGTGTTTCTGATGAGATGTTGATGCAGCTATGTTTTGAAGCTTTTCTTCGAGATATTTGTCGATGTGTTCCTTAAGGTTTTCCCGAACTTCAGGCATGAATTGCTTGACATAGTGCTTTGTATTGCCCCGAGTCGCCTTGAGCAAACGTTCATTGACATTGTCACTCAGAAACTCATCCATTAACTTCTTTGTTGTATTCAACTCATTAACTTGACCTGACAGATCCTTGACCAAGGTTTTCATCTCATTCAGTTGGTCACTTAGGTGCCTATCTTTCTTTTCTCGGGCAAGTTTGGCTGCCTTCTTTAACTTCTTTGCAGCTGGAGAGATGACTTCGACCCTTGTGACACGAGCAATCTTTCTTACATTCTTACTTTTTATGACCTTTTTGATTGTTTCTGCAACTGTTGCTTTGCCTTTGGATGGTGATGGTGATTTTGAAGATGATGAAGTGAGTGAAGGAATTGATGATTGTGAGTTGGGAGGTGTGAATTCTTTGTGAGGTGACGGTGGAGGTGTTGGAGTTCTAGGAGGTGACTCTGGAGGTGTTGTGGGTTTTGGAGATGAAACTGGAGGAATCTGAGTCTCTGATTGTGGCTCTTGTTGTGGTACATAAACAACCATAGCAAGATGAGGTGGAGTGCCTGAAGGTGAACGAATGTAGTTATCGGCCTCCTTTTCTGCCCTTCATCTTCTTCCTTTTTCTTTCTTTCATCCTCCTCCTTTTTCTTTAAGTCAGCCTCATGCTCTGCTTCAAGCTATTTGGCAGCTTCTGTGGTTTTATCCCCAATGATTTCCCGTTCTTCCTCAGAGTTGTTCCAATCAATAGTATCATCATGTTGTGGTTCTTTCTCCTTGTCACTGTCAAACATTTCATCAGGTATTTCTTCATCTGTTAAGACCTTTTCTTTCTCCTTCTCTGACTGTGTTTGTTCTTCCAAGTCGGGTTGATTAACTGAGCTTGGTTGTGGAGAAATATCAGACTCAGCCCTCTCGGGTTGATTAACCGTATTGGGCTGAGCTGTGGTGGTAGCAGCTTTAGACCCTCCGGGTTGATTAACCGGATCAGTATGGGTTGAAGCTACTTCTTGGATGGTTCCGGACCCTCCAGCTCCCTTTTTCTCTTCCAGATCCCTCATTAGTTTAACTCTTAGATTAGCCCTTCTTTGCTCATCTTCTTTAAGTGATTTCATGCTAATTTTCTTTGCATTAAGTGTGTCGATTTCAGTTTGAAAGTTAGCTGTTGCATCATCCATATGGACAGTCACTTCTTCTTCTGATTCTGACTCATCTAATTCAGTTTCTTCTTCATCATGAATGCCAACTTCTTCAACTTTTGACTTTGGATCAGCCTTCACTCGTCTTTTGAGGGTTCTGGGGTGTGGTTTTCTTGGTTGTTTTGAGGCACTAGAGGCACTCCCAGTCCTACTGCTTTTAGAACGAGTTTTTGTAGAACCCGTTCCTTCACGATGCTTAGAGAACCCAACCTGGCCTTTGCTGTATGCATATTCATAGTCTCTGAAGGCTTTTGTCTCATTGATTTCCTCGGTCAACAATTCTTCTGGTAGTCTTAACCCTTGCTTGTGAGTACTATCTTTAGGAAAATAGACAGACTTGATAGGCTTATCCATCCTTATCACATGAAGTTCCCTGTCTTCAGGTCGAGGAGAGATGTCGGAGTTCTTGTCAATGAGAAAGCTGATCAGCATCTTTGTGTAGCGGATGAATGGAATTCTTGTTAATGGTTTCTTACAGGCTCTTATCTGAAACACAAGATCTTCCCATATGAGTGCAACATAGTCAAGATTTTTCTTGTTAACTATTCCCCAGAAGAGTTGAACATGTGAAAATCTTGGGTGCTCATGTCCGTTATCTCTTCCTGAAACAGAGCGAACCAAAATGTAGTAAATGGCTCTCCGTGGTTGTGGAATTGATTTAGCATTGATGCTTGAAATTGTTGTGAGTGGAAGATTGGGATTTTCATCATAACCAATGTCGAGAAGAAACTTGAGGATATCTTGTTCTGATGGTGCAGACCAAAATTTGTTTGATGGTTCAGGTGGATCTGGTAGAGATAAGGCTTTGCGTAGGTGTATAGGTGTGACTTTGACTTGTTTTCTGTCCAGAGTGCATGTGAAATATCTGTTGTAGTCATCGAGGTCAATGGTACTCCACATTTGATGAATGTACAATTCTGGGACATTTTCTGAATTCTCCAAGATGCTGTTGCATTCATGTCTTCTGAGAATTTCAATGGCTATTTGGCAACTTGGCTCAGCACATTTGATGTTGTCAAAGACCACTCTTGCATTTTTGTTTCCATACTTAGCCTTGTACCCTTGAGGAAACAGTTCTTCCTTAGTGATCATGGGTAGTGGTTATTGTGTTGGTGCAGACATTGTGAAAAATCTGAAACATCATTTGACACCAATTTGCCGGATACATGTGGTTTAGCATTAGTTTAAAGTAATGATTCACATGAGATCCTTAACTTAGCATGATAGTTCAAATTTATGACACAAGTTGGAACATGATCATTATATCTATTATACATTTATGGCGCGACCCGCCCGAAATTTTTTTGCTATCCGTTTGAGCCCGGGTTTGGGTTATTATTGGTGCCCCGCCCTATTCATTCTCCCTCACATCTTCTTCTTTCCTTTGAGATCCGACAGCTGCGAATCCGGTAACACAGCCCGAATTTTTCCGACCCGAGTTTGCGGGTTTTTTTTCCAGCTACAGGGCTTTGTGAGGGGAGCTACAGGGGTATGAATAGTTAAGTTTATATTATTTTTTTGTTATGGCTCTTCTTATGCCACCTGTTGTGTATACAGTTTCTCAGTCGGTTATATCCACACTTTTAGATCTCAGTTAGGATTAGTGTCTCAGTCGGTTATATCCACACTTTTAGATCTGAGTTAGGGTTATCACTGCCTTTTGTGATGAAGGGAAAAATAAAAAACGCCGTTCTTTTGTGAAGGAAGTGTCTGAAATTATTCATTGTAGATTCTGTTTGTTTATTATGTTTGGTTGTTTGTTCCTGTTGTTATTGGTGATTTTATGATTCCGGTTGTTATTGGTGATTTTATGATTCCGCCTGCAGGTTGTTATTGCGTATAAATTTGTGGTTATTGCTTTATATGCGATTTTGGGTGTTGTTGATTGTTAGTGTTATTGTTGTTATAATTGCTATTATTTTTGGGTTTAAAGTGTTGGTGATTATTGGTTGTTGTTGTTACAATAGCTTATTGAAGGTGTGAACGGCAACAGGTTATAGACCAATTATGCCCATAAACCTGTGTCCCAAGGGCATTTGAACAACTGCTTCAATTGGTATGATTTAATTTAGGGTTTGGGTATTTCAAAAAAGTTTACAATTTTTAGGATTTTCAGGAAACCTGAATAGCTTTTTTTTTTTGCTTATGAGGTTTTTCTAATTATACGACGACAGGTTTCTATGCTATCAAGGCTTAAACACGATTGCGTGGTTGGGCTGCTCGGGTATTGTGTTGATGTTAGAATAACAGTGCTCGCGTAGGACTATTATTCTGAGTATTGTTTTATGATGATCAATTGTTAAGTAGAGGAAAATTAATGATAATTTTTTCTTTATCATTAAACCATAGGTATCAGTCGTTTCATATATTACAATCTATTTGGTTTGGCGATATGATTATAAGCTAATATTTGCATATGCAGGTTGGAGATGAATCATACGATTCTTACTTTGCTGAAAGAGATGACATCCTGCAATCATTGGCAAGGCGTGCAAAGGTCAGTTCAGATCAGCAAACTTACATATTAGTATTGTTTTATAATGATCAATTGTTATGTTCAGGAAAGTTAATGATAATTTGTTCTTTATCATTAAACCATAGACATTAGAAGCTGCACTGAATAGCTTAGAGGGTATTACTTGCAACAAAGCGAAAGGTGCAAGGTATCTTTTCCCACGCAAACCAATTGTGGAAACACTCAGGATAAACTTAAATAAAGGGAAGTATTCAACACTGAATAGCTTAGAGGGTATTACTTGCAACAAAGCGAAAGGTGCAAGGTATCTTTTCCCACGCAAACCAATTGTGGAAACACTCAAGATAAACTTAAATAAAGGGAAGTATTCAAATATAGCATAGCCAAAGACACCTCATTACTCTCCCTTTGTTTAAGTTTAACGTATTACGGTGTCTTTGGCTATGCGAGCATAATTTCGATGAATCAAATCTTCAGAATCATGTGTTGTCCTTTAGTAAATAACGGCAAGTCACTTTAAACTGAGTATTACACTGAGCATGATGTATTTTGTGTTTTCACACAAAATAGTGTTGTTATTCTCATTCGTGTTCTATCTTATCTTCTCAGCTAGCTAATGCATAGACCGAACTTAATGATCCTGTGGTACAGCGACAGCGATTTGCCAATCAACTCAAGGTACACATCACATTCATATAAATTGGTATTTTAAATAACTCCGTAAAGAAGGTTTTTCCCCAGTATTTGAAATGTCTTGATCAAAAAAATTATTCTTTAAATACATATTTTGATATCAAATCTTACACACTAATTATTCTTCACTTTATTTGGACAACTACAACTCATTTTGATCTTAAATCATACACGTATTCACTGTAAAATATTCCAGGATCGCCAATCTGGAGATGATGAAGCGATGGGTTTGGATCAGGCATTTTGTACGACTCTTGAATACGGTTTGCCACCAATCGCTGTCTGGGGTTTGGGTATTGATAGCCTTGCAATGTTGCTCACCGACTCACAGAACATCAAGGTTTGTATATTTTTCTTCTCATTTTATTCAATGCTTTTGAGCTGTTTTCGGATCAATAAAATTCATTATCTTTGCTTAAGCATAAATATAACTGATGTTATGTGCGTAAATATAACTGATGTTATGTGCGTGATATTGAACCAGTCATAACTTATAGTGTGTATAACAGCTAATACTTTCGTATATGTAAAGTATGTTACGTGAGTAGCTGCTTTCCCTCTTACTGTACTCATGGTTTATCAGATTTTGGCTAAATAATATTATGACATCTCATTTAAGAGGCACAAATTCTTTTAGTAGTCGCGTGCTGTAGTTATTTAGGAAATAATTTCAGCCACATCCTGGTGGAGGTTCATTGTTTCAGCCACGTTATCATTTTCATTACACTCTTCTTTTTCAGGTGTTCCAAATTGGAGATCCTGGTGCAGTACATATTGTCAAACATTAGTTTGGCATTGGATCGCATTTTGTTAAATGTTAAGGTTTGAATTGATTACGCATTCCGATATGTCTGTCTTACAGTCTTTTTGTACTTTAACTATGAAGTAAAAACTAATAACTTATTCCTTTTAAAAATGTATAATAATTTGTAATTTCGATAATTAGCAGCGGGTGTTTGGATATGTGATTGCAGACTTGCAGCAGAGAGTGGTTGTCTTCGAGTGGGATGACTGCTGCTGCAGCAATAGAAGTAAGTACTGATGATTCTATGATGGTCGATAAACTTTATGTTATATTGGTTGGATGTAGGATCTTATAGACTATTCCTATTTCAATATATGATGAAATAATTACAGTATTGGTATTTTTCAGAGGGCTGATATTTGATCATTTGAAATTATGGCGCCAGCCTTGGCTGATGGTCATGCCCCATTCTAAAAGTTCCATCCAATGAAGGTTTGTCTTATGCTCTATGAACATATGAATATGTCTATTATTAGTTAAGATTTACTCGATATTATATATTCTTTTTTATTTATTTTTAAATGTATATGTACCCCTTGGACTTGATTACGATCATCGTAAATGTTTTTCTAAGATATAGTATCCTCTTTATTCTTAGTATCACAAATGTTAAAACTATAACTAAATAAATTAAATGGTTAGCGATGTGTTTGTGGAAAAACTAATTTCGTCATGTCAATTTTTGTTCAGACTTATTACAGCTCCTAGATATAAATGATGGTTTCAGTAATACTGATCCTTTCCAATCTGCTGTTATTACAGGTATTAACAAAAGGCTGAAAAATTATACGAGCACTTTGTGACGGATGTTACTACCAAATAAGAAGTTTTCTTTTAGGTTAGTTTGTGATATATATGCGCATAACCTCATTCTCTTTAACTATGCAACTGGTAAAATTAGCTTACTTATAGTAAAAAAAAAACAGAAAAGTGGGTAAACAAGCAATTCCAAATAGCCTGTAACAGATTAGTTAGGCTTCAAAATAAATAGTTAGGAATAATTACATATTATAATAAAATAGCTTTCCAAAGGTTCAGATATATCATCATTTGTGCAGTAATTTTTCACACAGTTTCAACCATGGTCTTGCATTTGTTCCACAACTAATATACGGGTTGTTTAACGTAAAAATAACCCATTTTTTTTAATTACTTTTTTTTTGGATAACTATAAAATAGCCTATAAGCAGAAGGTCAATTTAAAATGACACTACGGTCATATTCGGTGCAGGTGGGCTGACAGAGAAGCCATATGTAGGTGTCGGCCATAGCTATAACTTGGTCTGCAACATAGCTGTTGGATCACTTACGAGTATCACAGGATTCATGTGCAAGCTACGGTAATCTTTGTTCATTCCCATTTTACTTGGTAATTTTTAGCTTACGTCGAAGGTTTATTTTTTGAAAATTTACTATAGTTTTTGAGAGTATCACGATAGCGTTTCTTAGAATGGTTTATTTGAAAATGGTGTAAGCTGAATATGTATTTTTTGCTGCCATACGCAGGATTAGTGAAGTTTCGATTGTTGCTGTGGATTTGTGACTGTCGGTTGCGGCTTTGTAGTTAATTATCGTTTCCCAGGTTATGCTTCTTTATACCTTTTAAACACTGATTTTGATGATTCGTTTTCAAACTCACACTTAGGGGGTCAGATAGCTTGATTAATGGGTCAGAATTGGTGACTCTTTTGTGGATCAGAACAGGTTGGCTCACGTTCCTTGAACCAAACATATGATAAGAAAGTTATAGAGTATTATTTTTTCAATAATATGTTCTACTGAATTATTATTTAAGAGGTTGGATGAAAAAAAAATGCTTTGGAAAACTCTTGACTCCTATGACCCGTTCAACCAATTTGATCCATTAGTTTTATAAATAATTAGTGTCAGATATTAATAGAATTACTATATTTGTTGCTGAGTCGCTCGAGGACAGGAAACTGTCAAACTTTTCAAAAGAAAATAATGGCTTAACGATTTAAGGATGAAGTGGAGTTGCTGAATATCAAACGATCAGTTTTCAAGGTAATGGAAGATATCAGTCATAAAAGCTATTATATTTTTTTTTGGTTATGCATTAATGTTATTATTTGTGGTTGTGTTTTTCAGGCTATGAAGCTATTCTTTTGTTTATTTATTCTGAAAAACTTCCTGGTTCACAAGATAGTATACGCTGAATGGCGCACATGGTTGCTGCTGGCCGTTTTGGTCTACATCAGGTAAAACATTTGTAAAGCCACCATTTCCAGTTTTAATTATTCCACACCACTATTTTGGCCTGCTGGTAATTGGAGTGTTAGTGTTCTAAATTAGTTCCAGTCACATGAGTATTTAGCAAAAAAAAAAATTTTTTTTTGAATGATTATTTTTCCTTTGTTGCAGGCAGTTTATAGAGAAGGTCGTTTATAGACAAGATATGGTAAAGCTACACATGTGCGACCTCCATAAATGATAACAGGTACTATTTAAGTGACCTTTGTTATTTGCTTGCTGCGTATAAAGTCTCGAGCCGAAGTATATGTAAAATTTATGCAAAAAAGTTATATTTACTTAGTTGGTGTACTAGAATAGTCGTAGGCTTTCCGGTGGATTAATTAGCACAATAATTTTATACTTATAATTGTGTTTATTTTGAGTTGCGGTTTGACCGTTGGAACTGACCTGAGTGATATATAAATCTGTCGATCCCATATTTCTATGATCATCTAAGGGGTTTTGGGTGGTCTAAATGGGTGCTCGGGGCTGCTGTAAAACCACACCAGTAAAATGGCTGTTCAGTTATGTTTGTGGCTGCAATGCAGCATGTTTGCGTTTGGCGTAATAAGTTGGTAATCCTATTATTGCCGTCAATTAATAACTTTATTGCATGAGTCTGGTAAGGGTTGTTACCTTATGAGCTTATCTAACAAAAAAAATTTTGGAAGCAGAAAGAAAATAAGAAGGCATTGCTGAAAGAGGGAGCTGAGTTTCTTCTCAAGAAATGGAAAGATTTTAAAGAACTGCAGCTTCGGTATAACAAAGATTGGGTCCTGGCATCTGTAAGGTTGAAAAAATTATGTGTTTATAGGAAGAGCATTTAAAAATACTGTTCCCATTGAATAGCAATCATCAGATTGCAGTTATTAATGGATAAAATGTCGGATATGAACCCAGCTGTTCATTTCTAATCGCATGTAATCTAAAAAATATTGCTGAATTTGTTGGGTTATGTTTGACCAAAAATTCTATTCATGAATCACTATTGTTCATCTCTGTTATACTCATTTTGTTAAAATCATCGTTTATGTTTTGCGTTATGATATATTACTTTCAAACATCTAATTAAGAAAAAAATTGCTTTCTATTATTCTTGGCAAACATCTTGCAACGTGCAACCCCGATGCGCAAAATAAGCTTTACTCAACCAAATTAAACCAAATAAATGTTAAAATACTTCTTTAGCGAAGCCTGCACAATGGATATCTTACTTCATTCGATTCAGATAATGCAAACAATATCTTACTTTTCTTTTTTATTCCCTAGAAAAAAATTACTATATGGCACCAGGTCCAATGGACTGTGTGGGGGCGCACAGAAAATTTTGTAACACATGGTAACACCTAAACGTAATGTCGTAACTTTTTACCTATGTTTTTTACGACTACCTTACATATACAAACACCCCGCGGCAACGCGCGGGTACTCATCCTCGTTTCTTTAGAAATGACAAATTTCGATATCATTTGACAAATCCTAAGGGAATTGATAAATTCTTTAGAATCTGATAATTTCAAAGGTAATAGACAATTGCGAAAGAATATGTCAATTGCGTAAGAAATGATCATTTGCGAAAGAATTAGCCAATTGCGGAAAAATTTGTCAAATGCGAAAGAACTTGGCATTTGTGAAAGAAACTATCATTTGCGAAAGGTATTGTCAATTGCGAAAGGAATTGTCAATTGCGAAAGAAATGGCATTTGCGAAAGCAATTTCGAAAATTTTTTATACAAGAAATTTCGATACCCTTTGAAGACGTACGACTCAGCATATTTTTCGCATTTCATTTTCACTTGAGTTTTTGTTATCACGCTTGATACAATAGAATCCTATGATGTTTCTAAGCATTCTGATCAAGTTATAACAAATTTTAACCACACAATCCTAAGAATCAAACTGAAAGTGCAAACGTGTTCTTCATAAACCCTTAAAATCAATTAATCAGATTTGATGTATCTGGGTTTAATCCAAGGCTACAGATATGTAATTCGAAGCATAACAATAACATTGCAACATATTAATTATACTACAACACATGCAATTGATTTTCCCCAATTCGTACGCTAAAACCCTAAATCAAGAACATTCATAATTCGAGTTTCTGGGTATAATTCATGTTAGGTGTAACGATTATGAGTTCATATTAACCATTATTCATCAACAAAAATTATCATAAACACACAGAGTCGATTATGCATAATTTTCGTAAAACCCTAAATATAAAACAACTATTACAGACAAAATCAACCGTTGGATCATGAAATCCTTAAGAACCGTTGTTCACATTCTCATGTTAAGCATTCGAACACTCACAGATATGACGGATCTTGAACGGATTGGTCAGATCAGTTAGGGCCGCTGATGAGGTGGTTGTATGTATTGAATGTGTTTGTCAGTAAATTAAATGAGTCGCAGTTAATACACACCAACTTTTATTACTTTTGTATTTTTCTTTTCTAATTTTGCACATCTAGTCCTTATGTTTTGTTTCTTTTGCACTTATCGACCTACCATAGCACCATTCTAACATAAAGTATTCTACTTGGCAAATTTGGCACATAACTCTTAATCCTAGATTATCACCACACTTGTTCGAAGCAATCACCGTTGAAGAAATGATGCAAGTACAAATTTTGAAAAAATTTTGAAAAATTTGTGTCTCCCCCTCAACACTTGTTCGAAACTAATTAATGACGGCGAAGAAAAAATAAACAAAGTGTTGATAAGGTTTGTACTTGCATTTTTTTTAAAGAAAGAAGAAAATCTTTTTGTGTTTTTCAATAATTATTTACAAAGATAGTTTGATGTATGACTCCGTTTAATTTTGATTAAGAAAATTGTACAAGTCTTCTGGAGTCAAACATCTCATACCAATTTGGTGAACTAGTTTCACAAATCTTGCATGGGGCAAGGCTTTGGTGAACAAGTCTGCCAACTGGTGTTCAGTACCAACAAAATATAATTCAACAGTACCCATTTCCACATGTTCCTTGATGAAATGATAGCGTAGAGCAATATGCTTGGACTTGGAAAGTTGGACCGTGTTGTAGGAAATAGTGATGGCACTCTTGGAATCACAGTACATATGAATCTTGTTGAAGACGTATCCATAGTCCATCAGCTGAGATCGCATCCAAATGACTTGAGCGCATCATGCTGACATGGCGACATATTCCAATTCGGTAGACGATAGTGATGTGCAATCTTGCTTCTTTGATTGCCAAGAGACGAGCTTGTCACCCAAAAACTGTACTCCCCCAGATGTACTTTTTCGTGTGTCTAAGCACCCTGCATGGTCAGCGTCTGAAAATGCAACAAGTTCAAATCCAGAATCCTTTGGATACCAGATCCCCAAATTAATGGTTCCCTTTATGTATCTAAGGATTCTTTTAACGGCTGACAAATGCCGCTCAGTTGGTCTTGACTGATATCGGGAGCAAAGGTACGTGTCAAATACAACATCTGGTCTGCTAGCTGTGAGATACATGATCGACCCAATCATACTACGATACTTTGTAGGATCAATGGGTGTCCCATGTATGTCAGCATCTAGCTTCGGGGATGAGGAAGACATAGGGGTGTTATAGGTGTCACAGCTGGTCATACCATGCTTTTTTCAGGATTTCCTGAGCATACTTGGACTGACTAAGGAATATACCACGGGGTGATTGATGAACTTGCAGTCCTAAAAAGAACTTCAGTTCACCCATCATGGACATCTCAAAGTTATTTTTCATTAGTTTTGCGAAAGCATTTGAATATTTTTTATGTGTTGATCTAAAAATGAGATCGTCGACATAAATTTGTACGATGAGAATGTCCTCCCCGTGTTTTTGTATAAACAAAGTCGGGTCCACAGTTCCTTTAGTAAAATGGTTTGCAATTAAGAAAGCAGATAACTTGTCGTACCAGGCCCTTGGGGCTTGTTTAAGACCGTAAAGGGCTTTCTTTAGCCGATATACGTGATTCGGATGTTCTTGGTCCACGAAGCCTTCTGGTTGAGAAACATACACCTCTTCCCGGAGTTGGCCGTTGAGAAATGCAGTCTTCACATCCATTTGGTAAACAGTTATGTTCTTGTGAGCCACGTAAGCCAGAAACATGCGAACAGCCTCGAGCCTTGCAACTGGAGCAAATGATTCTTCGAAGTCGATTACTTCTTCTTGGCTGAATCCTTTTGCGACCAGGCGGGACTTGTTACGAATCACAGTACCATCTGCATCTAACTTGTTTTTCCAGATCCATTTCAATCCAACGACATAAACCCCATCTGGTCTCTCTACCAGTTCCCAAACTTCTAACCGCTTGAATTGTTCCAATTCCTCTTGCATGGATTCAATCCAGTTGTCATAGGTAAGGGCTTCCTTAATGTTTTTGGGTTCGGCTTGACAAACGGTGAGTGCATAAATGCAGGTTTCACCGTCTGTATGGAGTCTTTGTCTTGTCATGACTGGGTTTTCTGGATTACCAATGATGTTTACTAAGGGATGGTCCTTTGTCCATTTATGAGTGGATGGATAGTGTTGATAATTATCAGGAAAGGTTGGTGCAGGTGCAAATGGATTAAAGAATGCATCTCCGTCATAACCTGATGGTGTGGGTACTTCAGCAGAGTTGTGGGGGGAATCTTCAGCTGTGGGTGTAGAAGTGGAAGGTGTTTGATCTACTGACGATGATGGTTCTGGTTGAGGTGCGTCGTCAGCAACTGCTGTGGAAGTAGTTGCTGGTGTATCAGGTGCTTGATTGTTTACGGTTTGAGCAGCGGAATTGGTGGATACAGCAGAGGCACGATTAACTAGAGAGTCATCGAACAGAGGAGCAAACAAGTCTTCTATATCCTTTCTGTTGAACGGTAATGGTTCAGCTGAAGATTCAGGAAAGTTGAGACGGTTGTGTGCGGGTTCTAAGCTATTTTGCTCAGAAGCCATTTCTGTGAGTTCATCAAAATTAGCATGGATTGTCTCTTGAATTTCCCAAGTACGGCGATTCCAAATTCTGAATCCTTTCGAATTCTCACAATAGCCAACAAATACTCCTATGTCTGCTTTGGCTTTCAGTTTACCAAGATCATCACGATCATTCTTTGGATAACAGAGAGCTCCAAAGACATGAAAGTAATTGATATTTGGTTTTCAACCATGAATAAGCTCATATGGTGTTTTGACATGGCGTTTGGTGATCATGCATCGATTTTGGGTGTAACAAGCAGTTGAGACAGCTTCAGCCCATAGGTAGTCTGGTAATTGGGCATTAATCAACATAGTTCTTGCTGCCTCCACTAACGTACGGTTGCGTCTTTCGACTACTCCATTTTGTTCAGGGGTGCGAGCAATTGAAGTTTGATGAACAATACCATTTTTCTCAGTGAACTCCCGAAGAGTTTGATTCTTGAATTCAGTACCATTGTCTGTTCTGATGATTCTGACGGTGTTACGTACCTGAACTTGAATCTTCGTGAGAAAAGTAATGATCATCGAAGGGGCTTGGTCTTTGGTACGAAGAAAGTAGACCCAAGTCCACCTCGAGTAATCATCCACTATTACCAAGATGTACCGTTTCCCGTTGATGGTTTGAACACGCATAGGACCACACAAATCCATATGAAGCAATTGTAGGACATGATCTGTGCTGTGATCTGCTTTTGGAGGAAAGTGGGCACGATGACTCTTTTGTTAGGATCTCTGGGAAATAAGAATTTCATTGTTGCTGCCGATAGTGTTAAGCTGGTTCCTGCCGATAGCTTTGGTTCCTGCTGCAAGCTCATTGCTGCCGACAGTGTTATCTTGTTTCTGCCGATGGTGTTTGTTACTGCGGATAGTATTGTTTGTTATCAGTATATTTAGAATGTTTGTTAAGATTTATTTTTAGTAGAGATCTCGTTTATCTCTTCACACGTTTTCTTGTAGAACGGGTTAGGGTTAGGTCATCTTGTTAGTATAAAAGATAAACCCGTCTATGAGTTTATGTACGCCTTTAACGTTTTCAATATTCAATATCACAATTCTTAGTTCATAGTTTGATCCATAGAGGATCATTGTCGTTTAGAGTTTTCTTCTTTATTATACTTGCTGTTTAGTTTCCGCATAAACACTTGTATTTCATACAGAGGTTCTTGTTTTACCAAGCTCAATCAAGCTCGAAGTACTCGATCCTACAAGTGGTATCAGAGCCTGGTAAGGATCTCTGATAAAGAAGAAAAAGGTCGATCTCATATCTCTTAACCCTCTCTCAATGGAAGACGAAATCCCACAAAACAATGTCATTAACCAGGAAGATCATCAACCCAAACCTGAAACATCCCAAGTCCAAACACAGATCGTCACCACTATGTCCACCAACAATGCTAAATTCCCATATCTGAAGAAAGATGAGTATGAAGTCTGGGCTATGAGAATGGAATATTGGATCACAAACAGTGATTACAATCTGTGGAATGTCATTCTCAAGGGAAATAGCAAGAAGAATACTGGAAGGGACGAGGATGGCAATATCTATATAGAGCCACCTGTTACTGCAGAAGAACACATGGCTGTGCAAAGGGAAACCAAGGCAAGAACCCTTTTGCTTCAAGCTATTCCAGAGGATCATATGAGTGATTTCCATCACTTGGATGATGCTAGAAAGATCTGGCATGCTGTAAAAGCCAGATTTGGAGGGAATGATGAATCCAGAAAGATGAGAAAGTCTATGCTCAAGCAAGAGTTTCAGGAATTCAAGATCTCTGAGGCTGAGGGGATTCACAAAGGGTATGACAGATTCCACAAGATCCTGAGTCAACTCAACCAGTTGAAAGCTAGGCCGGACGATGAAGACTGCAACACCAAGTTTCTGAGGGCTTTGCCACTATCCTGGTCTCAGGTTTCCATAACACTCAAAGCCAAAGGAGGTCTGGATTATATGAGCTTTGATGATCTGTACAACATGTTGAAAACCCTTGAACTGGATATCAAAGGATATTCCACCTATACACCTCATACTCCAACCCATACTGCTTTTGTTAGTAACTCTGGTGCTAACAAAGCATCATATGGAAACAGTCCTACACCATCAACATCATCAATCTCCTACTCACCTGTCACACAAAAAGCTCAAACCAGATCTGAGAATCTTGTAGTGGATGTGCTTCATTCATTTGTTGCTGAAAGTACACCACAACAGAAGATTGTGTATGATGATTTCAATCAGGTTGATGAATTGGATATGGAAGAGATGGATTTAAGATGGCAGGTGGCTATGATATCGTTGAAGTTGGATAGGTTTGAAAAGAAGGCAGGAAGAAGGGTCAATTTTGATGGACAGGAGCCTGCCAGGTTTGACAGAAGGAAGGTGAGGTGTTATAAATGTTCTCAAACAGGACATTTTGCTAGGGAATGTACAGACAAGAAGGTAGATGACAAAGTACGATATTCTGCTTTCAAAATTCAAGAGCTGGACTCAGAGGACCCCAAGGCATTGGTATCTGTGGATGCAATGGTGGACTGGGAGCATCATGAGAAGACGATTGCAAGTGGAGCAGATAAGGTCTTTGGGATGATAGCTGGATATGGTGAGAAGAAACAAGTGGCTGGTCAGTTTGGAATGATGGGTCATCCATCTCAGGTACAAAACTGTCCATTTGGTTGTGAAACGATATATGCTAAATTGAAACAGGAATTTGATGATATAGAAAGTGAAAATAAGGATAACTTTATTCAACTTAAGGCTCATAAAAAGGCTGTTAAAACATTAGAACAACAAAAGGTCTGGTATCAACAACAACAGTCTGCTTATGAAGTAAAAATAAAGGTTTTGGAAAAAGATTTAAAAAATGCCACTAATGAGTTTAAACATTCTGAAAGGGAAAAAGCTAAGGTAGTGCTAGAAAATCAGGATTTGCAGTCTAAACTAGATAGTTCCTTAGCTAGATTTGAAAAGTGGAAAGAATCATCCAAAAACCTTCATAAGCTTATTGATAGTTCTATGTCTACCAAAACTAAAAGAGGTTTAGGGTATGGTGACCTGATAGGGCCAAATCAATATTATGACCCAAATGAGTATAGTGTTTTTGACCCTGAACCTGTAGATTATAGAAAACCTGTAAAGTATGTAAAGGAAGGAGGAATGAATGCTGTTCCTCCACCCATAACTGGAACATTTAAACCTGCTAATCCTTTTGATGACTTTGATGATTCACAAATGATCTATGGCAAACAGGCAAAGGACTTGCCTAATCTTGATTGTGACTCTAATGAATTTGTCTCTTGTTCTTACAGTGACAAATCTTCAGAAATCAAGACTAATGACTATGCCACATGTGGATCAAGTGACAAGTCAGCTTCAATAAAGTCAGAAGATCTCTCCTCAGAAGTAGCTACTGATGAAACTCACTCAAAGATAGCTGCATTTGAAGATATTTCTTTTGATAGTGTTAAAAACAATAATGTTTCTGGTTGTGGTTATGTTTTGAACAATTCTAGTTGTGGCTCTGTTTCAAACAATTATGGTGGTGATTTTAATTCTGTTAAGGATAATTTTGTTTCATGTGTTGGTTTGAATAATTCTGTTTGCAATGAGAAAGTTATTGTTAAGAAAAAGTCCCCTAGAAAGAAATCTTGCTTTGTGTGTCGTAGTTATGATCATCTTATTAAAGATTGTGACTATTATGAAAAACAGATGGGTGTATATGCTTGTAAAAATAGGTCTGTATGGAAAAATGTTAATGATATTCCCCCTTATATTCCTCAAGCAGCTAGGAGAACTTCAGTTGCTTCTGGCAAGCCAGTTTCTGCTGGTAAGCCTGTTGCTGCTGAAAAGTTCATTCCTGCCGATAAGCCTGTTCCTGCTGCTTATCCTGTTCCTGCCGGCAGAATCAATCCTGCTGGTTGGAGAAGCAATAATGCTAGACCTTTCAGCAGACCTACTAGTACTTACTTTCAAAATGATTTGAGACCTGTTTGTTTTGACACCATGCACAAGGGAGGGGAAAGATGGAAAACTGCTGTTAAGTCCTCAGCAGGTTGTTCTTGGAAAATCAATAACCAACATATGAAAATGGGGTCCAAGATCAATGGTGGATCTCATCAATCTCCAGGGTTTAATTCTTATTGATCCACTAGGCAGGCTCAAGTCAGCAATGGCTTGAGTCTCTCTTGTATCTAATGTTGTATATGTATTCTTTTTCTCAGGATTTTCCTTTTAGAAGCAAAGATGTTGGAATTGTTGACAGTGGGTGTTCCAGGAGTATGACAGGGAATTTGGAAAGATTGCATGACTTTATACCTTTGAATGGAGGTACTGTGACATTTGGAGGAGGAGATGGAATAATTTCTGGGAAGGGAACTATCAAGACTGCTAAGCTGGACTTTGAAGATGTACTTTATGTGAAGGAACTTCAAGACTTCAATTTGTTCTCTGTCTCCCAAATATGTGACAAGAAGAACAGTGTTCTCTTCACTGAGAATGATTGCTTTGTGTTGTCCAAAGACTTCAAGCTACCTGATGAAAGTCAGGTTGAACTTAAAGTTCCTAGGACTTACAATCTTTACAGCTTCAATCTTAGTGATGTTCAGCCTGAGGGATCACTTGCTTGTCTGGTTGCAAAAGCTTCTGTGGATGAATCTAATAAATGGCACAGAAGAATGGCCCATGTGAATTTCAAGACCATTAACAAGTTGGCTAAGAATGGGTTGGTTAAAGGGCTTCCTATGAAGATCTTCTCTAATGAGCATGATTGTGTTGCCTGCAACAAAGGAAAGCAGCACAAAGCATCATACAAGGCCATAACTGCTGTGAGCAACATCTCTGAGCCTTTGCAGCTTCTTCATATGGATCTTTTTGGTCCTACTTCTATCAGAAGTGTTGACCATAAGAACTACTGCCTGGTGATTACAGATGATTTTAGCAGGTTTTCATGGACTTTCTTTTTGGGTACTAAAGATGAAACTTATCCAGTTCTTAGGGATTTTATTGCCTTAATAGAAAATCAGCTAAGTAAAAAGGTTAAGTCTATAAGGTGTGATAATGGCACAGAGTTTAAGAACTCTAATCTTATTGAACTCTGTGGGACTAAGGGGATAAAAAGAGACTATAGTAATGCTAGAACTCCACAACAAAATGGGGTTGCAGAAAGGAAAAATAGGACCCTGATAGAAGCAGCTAGGACTATGTTAGCTGAATCTAAGATGCCCACTATGTTTTGGACTGAAGCAGTTTGCACTGCTTGTTATGTGTTGAATAGGGTATCTATTACTAGTCCTCATAATAAAACACCTTATGAACTTTTGTCTGGGAAGGTTCCAAACATTAGTTACCTTAAGCCTTTTGGATGTCATGTCACTATTTTGAACACTAGTGATTACCTAGGCAAGTTTGATGGGAAGGCTGATGAAGGGTTTATTGTTGGATATTCTGCTCATGGTAAAGCCTATAGGGTTTATAACCTGTCCTCTAAGAGAATAGAAGAGACTCTCAACTTAAGATATCTTGAAGATAAACCTAATTTGCAGGGTGCTGGTCCAGAGTGGTACTTTGATCTGAATTATCTATCTGGCACCTTAGGTTATAATAGATTCAAATCAAATCTATCTGCTGGTACAAATGTTTCTCAAACTAACAATGCAGGTACCTCGGATGATGATTCTGATGTAGAGAGTGATGAACGACCTATAGTTGTTCCTTCTTTTCCCTCTAACAACATTTCAGGTTCAAAGCTCAAAGATTCTTTTGATATGGCTGGAGGTGATTCTAGTTATGCAGAAGATCTTGCTAGGCTTCAAAGACAAGAGTTTAATGCCAAAAGAGCTGCTGAGATGTTTGATTCTGGGTTTTCTAAAGAGACAGAGGAGATTCTGAGAAAGGCTGAAGCCGAAGTTAGAAGACAACTGAATTCAACTGGTGGTATTCATGTTCCTGCTGATACCGTTCCTGCTGAAAGTAGATCTGTTCCTGCCGATTCTTCTAATGTTTCTGCTGATGTCTCTGTTCCTGCTGATGTTCCTGTGGCTTCTCCATCTGTTGACACTTTGGGTATTGATAACTCCCCTGAAAGATTTCCAATCCCTTCTGATCTTGGAAATTCAGTCTCTTTCAAAGATAAGCTGGAAGATCCTCATCATCAATCTAGAACAGGCATTTTCACTTCTTCCTCATATGATGATGACTTCAACCCCTCAATTACTAATCAGGCATCCTCCATTGAAGTCAATCCCATTGCTACCAAGAGGATCAATACTGTTCATCCTCAGTCTTTGATTCTTGGAGATATTAATTCCCCTGTTCAGACAAGAAGTAAACTACATCAACCCAAGTTTGGAGAATCTGCTTTTCTCAGTTATATACAGGATCAGTTGAGAAGCAATCATACTGATTACTTACATTGTCTGTATGCTTGTTTCTTATCTCAAGTTGAACCAACTAGTATAGCTCAAGCTCTTGCTAATGAAGATTGGGTTGAGGCTATGCAAGAAGAAATGCAGCAGTTCCAGAATCAGAAAGTATGGATGTTGGTTCCTTTGCCTGCTGGAAAGCATGCTATTGGAACTAAATGGATTCTAAAGAATAAAAGGGATGCTAGGGGAATTGTGGTTCAAAATAAAGCTAGGTTGGTATCTCAGGGTCATAGACAAGAGGAGGGGATTGATTATGATGAGGTGTTTGCACCAGTGGCAAGAGTTGAAGCTATTCGTTTGTTTTTGGCTTTTGCTTCCTTTATGGGGTTTGTAGTATATCAGATGGATGTGAAGAGTGCATTTTTGTATGGCAGGATTGAGGAAGAAGTTTATGTTACTCAACCACAGGGATTTGTGGACCCTCAGAATCCTAATTTGGTTTACAAAGTGGTTAAAGCACTTTATGGTCTTCATCAAGCACCAAGGGCTTGGTATGCAAGGTTATCAGCCTTTTTGCTAAAACATGGTTACAGAAGAGGAACTATTGATAAAACTCTTTTTATCAGAAAGAACTTCAAAGATATCATTCTGGTACAAGTTTATGTAGATGATATCATCTTTGGTTCCACTAATGAAGCCTGGTGCAGGGAGTTTGAAGAGTTAATGAAAAGTGAATTTGAGATGAGTGCTATGGGTGAAATGACTTTCTTCTTGGGTCTTCAGGTTAAGCAGAAACCAGATGGGATCTTTATTTGCCAGGAGAAGTATGTTTATGACATGCTTAAGAAGTTTGATATGGAAAATGTGAAGATTGCTACAACTCCTTTTGAACCTCCAAAGCCTAAGTCCAATACTGAACCTGATGCAGCTGTTAATGTTCATCTTTATAGGTCCATGATTGGATCACTCATGTATTTGACAGCTTCAAGACCTGATATCATGTTTGCTGTTGGTGCATGTGCTAGACATCAGGTTACACCATTGACTTCTAACCTAAATGCAGTTAAGAGAATCTTCAAGTATTTAAGAGGACAGCCAAAGATGGGACTTTGGTATCCCAAAGATTCTCCTTTTGTGTTGGAAGCCTATAGTGACAGTGATTATGCTGGGGCTAACTTTGATAGGAAGTCTACTACTGGAGGTTGTCAGTTTCTGGGTAGGAGGTTGGTTTCTTGGCAGTGCAAGAAGCAGAATATAGTGGCTACATCTTCTACTGAGGCAGAGTATGTTGCTGCTGCTAGTTGCTGTGGACAGGTACTTTGGATGCAAAATCAGCTGTTGGATTATGGGTTCAACTATATGAACACTAAGATTTTTATTGATAATCAAAGTACTATGTGTATTGTTAAGAATCCTGTTTATCATCAAAGGACAAAGCATATTGAGATTCGACACCATTTCATAAGAGATGCTTATGAGAAGCATCTTATTCAGGTGGTTAAGATTCACACAGATGATAATGTTGCTGATCTGCTGACCAAGGCTTTTGATGGACCAAGGTTTAAACATTTGGTGGTCCATATTGGGATGGTAAATCCCTAGATACTGAGCTTAAGGGGAGGATTGCAGATTAAGGGGAGGATGAAGCTTAAGGGGAGGATTGTTCTTGTTGTTGTTGTATATTTTTCTTTCTTTTGATTTCTTTTCTTATTTTCTTTTCTTTTGGTGTGTTTCTTAGTTCAAAAAAAAAAAAAAAAAAAAAAAAAACTTTTATATTTTGTGTGCTAATCAGATGGTTTTGAGCAACACCTTGCAGGTACAGTGTTGGTGTTTGCACCTGCACAACAAATGGTGCTCAACTCACCATGTCTTGCAGACAAGAAAGAGTTGGCTCACCATGAGGGTACGGCTCTGGTGTGATAATCAAATCCGTTGATAGCTGTAATAGCTTGCTCAAAGCTATAGGGTACTTCAACTCACCCATGGTTCATTCCTGAGAGTTGAAAATGGTTCTCAATTCACCATGGATGTAACCCTTTATGGGATCCAAAGGATTGGCTAGTCCACAAAAGTATGGTTTGTGGTAAAGACACTTGGTATCCATATTTGGTATTCAATTCACCAAGGTTTGCTGTAACCTAAGAATTGACTAGTCCTGAGCAAACGGCTACAGGTAAAGACAAGTCAAATCCGTTTATAGTTGCTGATTTGCTAATAAATCAGATGGTTATCAATGTACCATGGTCTCACACACCTAAACATTGGCTACTCCAGTAGTGATGGCTATTGGTAAAGAGACATCAAATCCATTAATTTTCAATGATTCACCTCTCACAGGAGTTAACACACCTGGATGTGATGAGAATAGTATGAAACTTAAGTGATTTGATGTACATATTGTCATAAGTAGCAGCCAAGTTCAAGTGCATATCATGGTGACCAGTATACATGTTTTGAAGAAGATTTCATATTCCTGCTGAACTATTGAAGTTGCTGCTGGATGCTATAGAGGTTGGAATCTTGCAAGTTAAGGATTTTGCTGGTTACTACTTATTGCTGCTGCTAAGTCGCAGTCCTCAAGCCTGAGAAGTTCAAAGCTCTATCACATTGGAATCTTGCAGGTTAACCTAGTCAACCTCAAGATTAGGGGAGGATTGTTAGGATCTCTGGGAAATAAGAATTTCATTGTTGCTGCCGATAGTGTTAAGCTGGTTCCTGCCGATAGCTTTGGTTCCTGCTGCAAGCTCATTGCTGCCGACAGTGTTATCTTGTTTCTGCCGATGGTGTTTGTTACTGCGGATAGTATTGTTTGTTATCCGTATATTTAGAATGTTTGTTAAGATTTATTTTTAGTAGAGATCTCGTTTATCTCTTCACACGTTTTCTTGTAGAACGGGTTAGGGTTAGGTCATCTTGTTAGTATAAAAGATAAACCCGTCTATGAGTTTATGTACGCCTTTAACGTTTTCAATATTCAATATCACAATTCTTAGTTCATAGTTTGATCCATAGAGGATCATTGTCGTTTAGAGTTTTCTTCTTTATTATACTTGCTGTTTAGTTTCCGCATAAACACTTGTATTTCATACAGAGGTTCTTATTTTACCAAGCTCAATCAAGCTCGAAGTACTCGATCCTACATCTTTCCTTGTTCGCAAGCAGGACACAAGTGATCTTTGGCATATCTGAATTTGGGAAGACCGTCGACCAACTTTTTCTTAGCAAGATCGGTCATCGTCTTGAAGTTCAAATGAGACATCCGTTTATGCCATAGCCATGCCTTTGTGGGATGTGCCTTTGAAAGTAAGCATATGGGAGAGGAAGCTGTCATGCCTTCAAAAGAAATGGTATATAGACTGGTGCCACGTTTTCCTTTCATCAGATCATTTCCTTTAAGATCCCGGATAAAACAAGTTTTCTCTCTGAATGCCACCTCCAAATCACCATCACAAAATTGTCCTACTGAGAAGAGATTGTGACCTAGGCCTTCAACGTAATAAACCCTGCTAATTTCGATGTTCCCATTTACATAGTCTCCATAACCCATAATAGCAGCGAAGTGATCATTCCCGAATCTGACCGTTCTAATGAACTTTGCAACAAAGTTTACAAGAAGCTTGAGATTGCTGGTCATATGTCGGGAACAGCCGCTATCAACAATCCATAAAACAATTTGGATCACCTGCATCACCAGAAGTTGACACAGAGGCAAGTTTGGTAACGGTGGAATCCGTTTGGTTAGTAACACATGAGTTAATCATTTTTGGTACCCATTTAAAGCTATGTGTATTTTGTAACCAACACTGCCACGTCCAACTAGTCTCAGCCATTCTCCTAATAAATGCACTAGGGATTTGGTTGTCCTAGATGTATCTATGGGTTTTGCAACAGATTTGTCAGAAACTACTAGTGGTGGTTTTCCTAATATGGACTTGGCAGCAGTAGTGATCCTAGAGGAAATGCCACTAGATCATTTCTTTTTGCGAGTCAACAGAGTTTTAGCAACACATTTCTCATGATTTCCAGATAATATACTAGCATGACAAAATACACAACTTGCATCAATCATAATATCATTCATAACATTCAACGATTTAGCATTCATTACATCATCTATAGAACTAGACTTAGACAAGTTTGATTCTACTTCTGACATATCATGCTTTTTATTCAAACTGCTAACATTAACTACTACTTCTTCAGTCTTAGATAATCCACTCCTAGGGCGCCAGATTCTAAACTTCCTTTGTCTCTTGGTGTTTCTTGATCTGCTAGCCTTAGAGTCGTTTCCTAGTCCTGTGGAAGTGGAAGTGTTCACATTAGTGGTTTGACTTGATGCTTGCTTAGTTGGCTTGTCTACTGTGTACATTCCTAGGGCAATTACAGCTTTTCCTTTTTCTAAAACTCTGAGTTTCTCTTTCAAATCAACAATGATGTGTTGGAGTTCTTGATTTTTTGAATCCAAAATTCTGTTTAACCGGACAGTGTCATTTCTGTTTTGAGAAACTTCATCTATGTCTTTCTCATATTCAAACAGTTTATGTCGCAAGACATCAATTTCATTTTTATTCTGACTTTCTGAAGCATGACTGTTTTGGAATGACAAAGACTCTTTTAGATTTTTGTACTTTAACTCAAACTCAGCACTTTGATTTTGACACCATTCCAGTCTTTTGTTAAGTTTGAAAATTTCTTTTTCACACTTGTTTTCCACATCAAAGTTGATCTGTCTAAGACTCTCATTCTCTTTTACCAAATTATCAATCTCAATTTGCAACATTTCAACATTCACAGCATGATCATCCACAAGCAAGGCATGACAAGATTCAAAAATAGAATTCATAATCACTGAAATCACATCATCACACAAAACACGTTCCAAGAGTCGATCAACCTCTTTTTCTAAAGCTTTCTTTTGACACTTTTGTTTCGCAATTTTGTCATCTTTAGCTTTAAAAATACTCATCATTGATCCAACTTCAGTCTGTAGTTCCTGTTCCCACATTGTTGCACAGAGTCTCAGGTGTTTAACATGTGGTAAGAATTGTTTCTGAAAAATTTCTCTCTTTTCTATTCTCAGTAGGAGAAAATAAAGAAGAGATTTTGATTTCAGAATTAAATTCTATCACTTGTTCCAAAAGTTTAATGTCATCCATAAATGCCTTAAAATATCGAAGAATTAGACATTGTTGAGGCATTTGTGGATCTACAGTAGCTTTTGGACCATCGATTTATGTAACAGGAGTGGTAACAGGAGCAACTTCAGAAGAGGGATTTTTTTCAGTTATAGACAGTGTTTGTTCTGGTTTGTCCTTTGGAGGAACAAAAGATTTACTGATGTGAGGTCTTGCTGAATAATCATATGAAATTCTTGAAAAATCTTTGTCTGACTTTGATCGACTCTCAATCTTACGTTCAAGATATTCAGTTTCTTCGTCATTACTAAACACAACAACACGTTGAAAAGTATCATCAAACAGAAGTTCTGCATTGTATAACTTAGGATGATTTTTGAGTGCTTTGTGTAAAAAACGTGGTTGGTCACTTCCAATTGTAAAACCAAATCCTTTAGGACTCGGTTTCACAGTTAGTCTTTGAATTTGTGTCACTGAATTACCCGTTTTATATACAACATTCTGAAATTCTTTGAGCTTGGATTCCAAGTCCACAATCTCCTCAAGATATGAGTCAACTCGTTTCCTAGTGGCTTGCTTTTCTTCAAGAAGATCCTTTTGAGATGTTGAAAGCTCTGATTGAGTTTTTAACAACTCAGAATTTAAAGTGTCAATTTGTTTTTTGAATTCAAATTGCTCCTTTTCTTTTTGAGAAAGCAAATCAGCCTTGGAAACATTTAGCTCATGAACTTGATGCTCTAAATCCTTGACCTGAACGTATGTCTTTTGGAATGCAACCTCAAAGCCTTTCTCACGTTGTGCTTGTTTTTCATAACTTGAAAGTTGTATTTTATAGCACTCATTGTCCTTTGTTAACATTGCAATTTTGGCTTTTAAGTTCTGGTTAATCTCATTGCATTTGTCAATCTGTGACTTTTGTGCATTCAATTGTGATTGGGTGGTCAGCAATAAGGTCATAATCTCTGGATCTTGATCAGGCATAAGATCATGTTGTTCAAGATGATCATGATTATCATCATCAATAGAATCATCAAATGAAACATTGGTGTTATCATCATCGAATGAAACAACAGTGTTTATTTGATCATCTTCTTGAGACGGGAATGATGAATCATTTTGAACAAGATTTTCTTGTGAAGATGAAGATGCAGATGGTGAAGCAATCTCATGAATAAGGCATTATGATTCAAGTACCTGAGATAAGCCATCGGTATCATATACCGGGCCTGTCTCGTTTACATTAATTTCATGCATGTTGGCCATGAGCATCACTGCAGCATTTGCTTCTAAATCTTCCATCTCATCATCAGATTCAGCATTGGCCATGAAACTTTGTTCTTTCCCAGTCATAGATCCACCGGCCTTTTCATCTTTGAGTGCGAGGAGAAGACCTTCCTTATGGTATGCACTGCCCATAGTTCTTGGTTTAGGGCAAGCATTTGCCATATGACCACTTCCTCCACAATTGTAACAAGTGATTGACGTGTTTGCAATTCCTCTTCTGTTCGTGCCAACATTCTGAATTCCCCTTTGTGCATTCCCCAGATTATTTCCACTGCCCCCAGCTGTGTTGAATCTCTGTCCACCTGAGTTAAACCTTGTACCATAATTTCCCATGTTTCCAGACCCAAATCTACCAGAAGACTGATTCTGAATCTCAACTCGACCATCATTTACGACTGCTTGGTTCCTGGTGTTTGATGAAGAACGAAGACGGTTGTTTGACTTGTTAGAGAACTTGTTGAATGCTCTTGCAATTAATGCAAATCCTTCATTGAGAGAGTTGAACACATCATCTTCTTCATCATAATCAGCATTGGAATAGAACATGGAGTCGGTATTGTTGTATGGGACTAGTTGGTGATCAGAATTTTGAGATGGTGCTTCATAAGGAACAATCTGATTGTTTGGTTGTGGTTGGAAACTTGGTTGAGACGGTGTTGGAACAAATTCTTGATTTGAGGGTGGAAAGTGTGACTGAGCTATCAGAGCAAGAGAGTTTGGAGTTGGTGCTGGTGAGTAACCTCCTCTTGCTGCAATGTCCTTGTCTACCTCAGATTGATGTTGCTTAAGATAATCATACAACAGACCATAGGTTACTTGATTGATCTTTTTGGCTTGTCTGACAAATGTTACATATTTCTGCCAGTCTGGTCCAAGACAACCGAGAAACTTTGAATAGATAGCAATCTTTGGTAGAGGAATGTTGTGACGTTCCAAATCATTGATGATATTGGTGAAGCGGTGATAGTATGATTCCAAAGATTCCCCAGGTTCAATCATGAAGTTAGTTTATTCCATGTAGAGTTTCGATTCCCAATCCTCTTGGTTCAATTCTGTGCCTTCCATAAGAAGATGTACATGCTCCCACATGTCCTTGGCTGTTTTCTGAGCATCAATACTCCTGAAGATTGGGTTAGGAATTCCCTGGAGTATGTAAGCCATGGCCATCTCATTGGCTTCTTGCTGAAGAGTTTGTTCAGTGGAATATTGAGATACTAGAATGGGAGTTGTAGTGTCATCCCGTGGAGGTATAGCAGTTGGATCACCCAGAACCAATGTTGAAGGAAGTGGATAAGGTCCTTCCA
The DNA here is from genome assembly GCA_021014915.2 of Artemisia tridentata subsp. tridentata. Classification (NCBI taxonomy): domain Eukaryota; kingdom Viridiplantae; phylum Streptophyta; class Magnoliopsida; order Asterales; family Asteraceae; genus Artemisia; species Artemisia tridentata. The sequence continues at coordinate 311,628,020 of CP139509.1, forward strand.
TTATGACCTTTTTGAGATATTGACCATGAGGTTTCCTTAGTTCAACAAATCGAAGAAACCGGCTAGACCATTGCACATAGTTTCCAGGAGTCAGCATTGGTGGAGTTTCAAACGATCCTGCTTCATGCCTGGATTGCTGACTACTGATAGCTTCACACATTTTTGTAAACCAATGAGGTTCTCTTGATGAAGGTTGGTAGTTTTGCATCTGCATTTGAGTTTGTGGAAGGATTTGTTGCTGAGGTACTGATTGTTGAGGGAAAAACTGATGTTGTTGCACAAAAGCATGTTGTTGTTGATATTGAGGATGAAATTGTTGTTGTTGCTGATGATATGGTTGTTGAGGATATTGCTGTTGCTGATTGAAGTAGTAATTGTAATGTGGTGGTTGAGACATTCTTGTGTTCTTGTTGATCGTTAAGATAATTAAAATGTGTGTTATGAGTTATGAGGTTTGGTTTTGGTTAATTGAGATTTTTGTCCAATGTCGAAGAAATTTTACTGTTCACTCCAATTGCGAAAAACACTGTTCACACTGGCAATTGCGAAAAATTCTGCGAATTTCGAAAGAAACGTCCAATTGTGAGAGAAACGTCCAATTGCGAGAGAAACGTCCAATTGCGAAAGAACTGAGAATTCCGAAGAACTTCAACAATTTGCGAAAGAACTGAGAATTCCGAAAAACTTCAACAATTTGCGAAAGAGAATTGAAAGTTGCGATAAACTGTCTAATTTGCGAAAGAACTTAGCAATTGCGATAAGTTATCTGAATTGCAATATGAAAAAGAAATTTCGATAAGTTAATCAGAATTGCGAAAGATCAAGCAATTTTGAAAGATTATCTAAATTACAATTTCGATCACTTTCTCAAATCTTATACAAGAGATGAGAATAAATGCCAAGTCGAAGTATTTTCACAAACTTATACAAGCAAGGAAAATACCGAGTACTGTTAGGATTCCGACACACGGTTAAGGTGGTTAAACCTTTTGTACTTTGTGTGTATGATATATTGAGTTAATATGATTAAGTATGCGGAATCTACTTAATCACACTTAGAAGGTTATTATGGTTATGGAAATGGAACAGTTGTGTTTGTTGTATGACAATGAACAATGAAAGATTATCACCAAATGATTCAATATTATTAATGATAATAATACGAGTGATCTTGAGATATCACTAGGGTTACAACCTTGAATCTTAAGTTTCTATATCTTGTGATATTATTGTGTTTGTTCTAGTTCTAACAGTTATGAAAGTTCTAAGTATTTTTAACACAACAACCAACTACTAATATCTAGTCTAAGATCTTCTTTTATAGTCCAAGAAGATCTTTACAATATTGCTTAAAGTCTAGTCGAACTACTTGCTAACTTATCTTGAGTGTGTCAGTACATAAGATACAACATGTATCTTAGTACACAGCTTGATATTGATCACTTTGCTAAAAGATATTATCTACCGTATATCCTTGACTTTAGTACACAAATATCTTTTCAATACTTATCCAACCAGCAGTTGTATATGTGACAATTATCCACTCAGCAGTCTCAACTAGCAGTCCCTTCTTTGTACTACCAGTTAGAACGGTTGGTTATAACTTGAACAGTCCTAAGATATACACCAGCAGTTGGAACTGTTAATACTTGTAATTCTTGATACTTAATCTTCAGAACATTTAATTCCCAACAAGTACCAATTCCGAAAATTCTTGTGATTTGCGAGAAACCCTTTTCTTATCCAATTGCGAGAAACCCTCTGATCGCCAATTCCGAAAAACCCTCTTTTCACCAATTCCGAAAAACCCTCTTTTCACCGACTTTTTTCGAATTTCGTCTAGGACTTTTAATGATGATGATTAGTTGATAATTATGGATTTTAACGAATAAAGCTACGTAAATACTAAGATTTTTGCAACTTTGAAGGTGAAAAACTAAGATTTGGTGAAGATCTACAATTAGCAACGTTTAGAACACTTGTTTTCAACTCAACTTCGAACAAATAAAACTCTAAAATCCAAACGTAAATGACAAAACCAAACATAATGACGATTTAATCTACTCTTAAACACACACGATAACTATCCTTAGGCGAATGATACCACTTATAGGTCCTAGTAATTAACGTAAAAACACAATCTACTCAACTAGATAAACCACGATAACAACTACTCTATAAGCTACGAAAGAGATTAACAATAAGTAAAGTAAATACGAGAGAAGAGAGATTGATAGAGAAGAGATTTAAGAAGAAAGAAAGACGTATGATTCACATTCACTAAACATTCGGACAGAGCTTACGCAAGAGAATGAAAACCAACAAAGGAAATGACCACCCTTGCCTTCTATTTATAAGCAAACATTTAGGGCATCATTTCCACTAAACATTCTAGAAGATATTTTACTAAAATGGGCGGCCCATGGGCTACTTATGGACCGCACCCTATTACAAACGTATAACCTTTAGCAACCATTTTCGATACAATGACTAAGACTTGACTTTCAATAAAAAACGTGTTCCTAACAAGTACTTGCATTAGAATGTTGCTCTGGATAATACCAAGCAAGGAGGCCAGGAAGGATGTTAAGAGCACCATCATTTGATTCTGAACTGCTTGAATCAAAAGAAATTTGTATGACATCTACAAATAACAACTGTTAGATCAGTTTTATTGATTCAAATGTTAAACTATATTACAATCAAAGAAAAACCTTTTGATGGTTTACCATTGCAGAAGAATCCATTGTGTTCTCATAATTGGTCCTCTTTTGTGGTATCCCAAACAATGAAGCAATGTTGCACAAACTAGGCTGCATTTCAAGTCTCATTGGTGGCCAACTAGGCTGCAATTGAAGTCTCAATTGGACCTCTCAGTGTACTCACAAACATTGGACCTCTCAGGGTACTCACAAACAATTCAAAAGCCTATATTTGTAGTCTCAATGGACATCTCATTGTACTCTAATAGGCTGCATTTGGACCTCTTATTGGTGGCCAAGCACAAACAAGTCTGCTAGGTACTCTTATTACTGGTCAATCACAAACTAGGCACATTCCAATGCTCTCATTGATTTAGACCTCGCAGTGTACTCACAAACAGGCAACAAAAAATACTCAGACACAAAACACTTAATTAGACATAGCATAACAACCATTATGTATACGAAAATCAGAGTATGTAAAACAAAAAAAAACAGAGCATACATTAGACATAGCATAACAACCATTATAAAATACAGAACAACCCCATTTTACATTAGAATCGGTAACAACCACTAACATCACCATTTATAGATCAAAAGCCTGATACTAATTATTGTACAATCAATCATCAACTGATATGTGAAAACATTAAAAAACATACCTTTGTTGTTATTTGGATTCATTGTTTGCATGTTTGTGTTTGCCAGAAGAATGTGTGTTTTGATTAGAGTTTATTGATTATTGTGTGTGTTTACAAATGATCGGGTAAAGGGATTAATTGTCGATCGACTATTGAATTTGTGGTTTGGTTTAACTATAAATGACGTGGCAAGATTTGTAAAAGAAGGGAAAAAAAAGGTAATGGTGCTGACGTGGCGGTGAAAATCGGCTATAGCCGGTAACTAGGGATGGCAACGGTTCGGGTTCGGGGTGGGTTTTAGTGTACCCGTACCCGAACCCGAACCCGTTTATAATATACCCGTACCCGCCCCATATCCCACCGGATACCCGATTAATATTATCCATTGGTTTTTCGGGTTTCCACACGGGTATCGGTTATCCGTAATTGAATATTATATGGACAAAATTGGCGGTATTAAGATTAAGTCACACTAAAATCCACCGAAAAAACAAAAGAAAATACTCTAATATATTCAAATTTTGTAAAAGTTAAAGAAAATGAATATCGTATCAAAAGATTTAACGCAACGTATCGCAACGCAACGTACTCGGCAAGATATTCACCAAAAAAAATCAAATGCGCAAGAGTTTTCAAAAGTTAATCATTCTGATTTCCAAAAATAATCTCGTTTTAACCTTTTAAAAGGGTTTGGTATCATCATTCGTGTAACGGTAGAGAACACGGACTCACGAGTATTCACTCCAAAAAATGAATAACCGAATAGTCGAGAAGAGTATTGACGATAACTTGAGTTGAGACGAGATGACGAAAAGAAGTCAAAGAGATAACTAACAACAAACATATCAAATAAGATGAGTCGATTGGTAATCGTCGGTATTTTCCCATAATCCCATTTTTTAGTACAAGGTATATATACTTGTTTTATGATTTAAAACAAGTTTGGACTTACGACAAAATTAATCTTTGGAAATAACAAAATTTCGCCATGACTCTTTGATTTAGAGAACGTTTCCAAGTCAAAAGACTTTATTGAAAATCAATTTACCAAGTAATTTATAATATAACGAGTATTTATACAAACCCTAAACCCTAAACCTGAACCCTAAAAACCCTGAACGCTAAACCAATCCGTAACTCAAACAATAACCAAACGAATAGTCCAATAAATCCAAATATGTTAGTCTATGGGTAGCATGTCTCGAATAGTCCAATAGCCCTCGTGTGTTCCGTTTTTATCCCAAATGTCTCAGAAGGTTTTCAAAATCGGGATCCTACTTAGGATCGATTTCGTCTTTGCAAGATCGAGATTGTAAGATCGGATCGGGATCTTAAGATCCTACTATAATGTCATTTTGTTAATAGTTTTTGTAATATTATACAAATCTATAAATTAATATATATCGTAAACACAAATTATGTAAATATTTCATAGAAATGTTGTCTTAAATTATGATTATGAAATTTTAAGAATATTAACATGTTGTTTTTTTTTTAATTCTACAAAATACATTCCATACTTTTTTAGTTTGTGGTTCGAGAAAAGTAAGATCGGATCGTATTAGTTCTTAAGATCCTATGGTAAAGATCGGGATCCTATAAGATCTTAAGCTTTTAAAGATCCTTTGTAAGATCCGGATCGTTTTTGCTTTGCAGTATCGTAAAATCGTAAGATCCTAAGATCAGGATCGGGATCCTGACAACCATCATAATACTTTCCTTCCATAATATCAAACCAATTTCTCTCCTGCTCCATACGAGCAGCTTCCTCTTCTAGTTCGCGTTGTTCTATTTCTCTCTCATCACTTCCTCATCTTGCTCCAGAAGTCGGAGTTCATCCTCACTCAGTCCAAACGGATTTGCTGGTTGTTCCACAACTGGTGGATTTGGTTGTTCTTCTACAGCCGGTGGATTGTTGGCCGGTTCATTTTCCGGTGTGAACACCGGAAAGATATCTTCCGGTGGAGTGTTCACCGGTTCATTTGGAAATTGCTGGGTAAAGTCGTGTTGTTTTGGAAATTGTTGGGAGAAGTCACGGTGAGTTGGGAATTGTTGGGAGAAATCTTTGCGAGACATTGTTGAGAATCTGTGTGTGACTTGTGTGTGTGATAATAATACTCTGGTGGTGTTGTATATATAGGCACCCTGAAATTTGAATTTGAAATTAAATTATCCCGCTTGTAGTTGAATTTTAAATTTTGAATTTGAATTTGATTATCCCGCTTAAGAACCAAGGGGGTGTTTTGTAATTTTTTTTAAACACAACGGATACATAGTACTCTAGAGGGGGAGGAAATGATTTTTTATTTATATTATAGCTCACCTTAACGTGGCTTTAAGGGTTTAACGCAAGTGCCTTAACGCACCCTTAACGCACACACTTCCCTCGGGTCAATAATAATGAACCCGATCCTGAATCATTCCAAACATTCCCTCGGTTTCATTTTGTCGAGTCAAACCCTAATCAGATTTAATATCATTAATATAGAAAATATCATTAATATAGAAAATATCAATTACCCTAATCAACAAGTCAATTAGTCAATCCAACACCAAACACACTTCCAAATCAACTACACTAGTCAATCCAAACCAAACACAAACCAAATCGAACCAATATTATCCATCTGTTTACTTTTGGCGCATTTCCATGGTCCCTCTTCCCGCCTAAAGTATTGGGAACCGTTCATATACTTCTCCAGCCTATTTATACCTATCGATTAGAAAACCGTTCATAATCAATCGTTCATATACAACTCCTTTGATATTTTCATTAGATATTATATTTTAAATTTCAATGGCTGAATCCTCTTCAACTCCTGTTTCAAACAAAAACAAATGCCCAAGGGAAGATTCTCCTCCTCCAATCCCTGAAAAGTTAAAGAAAATTTTTGACATATCCCAAGATATTTGGGAGAAATGTAATTCTGGCAAGTATGGTACTGAAAAAACATTGATAGAACTTTACAACAACCGTATAAAGAGGCTGGAAGAAAAGAACAAGGAATATTTAAAGATCATTTTGGAGCATCAGAAGAAAGTAGATGCTCGGAACAAAGACATAGAAGAAACAAGAGAGAAAATAGTTGGTGTTTACAAAAGTATTGAAGATAGTTTATATATTTCTTAATGTATCTTTTGTATAGTTTATATATTTGTTAATGTATCTTTTGTTTATATATTTTGACCATGTTAATGTAAACTTATTTTGACTTAGTTTATATATTACTTAACTTTTCCAATTCATACAAGTTTATGGTATTTGAATGCAGTTATTATTATTAGTTTATGATATCTGTGTTTCCCCTGATGTTAAAGGGGTGTTTGGTTTCTTGGATAATTAGAAGATTATTAACACTGAAAAGTAAACTGTGTTGTAATGCAAGAACAACAATATCACCAAAACTGATTAAGTGTCTTCCTTTACACTTAATCCCTTCCAAATGTATGAGTGGAGTATGGTTTTAAAAGAAAATTGAGTTCATACTGCTGAGAAAAAGTTTTTGCACAAAGTTTGTACTGCTAGGCAAAAAAATTGTACTGCTAGCGTAAAATTTGTACGGCTGGGTATCCGTTAGTACTGTTTGGGAGTGCAAGGTATGTTTGTGTCATTTTTTACTTAAAGGGTATAAATCCCCAATTGCGGCACACAATCATATTCACGCACACATTACTCTCTCTCTTCCACGGCCTAAACGAATTTTAATCGTCATATTGCAAAACCCCCAAATCAAATCATAATGTCGAACCTAACTTTTACCGAACCTCATAATAATGTTGCCTTTTTAGAAAAATCCAATGAGTCTGTAGATTTAACTGAGATCATTGATTTCCTTAATGCAAGCTATATTAAGTTTGCATTAACAGTAAAACCTACTACATATACTTCTAACATTAGCCAGTTTTGGTCATCTGCTAAGGTCAAAATATTAATGGGGAAGTACAAATCCATGCCCTTGTAGATGGGAAGAGGATTCTCATTACAGAGGCGTCTATTCGAAGAGATCTTCTCCTAGATGATGCTAACGGAGTTGAGAATCTTCCAAATACTACAATCTTTGAAAATCTTTCACTGATGGGCTATGAGAGAAAATCAGATGCTTTAAATTTTTATAAAGGTAATTTTTCTCCTCAGTGGAAATTCTTAATTCATATTGTCTTAGTGTGTCTAAGTCTAAAGACCACTGCGTGAAATGAATTTAGCAGTAATTTAGCTTCTGCTATAATTTGTTTGGATGAAAATAAACAAAGATTTAATTTTTCAAAATTAATTTTTGATAGTATGGTTAAGAACTTGGATTCTTCAGGTAAATATTTTCTGTAACAACTCGTAATTTTCCAGATTTATTTCTATACGAGATTATCTCTGTTTTTCATTTACGAACCTTTCCGGACTCTTTTGACTCTAAAACGTGAAATCTATCTCGCGAAACATGAAATTTGTACACAACGCGTACTGGCACAACCGACGATTTGTTTTGATTATTTTATTATTCGTGAGAAACGACGCGTATGAATAGTCGTTTTTATTGGAAAAATTATTCTGAGCGCAGTGGTGAAATTTTCATGTTTTGAATCGATCGTTTGCGATCTTAAACGAGCCCCGAGCATCATTTCATGAAAGATAGCAAAAATTACAACTATGGTCCCTGCAGTAAATTTTATCCCTCTTCTCTTAGACTTGGATTATGACAACATTGGTCCCTAGGGTATTTCTAACCTAACCCTAGCCATAACCCTAGCATTATATATACTCCTATTATAATAAACCTAGGGTTTCATCCTTTCTCTTCCATCTCACAGCCGCTCCCTCCTCTCTCATTTTCCGGCAAAAATCGGGCCACTAGAACACCACCACCGAGCACCTCCATACACCGCCACCACTATCATACTCACCTCGATCTCCCCATCATTTCTATATAGCTCACGCGCCTCCACCCAACCTCATCTCTTTGCTGTCTCTCTTTCGGTAACTATGATTTTTCCAGCGAGTTTTCCGGCAACACAAGTTGGAGGTAACAAGTATAGATCGAAGGTATAGTTTTCGGGTTTGTTTTCGGTTCGAGCGTTCCACCATTCCACAGCCACCACGCCACTGCCGTTCTTTTCCCCCTCCTCTCTCGCCTTCTCGACATGGTAAAAATCGAGAAAACAATGATTTCTTATTTATTTCATTTTTCTTTCATGAATCGATTTGTGTGTTATGGTTTCGTGGACTAATATTTGATTTCAAGAATTTTTACAAGTTCTTTGTGAATATAAAACCGGACCTAAAAATCATCTTTGAAGATTTAAAGTTGTGTGGTAAGAAAGCTAAGCGGGTTTGTTTGATACGGTTTGATACGGGTCGGGTTAACCCGAACCCTTTGGTGGTGTTATCGTTGTGGTTGTGTTGGTGCCGAGGAAAAAAGGCCGAGACCATTAGGGTCTCGGCAAGTTTTGTTGTTGTTGCTCGTTGTGGTCATTGTTGTCGTTGTTATGTTGTTGTCGTTGTTATGTTGTTGTCATTGTTGGTTTAAGTCGGTATCGTCAAAAACAACATGGAGTTGAATTTGAGTTGCGATGTGCATTATGGTCCTTGGTTCAACGACCCGCGTAGGGTGCGTTTTGGTTTTAACAAAAGTGTCAAAGTATATGTCTGAAGTTGTTGATGGTGCACTTGTGACTGTATTTCCAAACCTGTGTTTGTGTTTGTATTGAATTGGTTGGATAGTGGGCTTAATAGCCCATGACATGGAGTAAGTTTGGTTTGTGTTAAGACTTGGGCCCGTAAGCCCAAGTGAGCATAATGGGTCATTGGTACGTTTCGGACTATATAGAAATCGAAATTTGACTTGAATACGGATATGACTATTATACTTGGACGTTTGGAAAATCATGGATCGTTATCGGACTTACAATATTAGATATTGGATTCATTGAACATTTTGAGACTCGATACGGTATAATATATTAACTTCAAAAAGAATTTAATATATTAAACTCGGACCGGACACAAAATCTTCAATAAAACCAAAACTAATAATTACGAGAATAATAGCGAGACATAAACTTATTAAATACTGTAATACCAGTTTTGATTAATCCAAGTCTCGAAGACTCGAGAAAAACTAATTTTATTAGTTAAACTTATTTTTATTATAAAACGTTTATGTTTTATACAAATTATTTGGGGATAACGGGGTAAATGTCGAAACGTACAAACTGATTTATTTTATTTGAGGTGTTTGGTTGTCGTAAACTTCTAGGTTTGTCTTCCTTGGTTGAGTTCTCATCAGTATTCTCTCGACTATGTCGATGTCTATTCTCTTTGGCGTGAGTTGTCTGTCGAGTCCATGTCTTCTTACCACACCACACGAAATGTGAAACTAAACTTTTGATGAGTTTTGAAAACCGAATAATCCACGAAAACTACGACACATTGTCTTTTATAGACTTTATTATTCTGCGAGACGTGTTTTGAGATATCGTATACGTATTAGGTTGTGCCGATCCTAGACCGTAGTGTACCGCCGTGCTTGTACCGTCATGCTTATTAATCTTGGAACTGTCGTGCCGTACGTCTTGAGATTGTTTGGTTTTGCTCCTCGATGCCAGTCGTGTCAGTTGTGATCTTGCAACTCTGTGGCTAAGGTGAGTTCATGGCCCCTACTTTTACCGGTTTTCTAACTATTTTCGGGGAGAATACATGCTCGTTTTTAACTAAACTCATGACTGTTTATTTGGAATACGTGAACTGGTTGCTCTATATTTTGACTATTTGGCTGATATTTTAATCTGGTTATTTGATGGCATTACGTGATTTATCTGGTATTCACGAGTGAGTTTCATAGCCCCGCTTTTACTCTTTTAAATGTTTATTTAAACTCGGGGGAGAAAACATGCAACTCTTTTTCTAGACCTGCAACTACTTTTTGATTTGCTTATGTGTTGACTAGTTAAGGGTTAGATGCGCTGTAGATATTGACTTAGCCTAGGCTAGCAATCCCTTGCTAGAACCGTGTCACCTAGCTAAGATTACGACCTAGACCCAGGCTAGCAACCCCTTGCTAGAACCGTGTCACTTGGCTAGAGTCGCTTAGGGCCCTACTCGAGATCTCGTTACGATCTTGGAATGATTTGGTTTGGAATGATTGTTGGAATTATGGAATCCATCTGCCCTTAGTCCCACATAGCAAATAACTCTCTATCAGGTCTGCTGCTGAATTTGTGATTAAACCAAATCTTATTTGGCAGTGGGTTGTAAACACACAGGTTGCAAGTCTTGTATGGGCGGGACTTGGGACTGAGTGGATTTACAATGCCTTTGCTAGGAAATCGTTATCTGAATGCTTTACATTTTACACTAAACTCTATGAACTCACCAGCATAAGCTGACCCTTTTAGCATGTATTTTCAGGTTTAAGGTTATTGCTTACCTTTGGAGGCGCTTGGCAAGAGGCATGGTCATAGACGACTCTGATATTTATATTTGGGACCGCTTTAATCGTTTTGGGCCTTACTTCCGCACTATTTTCGAATGATGTAAACTTAATGCTTTGATAATGAAATTTTCTTCTAAACGGTTAAGGTAAAACCGTTCTTTGTACCTTGTGTTGTGATACCAATTGGGTAGCACCCCAGTGACATGTATGCTTCCGCTAGACCCGATTTTTGGGGTGTTACAGATTGGTATCTGAGCCTAGGTTATAGAGAACTGGGTTTGTTTTCAAAAACCTGGACTATAACCACTTTTATGAAAACTTAACCCTATGACCGACACGTGCCACCTGCCAAGCCGATGCCTCGCGTATGACCTTGTTTGACGAGTTGTTTGATGAGATACTTGATTTTATATGGTTGAGATGTGTGCCTGACTATTGGATATTTTATATCCGCTCGTTTTAGCTGTTCACTATAAGCATTTCCATATGCTTATACTTGCACTGAACCTATCACTGAGTTACGCTATTTCCTTGCGTAATCTCACTATTGAACGTCGTGTTTGTACACTTATTGTGATTTTTGGGAATGATTTTTGGACGTAAAGGACATACTACTAGTATAACTAGGCTTAGTATTCCAAAATTCATTGAACCTCGGGTGAATATAGACTGATCACCTATATTCAACCAGGGACAGTGGGACATAGCCTGATCACCTATGTCCGAATCAGAGGTGAATTTTGCAATACTCAGAGTAGTTATAATGGAATTATGTTCGGGTTGGTCCTTGATTTTTGGAATCGTACAGTTTTGCGTGCATACACGGACATGGAATTTTACTTCCACACACACTACACACTGGCATCACAACACCGCATGAACCGTAATATTTCTGGCACCGCTATACGTCTCCATTATATGGAAATCCTGTTTGCCGCCGTCTGGCCGTATTTTGCATCTGGTCGAGTTAGATGCGATTGGCATCGTTTGAATCCGAGTTATTTGTAACTCCTTGAGAGCGTTATAAGCCGTCCGAGCTTACTGGAACGTTTAGATTCGATTTTTGACCACGTTGGAATTTGATTATTGGCTACGTTTGGAATCAATTTTGGCCACGTTTGGTTTTGATTTCGACTACGTTTGGATTCGATATTGACTATGTTTGGATTGGTTTTGATTCTGGTTTATTTCGAGTTGTTTGATTTTATGATTTTGGACGTCATCCTGGATTTGGATTTGCTATCCGACCTCGTTTTGTTGTGACCTTGTTACAGTCGCCGCTACTCTAAGCCTTGTGCTCAATCGATGATATTCATTTTTCCAACCGAGATTGTTCAATCGAAGCTGTTCAATCAATGTTGTACCTTCCGTTTTGAGTACCTTGTACATTATCGATGCAACCAACTGATTGCTTGTGGCAATCAACTTCTTTTCTCAGAATTACACTCTGAACTCGCTAAACTCTCTATTTGGCAGAAATTCCACGCCCAACAGAAATCTTGAGGCTCTAAGGAGTAACTGAAATCGCGATTCCTTGGGACAACCACCAGACTTCTCACTCGTCCCTCGGAAATATCAATGATCCTTGCTGCCTTCTTACCGGATAATTAATTTCATCATGAACAAAACCTTGGAGGTAAATCCCGCGCCACTACCAGAGTTATTGTTGATAATCCTACCTAACCTACTCACCTTCTCTAATCGATGAAACTACAGTATTGGCAAACTTGCTCGTCAATACTCATCGGAAATCACTTCCCGGTATAGAGTGTCGATTCCCACCATTATCTGATCGGGACAGTTGTTTCACATCAAATTCCTGGCAATCACTCCAAAGAGCCATGAGAATAGATTTGGAGATGAATACTGTGTATCATCTCCAGACTGATGGCCAAAGTGGAAAAATCATTCAAGTGTTAGAGGACATATTGTGTTCCTGCGTAATTTGGCAATAGTTGGTATCAACACCTCCTGTTGCCCAAATTCTCTTATGACGATACCTACGACTCCAGTATTTCACGGCACCGTACTAGATACTTTATGGTCGCAAGTGCCGTTCGCCGACTTGATGGGTAGGAGTTGGTGGTACCCAACTTACTGACCCCGAATTTGTTCATCGAGACTACCGAGAAGATCGTTCAGATCAGAACCGAGTTGCAATCTGCTCACGAATCGTCAGAACAGTTATGCTGACCAATGACGTAAACCTCTTGAATTCCCAGTTAAAGCATAGATTATGCTTAAAAACTCATCATGAGAAGGTGTGACACATTTAGTAAACGTGGAAACCTAAATCCTCGCTATGTCGACCCTTTTGAACCCCTTGCTAGAGTTGAACTGGTAGCACACAGGCTCGAGCTACCGTCAGGACTCAGCAGTGTTCGCAACGTTTTTATGCGCATTGTGAAGAAATGACTTGCCGACGAGGCAACCGTTATTCCTCCGGAAGAGATCCAAATTGACGAATGTTTAAATTTTGTTGAGAAACCTAACGAAATCATGAACCGTGAAATCGAACGACTTTAGTAAAGTCACATCCCTGTCGACAAAGCTCTTCGAAGCTCGTGAAAAAGTCCTGAATTCACGTGAGAACGTGACGAAGAATCCTCGGGTATATGTACTCATCTCTTTTCAATCGTAACGAGTAACTTGAATTGAATCGCGAGGTCGCGATTCCGTTAAGGAGGTGAGGCTGTAACAACTCGTAATTTTCCAGATTTATTTCTATACGAGATTATCTCTGTTTTTCATTTACGAACCTTTCCGGACTCTTTTGACTCTAAAACGTGAAATCTATCTCGCGAAACATGAAATTTGTACACAACGCGTACTGGCACAACCGACGATTTGTTTTGATTATTTTATTATTCGTGAGAAACGACGCGTATGAATAGTCGTTGTTATTGGAAAAATTATTCTGAGCGCAGTGGTGAAATTTTCGTGCTTTGAATCGATCGTTTGCTATCTTAAACGAGCCCCGAGCATCATTTCATGTAAGATAGCAAAAATTACAACTATGGTCCCTGCAGTAAATTTTATCCCTCTTCTCTTAGACTTGGATTATGACAACATTGGTCCCTAGGGTATTTCTAACCTAACCCTAGCCATAACCCTAGCATTATATATACTCCTATTATAATAAACCTAGGGTTTCATCCTTTCTCTTCCATCTCACAGCCGCTCCCTCCTCTCTCAATTTCCGGCAAAAATCGGGCCACTAGAACACCACCACCGAGCACCTCCATACGCCGCCACCACTATCATACTCACCTCGATCTCCCCATCATTTCTATATAGCTCACGCGCCTCCACCCAACCTCATCTCTTTGCTGTCTCTCTTTCGGTAACTATGATTTTTCCGGCGAGTTTTTCCGGCAACACAAGTTGGAGGTAACAAGTATAGATCGAAGGTATAGTTTTCGGGTTTGTTTTCGGTTCGAGCGTTCCACCATTCCGCAGCCACCACGCCACTGCCGTTCTTTTCCCCCTCCTCTCTCGCCTTCTCGACATGGTAAAAATCGAGAAAACAATGATTTCTTATTTATTTCATTTTTCTTTCATGAATCGATTTGTGTGTTATGGTTTCGTGGACTAATATTTGATTTCAAGAATTTTACAAGTTCTTTGTGAATATAAAACCGGACCTAAAAATCATCTTTGAAGATTTAAAGTTGTGTGGTAAGAAAGCTAAGCGGGTTTGTTTGATACGGTTTGATACGGATCGGGTTAACCCGAACCCTTTGGTGGTGTTATCGTTGTGGTTGTGTTGGTGCCGAGGAAAAAAGGCCGAGACCATTAGGGTCTTGGCAAGTTTTGGTTGCTGTTGCTCATAGTGGTCATTTTTGTCGTTGTTATGTTGTTGTCGTTGTTGGTTTAAGTCGGTATCGTCAAAAACAACATGGAGTTGAATTTGAGTTACGATGTGCATTATGGTCCTTGGTTCAACGACCCGCGTAGGGTACGTTTTGGTTTTAACAAAAGTGTCAAAGTATATGTTTGAAGTTGTTGTTGGTGCACTTGTGACTGTATTTCCAAACCTGTGTTTGTGTTTGTATTGAATTGGTTGGATAGTGGGCTTAATAGCCCATGACATGGAGTAAGTTTGGTTTGTGTTAAGACTTGGGCCCGTAAGCCCAAGTGAGCATAATGGGTCATTGGTACGTTTCGGACTATATAGAAATCGAAATTTGACTTGAATACGGATATGACTATTATACTTGGACGTTTGGAAAATCATGGATCGTTATCGGACTTACAATATTAGATATTGGATTCATTGAACATTTTGAGACTCGAGACGGTATAATATATTAACTTCAAAAAGAACTTAATATATTAAACTCGGACCGGACACAAAATCTTCAATAAAACCAAAACTAATAATTACGAGAATAATAGCGAGACATAAACTTATTAAATACTGTAATACCAGTTTTGATTAATCCAAGTCTCGACGACTCGAGAAAAACTAATTTTATTAGTTAAACTTATTTTTATTATAAAACGTTTATGTTTTATACAAATTATTTGGGGATAACGGGGTAAATGTCGAAACGTATTCTCTCGACTATGTCGATGTCTTCCTTGGTTGAGTTCTCGTCAGTATTCTCTCGACTATGTCGATGTCTATTCTCTTTGGCGTGAGTTGTCTGTCGAGTCCATGTCTTCTTACCACACCACACGAAATGTGAAACTAAACTTTTGATGAGTTTTGAAAACCGAATAATCCACAAAAACTACGACACATTGTCTTTTATAGACTTTATTATTCTGCGAGACGTGTTTTGAGAAATCGTATACGTATTAGGTTGTGCCGATCCTAGACCGTAGTGTACCGCCGTGCTTGTACCTCCGTGTACCGTCATGCTTATTCATCTTGGAACTGTCGTGCCGTACGTCTTGAGATTGTTTGGTTTTGCTCCTCGATGCCAGTCGTGTCAGTTGTGATCTTGCAATTCTGTGGCTAAGGTGAGTTCATGGCCCCTACTTTTACCGGTTTTCTAACTATTTTCGGGGGAGAATACATGCTCGTTTTTAACTAAACTCATGACTGTTTATTTGGAATACGTGAACTGGTTGCTCTATATTTTGACTATTTGGCTAATATTTTGATCTGGTTATTTGATGGCATTACGTGATTTATCTGGTATTCACGAGTGAGTTTCATAGCCCCGCTTTTACTCTTTTAAATGTTTATTTAAACTCGGGGAGAAAACATGCAACTCTTTTTCTAGACCTGCAACTACTTTTTGATTTGCTTATGTGTTGACTAGTTAAGGGTTAGATGCGCTGTAGATATTGACTTAGCCTAGGCTAGCAATCCCTTGCTAGAACTGTGTCACCTAGCTAAGATTACGACCTAGACCTAGGCTAGCAACCCCTTGCTAGAACCGTGTCACCTGGCTAGAGTCGCTTAGGGCCCTACTCGAGATCTCGTTACGATCTTGGAATGATTTGGTTTGGAATGATTTGGATTTGGAATGATTGTTGGAATTATGGAATCCATCTTCCCTTAGTCCCACCTAGCAAATAACTCTCTATCAAGTCTGCTGCTGAATTTGTGATTAAACCAAATCTTATTTGGCAGTGGGTTGTAAACACACAGGTTGCAAGTCTTGTATGGGCGGGACTTGGGACTGAGTGGATTTACAATGCCTTTGCTAGGAAATCGTTATCTGAATGCTTTACATTTTACACTAAACTCTATGAACTCACCAGCGTAAGCTGACCCTTTTAGCATGTATTTTCAGGTTTAAGGTTATTGCTTACCTCTGGAGGCGCTTGGCAAGAGGCATGGTCATAGAAGACTCTGATATTTATATTTGGGACCGCTTTAATCGTTTTGGGCCTTACTTCCGCACTATTTTCGAATGATGTAAACTTAATGCTTTGATAATGAAATTTTCTTCTAAACGGTTAAGGTAAAACCGTTCTTTGTACCTTGTGTTGTGATACCAATTGAGTAGCACCCCAGTGACATGTATGCTTCCGCTAGACCCGATTTTCGGGGTGTTACATTTTCAATATCCAAGGTTTTTGCAACTCTTTTTGGACAACCAATTTTAAAATAAGAAAAGTCACAAAAGAGTTTATTTCACTCCCTGCCTTACCAAAAAGGTTTTTGCTAATATGAGGAGGGATGGAAAAGATTTTTCAGTGACAGTGACACCTTTGTTTCCAACAATGGTGGCACTAGCCCAAACCCAAATGGGTGAAGGTTCAGCAATCCCAGCTGGTACCCATCACACACCCACAATTTTGGCAACATCTCATCAACAACAACAAAAGACCTATAAACGTAGGACTCACACCAAAAACACTAAGCTACCTCAGGCTAGTGGTTCTATACCAACTGTTGCAGATGAGTGTAACACCCCGCTAAAGCGGAAACATGAGATGTAACGAGTAAAGGCACAAGCATAAGATAATAGAACATGCCATCATTAATTAAATCAAATAGTACAACATTACAACATTGTTTTGGCCGACATCGGGAAATAAAAATAAGTTTGAATTCTTGAAAGATATTTTCCTGACAAATTAATGAAAGTAAAGATGACATGTGAAGACCCTTTATGCAAATGCCTTCATAAAAACGCTTACTGACGATCACCTGAAATGCATGAGAAAACGGGTCAACTATGAAAATAGTTGGTGAGTACACACACTACTACAAAATGTGGCTAAAGCAACACTCGTAAAGTGTTGTATTAAGTCTAAAAAATGTTGCTTTACGTCTAGTGCAACACTTTCCCAAGTGCCACCTTAGGCTCCGTTGCCTTAGGTCTAAAGCAACACTTTTGACATAATATGCAACACTTATTGAAAGTGTTGCTTGAGTTTAGCAAGTGCAACATTTTTAAAGTGCAACACTTCTCCACATTTACGAGCAACACTTTTTGCTTATTATAGCCGATCTACAACAACACTTATACTAATCATGTGTAACACTTTTCAAATTTCCATCCATGGCAACAGTTTCATTCTCAATTACAACACTTTATAGTGCTTTTAGTTACAACAATTTACTCACAACAATATCTATTTGGCTTTCTAATATGAAGTAACAAAAAATGCACATGGTATAAAGTAAAAAAAAAACATAACTTCCACCATAAGTCCATAACAATAACAAAATATGGTCAATAGTATTATATTCAACTACAAAGTTTTCCTAACATAAAAATAACGAGCATACAGTGCATAATGAAACACAAAAAGTTTTTGCACCAGTGGATATAAATCTTCCTCCACATATCTTCGACATAACTATTTCATCTAATCATTGTGTAAATCTGCTTGCCTTCGAACACCAAAAACGATGTAGCCTGGTAAATATTGTTTGAATGGATCATGTTAGTATCTTTTTTGAATGGTCACTTATGTTAAATATTGAATAACACAAAGGGTTATCAACCACTGTAAGAAAATCAGATGTCACGTACCTTGTACCAAAGTTGAATGATCACTTATGTTAAATACCCGCGGATAACTTCTGGAGGTATCTTTCCTAATATCTTCCGCACAACATCTTCAACTAATTTTTCACGGTCGTCTTCAGTTTGTTTTTGTATAGCTTCTAGTTGCCTTGCATGATCCTCTTTTAGTTCACTAATTCTCCTTTCACAGTTCGCTTCAAGCTCTCTTTGCATATGAGCAGATTGACCTTTTTCAACTTCTAAACTAACTGTGGGTGATTTCACAATCTCCCTTGGGACCATAGATGCACAATTATTTAGCATACTATACTCATATAACATATATTTTGGAAATTTAAATTCGAAATTTTGATGTAAACATTGAATAAACTATAAAGTTACCTTTTGAATGTGGAAGCACGTTCGAGCAGAGGAAGGCTGAGGGTTGTGACTTGAAGAAATTGTAAGGAGGGAAATCTATTAGTAGATAAAGTAACATTAAAGGAGGGAATTCAAAAATTTCATTGGAATGTTGGAATGAAATAAATGGCGCTTCATTTTTAGGGTTGTGGGTTTTTGGCGGAAACTGAGATTTGGGATTTTGGGTGGGGGGTTCACTTTATGTTGTTATAAACATAGGCCTATGCTATCCAAACCCCCTTATGATGTCAAATCATAGGGGATTTGGTCAAAGATTCCCTTTGGTGACAGTATATCACAGTTTTTTGTCCGTTTCTATTTCGTATTTCTGACAGTTTTAAGCGTTTGACTTATTAAACTTTATATTTTCTGTTCCGCACTTTCAGGTTTATAGTTTTTTGATATAAACAAAATTATAAAAATTAAAAAATAAATAAAAATAAATAAATTGTAAAAAATGGGGGGGGGGTGTGAATAATGAATTTTGGGGGGGTTAGGATAGGCGGCACCATAAACATATAATACATTCATTTTTATATGTTTCTATTAGGTTTTTTTCTTAAATTAAAACTAGACATGTCGATTAAAATAATTTGTACCAAGTGTTACTATCTTTCATGTTTAAAAATGCAACACTTAGCAAAAACGTTGCGTTTCTGTACAATATTTGCAACCCTTACAATAAAGTGTTGCATCAGGTTTCCAAATGCAACACTTATTACATAAATGTTGCTTAATTAATATTGTTATCTAAAAGGCAACAATTTTTTAAAGTGTTGCTTTTAAAGTGTTGCATTAGGCTTATTTTGTTGTAGTGACAAGTTTTATATAATAAGAAAATCTTTATCTTTAGAGAAAGTCTTCATGTCAAACATCCTGTCAACTCATCCTGTTACAAGTCCCACCCATACAAGACTTGTAACATACGAGTTCACATACATTTTCACAATAAAAGTAAGTACAAAATCTATGAGAAAAAGTCCACAAGGCAAAGATAATGTCAAACCACTCAGTTACATGTCCCGCTCATACAAGACTTGTAACCTGTGTTTTCACAAACCATTGCATAGAAGGTTGTACATTTTATATTCAAGCACATATGGTTAACAAGTTCACATTAAAAGCACCATGTATATAATAAATCAAGAACGCTCCGTCGATAGGGGAGACTTTATATTGCCGCTCTGTTCACATAGGGAGACTTAATATTGCCGCTCCGTTCACATAGGGAGACTTTATATTTAGTGCGTACAACACATTAAATTCAAAACAAGTCATATGTTCACAATTAGGTTCAAGAGTTAAAGTCAAGTTCAAAAGTTCAAGTCAAGTTCAAGAGTTCAAAACAAGTTATAAGGTCAAGACAAGTCAAAAGAGTTCAAAATAAGTTAAAGGGTTCAAACCAAGTCATACAAGTTCAAAATAGTCCAAGGGTTCAAAATCAAGTCAAAGGGTTCGAATAATAGTGTTCATAAAATAATAATCAATTTAGTTCAAGTATAAATCATGCATTCCACCCTAAAAATATAGTGAAAAATAGCAAAAGAGGGGTTGTGATTACTCACCAGTAATGAAGTAGTGATGGTGATCAGAATATAAGTACGACGGAAAAGCCGCGAAAACCACTAAGGACCTATATAGAAAATATAACACGTCTTAGGCTCGGGGAAATATTAAGTAGCACTTTTACCCAGGTTTTATTTGGTATCTTATATTTATTTAGCCATAATATAAGTTTGTTGTAAAGTTTATAACAAGTCATGGGTCAAAAATGGTGTTTATAAAAGCTTATATGGTTTAAAATGCAAAGCTGATGGAAATTTTATAAAATTGCCGCACTAATTGGGTCGCCATTTCTAAACCGTGAAGGCTAAAATTATGAACTTTATATGTTTAGAAAGGTATGACTCTATACTATATGAAAATCAAGGCCTCACTTAACTGAGAACTTCAGAACATGGGTAAAATTACCAATTTACCCCTGTGTCTCTATGAAGTTACTTCCAGCATCAAATTATGTTTAGCAAAATGAGCATATCTTTTTATCTACAGGTCTAATTGACACAAGGCCAATGGAAAAGTTTTCTACAGGTCTTATCTCCAACTTTCATGTTTTTACCAACCTAGGGTTCTGTGCAATATTTTAGAGTAAATAGTCTATCAAGTCTGACATGCAATCCTGGACCAGTTTTAGTGTGGATTTTCTCCAAAAATCATCGGGATGAATTAAGAGGTAAGGTTTTTAGGGAAATGATCCTAAGACCTGAGGCTAACTTCTAATATTTTTATTTTTGCTCAGAACCTTCTGAGGACAATATGGTGAAGTCGTTTTGTTGGATGAAATCTGGGATAGATTTGGGCCAATGACAATGATCTACTTTAAGCCTAATAAATGGGTTTTTGAACCAATGCATGCCTATATTCCATCATCACTACCATTTAATTAGCTAAAGAACTCTAAAAGTCCAGGAGTATCAAAATTATTTTGTAGATCTAATGAGTTTTATTACAAAACACATGGAAACATCATCAAAACTCATATGAATCCATCCAACTCTTGCATTTAACAACTCAATCAAACCTAACAAATTATCAAACACCCTATTTCCTATAAGATCTTGAATCAAACCATCTAGATTAACACATGCAAGAGTTGTTTGCTTAGTCTAGAAAAATCTTTAATAAACATAAGAAAAGCTAGGAATTGAGATGGAATAAATTGGGGAAACTTACTAGTATACAAGGATCTTCAAGTCTAGCACTAATGTAGTTAGGGAAAACAAATTTCAAGGGTGTTCTTGGCCTATGAAACCCACTACATCAGCAGCAACTAAAGGGAGAAATTCAGATTTTTGAGAGAGAAATGGTGGGTGATATTGAGATTTGCATGAAAGGAACAATAATGAGGTTTCTTGGTATTGAAAACGATTAATGAGTGTGTAAGTAGATAAAGGGAGGGGGGCGGTTTTTTTGGGTCTCAAGATGCATTTTATTTTATCATTTTGTAAAAATACATAACATAAATGATTTGTACAAGTATCATAAGTCACGGAGTGAGTTTGAAGGCCAACGGGGCTAAACCGGTAACGTTTTATGCATAGTTTGTGAAAATAAATGTCATGAAGATACTATTTTCATAAAAATGTTAAATTTAACTTAAAATGACCTAATTTGATGTTTCATAAATTTTCCGAGCCTTTCGGAGTGTTATAATGTCTTTAAAGTTTAAACCGCGAGCCGAAAACGCGTAAAACGTAAAAAGTGCAAAGTTTACGTAATAATGGAAAAATAACAATATGACTTTTGAAATATGTATAAAGTGAAATAAAAATGCCTAAAACATGTAGACTGAGCACAGTCTAGGGTCGGTTCCAGTTAATTGTTCATTTAACGATGTACGCGAGCTAACCTCACAAGTTACTCTTAAAAGTCAATATCCGTGAAATTAAATAATAAGTGAAAGAAAGTGGTTAAATAATGTCCCGGAAAATATGAATTGTTACAATTAGGCTGTCACTGGTGGGGAGAGTGACATGTTGGCAAGGGCTGCCACTACTGTGTCTAGCTTAGAAGCAGCACAGGACAATGGTAACATCATTAAGACCCGAACCAAGACAACTTCTAATGAGTTAGGTCCTCATGGAACTGATTCAGGTGAAGGACCCAGTCACATGGAAACAATGGGGGGTTCAGATGTTCATCCTAGTGGTGAGACTGAACTTAACTTTTCCAATGATCCACCTCTCGGGCTAGGTAACACAAGCCGAAGTAGTGAGGATAGTATGCAACTTTTGAATAAATTGAAGGATACCTGTGCCAAGCTGTCTGCACAAATTGTTGATATGCAAACAACAGCTGCTTCTCAAGATGGAGTCATCAAAGCTCAAGGTAGAGTCATCAAAGCTCAAGGTGGGGAGATAAAGGCTTTGAAGAGAAGGGTTAGGTATTTAGAAGGAGTCAAAGGATCAAGAATTCCCAAACACAAAGGTTAAATCTTTAGAAGCTTCTAAGGATGCTCCCAAACAGGGGGGAATGAAGGCAAAGTTTCAGGGGAGGCTAAAGAGGGTGAAAGTATTGGTGCAGAGAATGATCTAATGGAATTTTTAGTTGCTGATAACCAAGGGAATCAAGTGGTGATTGATAGCTATTTGGTCAAGGTTACAACTGCTGATAGTGCTACTGATCAGGGTATTAGTGCTGCTAGTGGTCCAGTTATTGCTGCTAGTGAGCCAGTTACAGCTGGTAGTACAAAAGCTAGCACTGCTACACCAGATGTTTTTGCAACTGCTATTAGTGTACTTGCTGAGCTGAAGATATCAAAACCAGTAACCAAAGGTGTTGTGATACAAGAGCCATCATCAAAGCCAAAAGCTGAACAATCAACTCCACAGTTACAAGGCAAAGGTAAAGGGATTCTTACTGAAGAGCCTGTGGAGAAACCATTATCAAAAGAAGAGCAATTAAAACTTGATGCTGAAGTTGCTAAGAAATTATCAAAACAGTATGAAGCAAAAAATCAGATAATTTTGGAACAAAAGAGAATACAAGAAGAAAAAGATGCTAAAAATGCAGAGTTAATAGCTTCATGGGATGAGGAAAGGGCTCAGGTTGATGCTGATTTTGAGCTTGCTAAGAAACTAACTCAAGAAGAGCAAGATCAGTACTCAATAGATGAAAAATCCAGGATGCTGAAAGAACTTATTGATGCAAAAAAGAAGTTGTATGCAGAACAAAGATATGCAGCTAAGAAGAACAAGCCACCCACTCCAGCACAAAGAAGAGCTTACATGTGCAGGTATTTGAAGAATGTGGACAATTGGAAACTAAAGGATTTGAAATTCTTGAATGATAAAAGAATTGAAGAATTATATGCAATTGCCAAGAAAAAAATTGAAAGCTTCTTGAATGCTGAGGTGGTGAAGGGCAGTGAAGAAAAGAAAGAAGAGAAAACAAGTTCATAAAGAGCAGGTGAACAGTTGGAAAGAAAAAGCAGTAAAAAGAAGACGAGTGCGCAAAAAGCAGAGAAAGAACAGAGCAGAGAACAAGAACAAATTGAGCAAGCTGTTGCTAAAGAAAAAATGCAAGCTCACACTGAACTTGCAGTTGTCTTTGTAGGAAAACCTGAAGGAGAAGCCATGGATGCAGAACCTGTAAGTGTTAAACAACCCATTGTTGATTATAAGTCTGGATCTCATGGGAAAACAGTTTATTATGATATTAAGAGGCATGTTGGTTCTTCTAGAAGGTTCGTAAGCTTTCTTCAAATGGTTTATAATTTTGATAGAGAAGATATGATAGCCCTATGGAAATTACTCAAAGAAAGATTTGGTAATAAGACACCAGAACAAGCTTATGATAGAGCAGTCTGGAATTACTTGAAGGTAATGTTTGAACCAAATCCTGAGGATGAATGTTGGAGAAGACTAAAGCACAATACTGTTAAAGAATGGAAACTTTTTCAAGGATGTGGAGTACATGCTTTAACTGTAAATGAGTTGGTGATCTACATGCTTGTAGAAAAGGATTACCCTTTAAAGTTTCACAAAGACATTCTACATCAGATGTTGTTTGGGAAGAAAAGACTCCAGCTTCAGTTTACTTATGATGATATGGCATATCAACTGCTCAAGAAGATGGAAAAGTATCTAGGACCCAAGGACAAGAAATAGAATTAAGACTGCTAGAGTTAGAATTAAGACTGCTAGAATGTATAGTTAGTACTGCTTATGAGATAAACATGTATAGTTGAAAAACACAATGTTGAATACCTGGTTTGACTTATAAAGTCAATACATACAAAAAAAAAGTAGTAACCATACTGCATTGTTAATAACATATTAATTATAACATATCAGTTAAATTACGTTTACACTAAAAGACAACATAGCATTTCTTGCAGGTGATTCACTTGGTTAATTGACTAGCAGGTGAATCACTTGGTTTATGAGTTAGAGGTTCTTCATTAGGTGTTTGACTTGCAGATTCTTCACTTGGTTTTTGAGTAGCAGGTTCCTCACTTGGTGCTTGACTTGGGCATACTCCACTTGCTGTTTGAGTTGCAGTTGGTTCAGTTTCTTCATCACCACTGCCCAAGTAAGCACCAACTCTTGTAGATGCATTAATATGTAAGCCAATTACATATCCACCACTATTTTTTGTACTTGTGTTTTCCATTGTAACACCACCTCTACCAGTATAAGATGGGGTTCCCCTTCTTTCATGGCACACTGGACAAACATACCACCTGAAATCCGTATAAGGGGGACGCCTTGCAAAAAAGGTCAATCCAGCCTTGTTTTCAGTTTCAACCCAACAGTCAATGCAGACCATTTGACAACCATTTTATGCATCCATGGTAAAAAGCAATTGATATGATAAAGAGTTGATGATAACTTGGGTATTATATAATGCAGGAAAAAAAGGATATAATATGGTACAATGTGGTTGTTGAACAACTAGATAGGATTAAAAACAACATAAATGCTTACAATAGAGCCAAAACATTGATATTTTGAAAATTTTGACTATTGCATACTAAGACCATTTAGGACAAAGTTTTTGTTAAAATAATAAAAAATAGTCACATGAATATTTCATAATGTGACTATTTTGAATGTATTGGTCACATATAATACCCTTATAATGTTGCCATAAACATAATTTAGATACATATTTGTGATATGTTGTGATTATTGTATAGCCTATAGTCACATAATTGTGCTACAATTAAATGTGACCATACACATTAGGATTTGGCAGGCAAACACACACTAAACTTTAGACACACATATTAACTTACGTGACCATATCTATCGAATTTTTGTCACACTTAATCATGTATGCCTATGGTTTAGTGTGACCATATATGACATTTGGTCACACTGTTCAAGTGTGTGACTTATATTTGTCACTTTTAAATGCATATCGTGACTAATGCTTCAAACTTTCTTTTCAGTTGTCACTCATTTCAAATTCATATGTGGCTAAATTTTCAACAAAAACTAGCAGTCACATTTAAATAATGTGTGACAAACTTGAGTATATGATTTAGCCACATACACAATTACTTCATGTGACCATATATGGATTTTGGTCACACTGTTCAATTGTGTGACATATATTTGTCACATATGTAGATATATAGTGTGACTAATGTTTCAAACTTATTTGTATCCGTCACACGTCCCAAATTATAAGTGACTAAATAATCAAAACAAGTTTTACCAGATACCTCTAGTCACGAAAATATTCAAATGTGTGGCTGTAGCCTCAGATGTAATTCCGAAATGGTCACACAAGTCGGATCAAGTGTGACTGTTTATTTTATTCTGGTATATTTAGTCACATAAAAAAGTTACTGTGTGGCCGTTCAAAAAACAACATGTGTGACGAAATCCCAGTTTTGTACTAGTGTTTTACTCATTTGAGATTAAGATGTGGAAACCGTAGGGGGGGGTGAATAAGTTTCCATTTAAAAACTTATAAACTTTTTGTATCAAACACCCGATCAATTGTGATGTAATATGAAAAATGTCAACAATGATCATACAACATCTAGAGATGGTATGAAGTAAACTACAACACAAGCACAATCAAACCATGACACAAACATAATCAACATAATATAATTAACAAACCACACAAACATAAACGCAATGCAAATATAAATATAAAGCGATAAAGACTAAAATAAAAGTAAAGAGATAAGTAAAGAAGGCGCAAACCAGACACGATGATTTATAGTGGTTCGGTCACGAAGCTCCTATTCGCCCTACTCCACTCCCCGAGTACCCAACTTGAGAGTTACTTCACTAATCAACAAGCTCCCTTCAGGCGGAGAAAATCGTACAACGTTGCTTATCCTTATTTTTGACACTAAGCTAAATGTCGAGTACTAATCTTAGCTAGTACCAATCTACCACGATTCACACGATCCTTACTTCTTCACACAATCAACACACTTGACTCGATCTACCCGATCTACCCTTGATCCACTTGATCAACACACAAGCTACAAGAGATCTCCAAGATCTCAACAAGATCACAATGATCTACTCTCACTTGACTCGATCTACCCGATCTACCCTTGATTCACTTGATCAACACACAAGCCCACAAGCTATAAGAGATCTCCAAGATCTCAACAAGATCACAATGATCTACTCTCACTTGACTCGATCTACCTGATCTACCCTTGATCCACTTGATCAACACACAAGCCCACAAGCTATAAGAGATCTTCAAGATCTCAACAAAATCACAATGATCTACTCTCACAAACTACTCAAAAGAAAATCAACTTGGTGTATGCTAGGATACAACAAGCGCGTAACAAGTGTTACGAGTGCACTAGCCTAATACTATAACACTTTGTATCTTTGTGATACTATATGTTCTTCTCTTGCACTAGTAGAGGAATGAAGGTGATCTCTTGGTTGGATGAAAGGATCACTCTTAAACAAACTAAGACTCTCTAAATGATCAAAGAAAGTGATCTAAGTAAGAAGGGATTAGACCAGAGAAAACTAACTGGAAAAATCAAGTTGGAAGTGTAAAATGGTCCACTATTTATAGGCAAAGAAAAAACTAGCCGTTACGTACGGACGGTACCACTAAATACCCGATGGTACAACTAAATTTAGTGGTACCGTGGTACCGTCCCAGACAGGGACGCTCCAAATTTTGTTTTTACTGGTAAAAGTTTATTTGGGGAAGTTTGGAGCTAATTTGGGGGGGGGGGGAATAGCTGTTTGTGATTTTAAACTTATTTTTCAAAATAAAACATTTCTTTTTAATTCAAAAATAATTTGTAAAATGTATTTTTGAAAAAATGTTTTGTCACATTAAAAATGTGAAGTTTAGAACACAAAATTTATTTCTTTGATCATCTGTCAAGTTTAAATTTGTTTGTTCATACCTTGAGTGATTTACGTCAGGATGAAAATCGACGACTCTGTTGAAGCATACTTGAGACGTCGAGAGATGTTGATGTAAGTATGCATTGATGATTTGTGTTTACAAGTAACTTGCACATTTTGAGTTATGCAATACAAGTTACATGTTTGTCATTATTAAAACCGAGGAAACCATTTAGTTTAAATATCGTAATATTTGCACTAACAATCTCCCCATTTTTGATGATGAAAAATATGTAAACCGTAACACACAGTAAAATGTAAAAGTTACCTGTTTACACTTGTTTACACTACCATCTCCCCTTTTTTTCGAAGCAAAAAGGTAGTTGCCTCGAGCTCTCCCTTGAATTCACTTACTACTCCCCCTTATTGCACTATTTTCCTTTCTCCCCAGAAAGGCGAGTTTGCGTTATCCCGGTGAAGTCTTCTATCACCACTTGTGAAGATGACTCCATGCTATGTATTCAAATACCCCCGAGCTCCCCCTAGCTCAATGCTCCCTTATGGTGATTGAATCCCCTTGTTTATTTACCTTAGTATCTAGCGGATCCATGGATCAAATTCTTACAATGGCTTTTCCTACATCAAGGGTTAGCTTCATGCAACATAATATATAAAAGGATATGAGCAACATTATAGGGATAGAATACTCATAGCAAGACATGCAAAGGTTAAATTATGTTAAAGTGTAGCTACCAAAAAAAAAGAAAAAAAAATGAGTTTGATGAGGTATGTGAGCATATCAAAATATGCTAGAGGTTAGACACGTGATGAAAGTGTGCCAAAGGGATAAAAACGAAGAAGAAAGCCCAAGACAGTGAGCAACATAAAAATGTGAATGCGTAATGCAATTCAAAGACACTAGAGAGTCACAACTTGACCGAAAACCTAAGGTGTAATTGTTCAACCAATCACACTAACAAGAACGATATTCATTCGTTGTCTGACACATAAAATGACTTCTTTCAAGTTGTCATTGGGAAGGCAAATTCTAACATACCTTTTGAACAACATAATCATCTACCTAAGATGATTGATGTTAATGATAGTTTGTTGATAAGACATACTCTAAATGATTACTATTATGACAAGTCATGCCATAAAGTAGACTCGATAGAAGATATACCAAAAAAAATGAAAATGTGAACGATAAGCACCTAGATGCGAATGGAAATGATTCCATAAGATGGGAAGTGTTGGATTTGACCTTTGAGGAAAGGTGGGAAAAGATGGTTTAGATTAATATATCGTTTGCACTGACAATGAGATGCATGATATATTTCAAAAGAGAAAAAGAAAATGTGCAAGTGATCCTAACAGTATTGTAGATGGATATCTCTAACGGGGTAGAGGTAACGAAGTTCTAGATTTCCAGTTTGGATGATCCTAGTTGTGTGTTAGAGATAATTTGGTACATGAAGGGTTTCGTGTGATTGTGAGGATTGAAGGTTGCTGAACTAACTATCACTTATCCAAAGTGAGGAATAGTTGTAAGGTTTGAGTGTAATGATCGATGGGTTGAAGGTTCTTAGACTAACTATCACTGTCAAGAGTGAAGTGTAGCTAAAAGGTTGGAGTGGGATTGATATAAGGGTTGAAGGTTTTGAAACTAAATCTCACTGTCAAGAGTGAAGTTTAGTTATAAATATGAGGTTTGAAGATGAGATGCAAGATAAGCTTGCAATGGTGAGGCCTTATATAGGCAAGAGTTGTGGGATTCGAATTAAAGTTGGTGGTAGTGTCCTATGGTGTAGTGAGGGAATCTTAGGGTGTATGTGAGTTTGCAAAATTTTGCAGGTTTGAGGTTAGGGATGCAGGGATCTAGAGGAAACAGTGAAAATTCGTCAAACAAGGGCACGGTACCACTAAATACTGCACGATACCGTTAAATTTAATGGTAGCGTGGCCTATTTAATGGTACCTTGACCTGGAAGTCACGAATTTTCCTGTGCAGCCTAGTTTTGGGCAGCTAAAGGGAAGTTTTCTAGGGAATAAGAACCACATTTGTGTGTTCTTGAGATTGTTTGTTGAAAGACTATATGAGTGTGTTTTCGCTCCCCCTTAATCTATGACCATCCGGACAAGATGTGTTAAAAAAAACAAAGAGGAAAACAAACGTTGACGGAAGCGATAAACTTAGTAACGTCATGACAAGTGGTGGATAGCATACAATAAACTTCACCTTTGAAGTCACGTAGCTCTTCTCAATCATTGTGAATATTCATAGAACATTCATATGATGAGGCATGTGATTACGTGGAAATATGCTAAGGGTTAAGAAGATAAAATCTTCAAGGTTGTGGGGTTAGTGATAAGGTTCTAACTTATCCTAGCGGTTCTTTGCTTGAAGTGTGTGGAAGATGAGTGGGATGCGGAAGCATTGGTAGTGTAGAACGAAGGTTGAGAATTGTAGATAAGTTGAGAAGATAATGGATACGGAAGTAACTAAACAGATGATGTGTTTAGTACCATGCTGAAGTGAAAGGGGAAAAAGCTAAGGAATCAGAAGATAGGCAAAATCTATTCTGATAGGAGACGGTTCTAGTTCAAGACTACAACGAGTGGGTTTTGATAGTGTTTTTGAAACAGTGAGAATTGAAGACAAATAAACTGTCTCAGCAGACGACGGTACCGTTAAATTTAGCGGTACCGTCCCCTATTTAAGGGTGATTTTTCTGGACCGTGACCTGCTGAGGTCAGTTTTGACCCAGAATTAGATTTTTAACAAAGAAATTTCACATATGTTGTGATTTTTCTGGACCTTAGATTAAAGGAATTTATACCAAATAAATTCTTTTATGAATGAATCCAACAAAATTCGATGAACTTTGATCGAGAACGAGAGATGACATTTAATTGCATTTCGCAAATTAAATATACTTTAAATATTTTGGATGAAATATTTAAGTTTTCATTGAAATTTAAGAGGATTTTACGAATAAATCTCTCTGATTTAATGAGACTTTTCGACACGAGGAGAGAATTTATACCTAATAAATTCTTTTTACGAGATGAACGGTACTAGACAAGAAGAGATGACTTTTATATTTCTGAGGAAATACATAGGTAGTCATTAGAGCGATGTGAAGGATGACTTAATATTTTCAGTGAAATATTAAAAAGTCATGAGACGAGACACAAGATATGACTTGAATATTTCCAGTGAAATATTCAAGTATTCATAAGAGGGATGTGAATGATGACTTAATATTTCTAGTGAAATATTTAAAAGGTCATGAGGCGAGACATAAGAAATGACTTCAATATTTCTAGTGAAATATTCAAGTAGTCATAAAAGGGATGTGAAGGATGATTTAATATTTCCAGTGAAATAAATATTTAAAAAGTCATGAGATGAGACATGAGAAATGACTTCAATATTTCCAGTGAAATATTTAAAAAGTTATGAGACAAGACGTAAGGGATGACTTTAATATTTCCAGTGAAATATTTAAGTAGTCATGAGAGGGATTTAGAGGATGCATTTGAACACATGGGAATTGTGAAATTCACGGAAAGTGTTCCATCATTCCTAGACCTAGATGAAGATGGTTAGAGGATTCTCGTTTGAGAGGTTTGGTTGATTTACGGATTTCGATGTGCTTCGCACGTAAGTGTTTTACGGGGTTTTGAAAGACGTAAAGCAAGGCCTATGGTGCTGATTCGCAGCAGGGTTTGGGATCTTAAGAAGTGTATATTCACACGAGGATGAAAGGAACTACTAATCACTTATATAGTAACTTGTGAGTCCTTTGTCACCCGAAGGTTGATGTTAGCTTTTAGCTTTTGGATGAGCGTTTTAACATATTTTGTTAAAAGGCTTGAATATGATGTTTCGGATATGACATTTAACAATTGCGATCGCAAGTTAAACTTACTTGAATATTTTGGATGAAATATTTAAGTTGTCAAACTACTCCGAGTTCTACTAGGTTTGTATCTAACCTTCCCATGACAAAAGGGTATATAACTTGGAAGAAAGCGAAATGATGACTAAGGAATTAGGACAATTTCGCGACTACTTTAACTTATAGGTTTTGACACTAGTGTATGACTATACGACATCTAAAAGTGTGGGTGCCAAAATGACATAGTGTGGGTGCAAAATTTAAAAAAAAATCATGTAAAATGTACATAAGGAATAAATGCAAACATCATCCAAAACATGATAATCATTTAGCATTTAAGATCATGAAGACATTCAATCATCTTACGAGAACATGTTATCATTTTAAAACACATATGTGGGATGCAAGCAATCTAGGTTCGCTAAGGAAGATCCTAATTACTACTTGTTCAAAATGAAATCCTAACGGCAGATAAAGTTCACCGATGTAAACTATCTTTAGTCAAATGTAGGAATGAAAAATTTTCAAGTTAGAGAATGAGTATGAGACTATCATTAGTGGTGCTCAATTCAGGCTAAACACGACCATTTTTACGGGTTATACCACGAACCCAACTTCTCTCCTGGAAGCAATTCAACCATTAGGTCAAATTGAATTTCTAGTAAGATAGGTTCTCCAGTAGTCATTCTCATGTTAGAAAATTTCAAATTCCTTTATTTGCTTATCGAAGTATAGCAAAGATGATATTAGCTTATTTCGCTAATACATGGCCTAATATGACTCCACTAACCATATTTTGAATGTTGGTTAAGAAGATGACATGTCTTACACAACTCCTATCAAAGGCAAGCAAAATGTTTTAATATCGTGTTTGAGATTTAGAGGTTATTTGGTGGAGATGGTGCATTTTATGATCTCTTGGATAACATCTTTGTTTGTTGAGTTGTTGTATGTTATTTTAACATGATTTGGTTTTCTAGAACCAAGAGATGCTCTAATGTGATACAATGTAGAATCTACTACATCGAGAGTGTTTCAAGAATGCTCCTTTGCATATCTTGAGAAAAGAATCTAGTAAAGGTTACTTACCTCAATAGATATTATGATGTATGATTGAAATGAGACATATTGTATCTTTCAACAAATATGCTTTTCTAAGAGGAAACTTATCACTCTTACGAATGCTTAGTAAAACAATTATTTTAGTGTATGATCAATTTTACTTGTTTATGCAATGACACATGTTGTATTGGGTTATCACTCGAATCTAATATCCTATATTTATTAAACAAGATGCAGTGTATTCTCTTGTAACATAACCATTCATGTTACAAAGAAAATAAGATGCATAAGATATAAGTTATCCTTTGTCAATCTTTTGATAAGAGAAATACATTTGATATTCTCGAAGATTGATGACGTACATAATAGTTAATAACATATTATGTGTGACACTTTATTAGACATGTGATTTTGAGTGTTGCGTCGTTCATGAGCAAACTTTACATATGTTGTTTGTTTGCTCGTGTTTGGTTTTTCGAAAATGGCACATTTACTAATTGCATTGCAAGGTAAATTACTTATATATTTTGGATGAAACATCCATGTTGTCAATCCTACTTAGTTGTGTATTTTATGCATTTTTTAAACATATTAGCTTAATGTTTGGAACACAACCATTGGACAAGAAGACTCAATATGGCATCTTCAACACAAGTGTGAGTTATGATCCGATGCATATTATTTTCGTCTTGAGAGGACGTCATTATTTTCATAACAATCGAGTGTGATTGAGTATGTAGATTCAAGATAATATATTTCGTTATATTTTGATGTTATCTTGAAGCAAGACAAATAATGACTCCAAATTCATGTCCATACTCGAAAACTTGTCAATTAAATTCGATGATGATATCAATCATAATTTGAATAATGAATTGATATGTACTCGAAATCTTTCTTGACCCTCACGATCACTCCTTTTAAAAAGAAAATGAAAATTTAAGGAATGTGTTCCATTTATTCTAATACTAGTTGTATGTGTGATGTTAATGACATATTAACTTACTACTTCGATATTGTCATTTATTTTTATTTGCGAAAAACTATTTATATTATTAAGTATAATATTCTTAGTTTTTCGACATCTCATTAGTATAAAAATAATTATCTTAACTATTTTTATATAACATACGTAAAATACTAAATGTTTAAAACATTTTGTATGTGTGTTAGATCAATGCAATTTTAATACATTTTCTTTTACTTAAATACTAATGTATTAATATGATCTTGTATCTTGTTTAGACAACCCATGGTCAAGCAAGACAAAATGATGTAATGTTTTAGAGATCATGTTTCGGATTTTATGAAAGTGTTAAATATTTTGAGGTGATATATTTTTTACACTTAAACCTTTGGAAAAATAATTGTGTAAGACAATATCTTTCGACACACATGATCAATCAACTTAGTTTCTATTCCTAAGAAGATTACTAAAACATTTTAAAGCTTGCAAGATGTCGAAAACACATATGCAAGAAAAGTGGTCTATGCCTATATGCAATGCAAAATCAATTAAGCAACTTAGCGCAAGAAGTTTAGTCTAAGTCCTATTAATGCATAAACTAAAAAAAAACTAATAAGTAACACATAGAAACAAGGCATGTAAAACGCTTGTGATTATAGATATAATTAGCTCAACTAAAGATAACAATAAGCACACCAAAATATTAACTAACAATCCTAAGACATAAAGAAAAACAAATAGTCATTTAGCATAACACACAAAAATACTTATCGTCATTTTGTGTATTAAGTATAACAATGTATACATGATTTTACAATAAATTGCACGACCAGGCCTTCGATGATGATCAAAGGATATATGAGGTGTTGAGGTTGCGCCAAGCTTGTCTTTAACCTGAAATAAGAAATACTAAAACACTACGTTAAATGATTGCGCAGGGGTTGGACCCTGCGAACCACCTCTGGCGTGCGAATAAGTATGTGATATGATAAGTTGGTAGTGAAATGAGAGAGTCGAGTTTGCATACCATTGTTCTAGCCCGTCTAAGCTATTTATAGGGGAGAAAATAGGCCTTAGAGAGCTCTTGCACATAAATCAGAGATCATGGGGGCATCCCATGATTTGTGGTAACCGCTAGGGCTTTGTGACCCACGATCTCTTCCTTGGCGGGAAAGCTCAAAGAGAAAGGGGACGTGGGTATGACCAGGTCAAGGTGGTTCTCCTTACGAGTATCCTCGAAGGAGGTACCCTGAAGGGCTTAAGGCTTCAATTGGCGGCTTCCCAACTGGTAACCATTTCATGGATGAATGGTTTTACGCCAATAAACATTTTAGGAGGTTGACTTGGGCCTTCGAAGAGAAGCTTCGTACAGGCTCGAAGGGGTATCCTTTGACCCGTTCGGAGGGTACATCATCAAGCACCCCAGTCGAAAGTGATATATACGTACAAGAATATATGGCTTACGACTCCAAAATCTGCTTACAGTCTATCCCTTTCGTCACAAAGTCGTACGGAAAAAGATAAGTGCTTACAACTAATCTGCGCAATTAATGCACTTAATGATTATCTAACCACTTGCACCCTAGGCCATAACGGCTAGTATTTCGGTAAACACAAACGTCCCTTCAAAATTTAAAAAGCATTTGAAATCCGTATATGTGTCAAATTCGGATGGATACGTGTATGGCTAGGATAAAAACTACAAAGGGTATATAAACCCTTCATAGCGTAAACCCTAGGTTACTCTTTACCTTCCGCCCAAAATACACACACATTACTGTGCTTCGTGCTTACTTTTAATCGCAAGGTAATTCTTCATCCCCAATCTTTAATTTCTTTCTTTACTTGTTTTGATACAACATGAGTATGGCATCTAAAAGGATAATCAGACAACAAAAATGTACTTTATCGAAAAAAGCTTTATCGGATTTCCTTGATGAATACCCCATACCTAAGGAGTTCAGGGTGATGCTTCCGAGCAAAACCCAAAACATCTTTGACGCTCCCGAAGGGTATGTGGGGCTTTATGTTCATGCTTTCACCCAATCCAATCTTAAGATCCCAATCCACCCCTTAATTTTGGTGTTTTTACAATATTACCAAGTACACATCTCTAGGTTGAATCCGTTTGGCCTAGCCAAGCTGACCACCTACATTGTGATGTGCAAGGCTTACGGTTATGAGCCTACACTGACTGTGCTTAGAGGCTTTATTAACCTTTATCCTGGTGGTGATTGGATAACTTTGGCTAAAAGAAGTGAGCATGATGTGCCCTACTTGGTGACCAAACCTTTTTCAAACATAAGAAATTGGAAAGGGCAGTTTTTCTATGTTCAAAGCACAATAATACCTCCGGAATATCTAGCTTTGTTGGATGAAGCATTCCAGTTTGATGAAAAACACTTTAATGACCCCTTGCCATACACCATAAGAAGCAGTACCCTCTATCAGCGTCTTGCATGCCACCCAGTTGATGTCTAAACATTTTCTGAGCCGATTCTTTTCATGGCGGGCATAGTAGACCATTGGGAAGGGTCTTCGTTGAAGCCTGAGATAATATGTGAAGGAAAAAGTATGTACATTTCCATTTAAATAAAGTAAATAACTTATCTGCTGATATTTATCTTTCTTTCCTCTTTTTTGTTGCAGAGATGACGTTCAGGAACTTTGTCGTGTCTGGAGGTGCCAAGGAGGTCAGTTTCATTCCAAAGGACCCAAAGGATTTGAGCTATGGAGTAGGGTCTCCTTCTGTGTCTGTCAACAACAATGATGTGGACGCTCAAACAGTTGAGCCTATTGCAGTAATCCCCCTTCCCAAACTTGTGAACACTGAGGAAGCCCCTTAGCTTGTTGAGAATGTGGCTGATTCTGACGATCCCTTCTCCGAGGTTGATCAAGTGACAATCGTAGGGTCTTCTGGGATCGCAGACAGAGTGAGAAGCAGAAAAGGAAAAAGTGCAAAGCCTTCAAAGGCCACTCCGAAAAGGAAGTTAGTCCTGCCAACCCCTCCGATAAGAACCACAAGACAGAAGAGTTCTCATGTGAAGACTTTTGTGCCTTCAACCCTAGATATTCCAGATGATGACATTCATGGTAAATAACCATCTTCTATACTTGATAATCCTCAATATATCCTGTAGCTAATCATTATGTCTTATACAGGCCTGCGCAACACGAAGGAGCTTTCCGAAGCCTATCTTTGTTTGTTTTTTCCTCAAAGTTCACAATACGCTCTGTTTCAACGCTTATCTCTGAGGGTATAACAGCCTCCGTTCCATAAGTGAGGCTAAAAGGAGTCTCCCCATGGCTTGACTTGGGGTGCGTCCTATGTGCCCATAGAACTTGGGGTAGTTCGTCTACCCAACCGTGATGGCTTCGTCCTAACCTCTTCTCGATTCCATTGACAATGTCCCTTTTGGTGACTTTCACATGTCCGTTACCCTGAGGATGGTACACGGAAGTGAACGACTGCTTAATCTTTAGGCCTTCGTAGAAAGTTGGGAATACTCCTTCAGCGAATTGCTTCCCATTGACGTAGATGATGATGTGAGGGACTCCGAATCGGCAGATTATGTGCTCCCACACAAACTTTTCCATATTCCTTCCCATTACTGATGCCAAAGGTTTAGCTTTGACCCATTTAGTGAAGTAGTCTATTGGTACGACCAAGAACTTTACCCCTCCTGGAGCTACTGGTAGGCGTCCGACTATATCAATTCCCCACTGACAGAAAGGCCATGCAGATGTTACGGAGGTCATGTCTTATTTTGGCAGTCTTAGAACATTAGAGTGGATCTGACATGCTTCACACTTTTGTATTATTTCAGCTGCGTCTCTATGCATTGATGGCCAATAATATCCTAGCCTCGTTATTTTCAAAACAACGGAGCGAGGACCTGCGTACAGGCCACAAGATCCTTCATGAACCTCACAGATGATGTTCGAAGCTTGCTTTGGTCCCACACAACAAAGCCATGGAGTTAAGAAGGACCTCCTGTATAGATTATCCCCAATGAGTCTGTATTGGGGGGCCTTGACCCTAACTTTTCGTGCTAGCTTTGGAACTTCTGGCAGAATACCGCTTATCAAGTATGATATCAGACAATTGGATCCTTCCTCAAGTATGATATCAGACACTTCACTTCGTTTGATTGACCTTTCAGCCAACACTTCGACCAAGACCTCCTTTGTTAGGTGAGCAAATGCCATCGAGGCCAGCTTGCTTAATGCATCTGCTTTCTTGTTTTGGTTCCTGCGAACATCTTCTATACCATAGGATTCGAATTCATAGAGGAGTTCTTTAGCTTTCTCCAAATACTGCTTGATGGTGGGCTGCCTAGCCTCATAAGAGCCTTTGATTTGGTTTGCTACTAACTGTGAATTAACAAAAATGGATAGATCACGAACCTCTATGTCCTTTGCAAGTCGGAGGACAGCTAACAAAGCTTCATACTCAGCTTCATTGTTTATAGCCTCGAACTCAAAACGTAATGCATAAGTATACTTTTTTCCCTCCGGGCTGACCAGCATTAGACCTGCTCCCGAAACATCGGAGCTTGAGGCTCCGTCTGTGTATAATTTCCACCCCTCCTTCATCTTTGGGGGCTTTTTCTTTGGGATTTGCTTATCTTGACTAGGTCCGGAGGCTGTTTCAGCAAGAAAGTCTGCAAGTATCTGACCTTTGACGGAGTTTCGACCTTTATACTCTATCTCATGCTCTCCCAGTTCAATAGCCCATTTGGCCATTCTACCTGATTTCTCAGGCTTCGACAGTATCTGCTTGATTGGCTTGTCAGTCAATACCGTGATGGGATAAGCATGAAAGTACCTTCGAAGGTGCCTTGCAATATAAACCAAGGCTAGGATTAGCTTTTCCAACTCCGGGTAGTTCACTTCAGCTCCTTGCAGTACACTGCTAACAAAGTAGATTGGGACTTGCTTCCTTTCCCTATCCGCCAAGAACACAACACTGATGGTTTCGAAGGATGCCGCAATGTACATAAATAACACTTCGCCTTTGATTGGGGCTGTAAGTGTTGGCAAAATTTCCATGAACTTTTTCAGCTTTTGGAAATCGGATTCTGCCTTACAACTCCATTGAAAAGTCTTCTTATCTACACACCCTTTGAGTGTCTTGAAAAATAGCAAAGATCGATCCGCACCTTTCGACAGGAACCTGCTAA
This sequence comes from Artemisia tridentata subsp. tridentata, assembly GCA_021014915.2. Classification (NCBI taxonomy): domain Eukaryota; kingdom Viridiplantae; phylum Streptophyta; class Magnoliopsida; order Asterales; family Asteraceae; genus Artemisia; species Artemisia tridentata. Next base: position 311,666,603 of record CP139509.1, read on the forward strand.
GTGCTGCAAGCTTCCCATTTAGGCTTTGTACCTTTTTCAATGACTTCGGAGCTTGTAGATCAGTGATGGCTTTGACATTCGAAGGATTAGCTTTAATCCCCTGCTTCGTAATCGGATGCCCCAAGAATTGTCCTTCATCCCTACCAAAAGAACATTTCTTCGGATTAAGCTTCATGTTGATTGCCCTTAATTGATCGAAGGTTTCTTGAATGTCGGAGAGTAAGTCCTCCTCGATCCTGCTTTTTATTACCATATCATCAACATAGGCTTCCAAGTTCCTTCCTATCTGCTTGTGGAAGGCTTTGTCTACCAATCGTTGATAGGTTGCCCCTGCGTTCTTCAGACCGAATGGCATTTTCTTGTAACAATAGACCCCCTTTCCTGTGTAGAAAGCTGTCATCTCTTCGTCTTCCTCCGCCATTTGTATCTAATGATACCCTTTTTAGGCATCCAAAAAGCATTTCAAACGGAACTTCAAGAGGGATTCGACATTCCAATCAATTTCTGGCAAAGGGTAGCAGTCTTTCGGGCAAGCTTTGTTGATGTCGGTGAAGTCAACACACATACGCCACCCTCCGTCACTCTTTTTTACCATAACTGGATTGGCTACCCAGGTTTGGTATTTTAGTTCTCTAAGTATACCTGCTCGTGCAAGTTCATCCACCTCTTTGCAAGCGGCTGCGTTCCTTTCAGGTGCTAGGCTTCGTCGCTTTTGCTTAATTGGTTCAATGTGTTTGAACTCATTAAGCTTATACTCCGTGCTGAAGGGCTTGCCATCGATCATAAGTGTCCTAGGAACCCCTATCATGTCTGAGTACGTCCATGCGAAGACATCCTTGTTGGCTTTGAGTAACTTCTCCAAGTCCGCCTTGAAGTTAGCAGGGAGCTGCTTCCCGATTACCACCGTTTGCTCTGGATAAAGCTCATTTACTACAATGCACTCTTCAGCATCTGCACAACTTAGAATGACTTTCAGAGGCTCCTTTGGACTTTCTTTGATCTTCTTACCTATGTCTCCTGTCTTTCCCTGGTTGTAGCTGGAAAATACGGTTCCTATTCCATATGGTGTATGGAATTTTAACGCTGCGTGTATGGTGGAGACTCCAATACCCATCTTCTGCATGGCGGTCCTTCCTATCAACAAATTGTAGGGAGAGTTGGACCTTACGATAGCGAAGGTGAGGGTTTCTGTCCTTGCGAGCTTGCCTTCTCCGATTGTTATTTCTAACGGCACTTCTCCTAGAGGCCACGATTGCTCGCCTGAGAATCCTACCAAAGGTATCTTTGAATCAACCCACTGCGATCTGATCGAAGGCTTGAGCTTTAGGAAACAGTGCTCATTTATGATCTCGCAGGAGCTTCCGCAGTCCATGTAGGCTCTATTCACTTCCCTGTTGGAAATTAAAACTTTGATGATCACTAGGTCGTTCGAAGGGACTTGGCCAGTGATGGAGGGAAACGTTACTTCCCCTACCTCGTTTATCTCCTTCTCCGTTACCTTTCTTTTTAAGCTGGCTTCTCCCTAATGCACCATGAGTATTGGGGCTTCGAGAGGAATAGTGTCTTTAGCCAATTGAGTGTCGGTCATTTTCTCTTTGTCCTTCTTTATGCCCTTCACCAAACATGCTAATTGCCCGGACGTTACAGCTTCTTCTATCTGCTTCTTTAGTTCTCTGCAACTGTTCGTATCATGGCCATAATCTTCATGGAAGTGACAATACTAAGTCGTATCTCTGTTTTTCCCCTTGCTTGTCATGCGAGGGGTGGTTCGAAAGCCTTAGCATCCCTCTCCGTTGCGAGTATTTTCTTCGGAGACTTGGTCAGGCTTCCTAGCAAACCGTGGTTAGGACCTTTGTTGTACGGAGAGAATCTGTCCCGATTTTTGTTCTTGTTTTTCAATCCTTCCCACGAAGAGTGCTTTGAGAACTTGCTGTGGCTTTCTCTTTCGATCGGAGCACCATTAGTAGATACTTCCTTTGCTTCAATCCAAGTATATGTCTTTTCCATTAACCCCTTGTAAGTTGTCGGAAGGTCAGTGGACAAGAATTCCACCAGGCTCCGATTTCGTAGGCTATGTACGAAGCCAGAAATGCGTTGATCTTCATGTAGACCCAAGATCTGAAGAGTTTCATCGGTGTACCTTGTGACGAAAGCCCTCGTGCTTTAGTTCTCCTTTTGTTTGATGTTGTGCACCATCAGATGGGTCCTTGTAAACTTCTTTTGCTGACTGAAGTGTGACCGGACCTTAGCCTTTAGATCATCAAGGTTGACAATACTGCCAGGCTTTTGCCCATTCCACTAAATACGAGCAGACTCTTGTAGGGTGTATGTAAACATGTGACAGGCTACGGGCATGACCCACTTTTGCATCTTAATGGCCCTTTCGAAAAAATGTAGGAAATTATCCGGATCCCCCTTTCCATCATAAGTACCAATGTGTGCGGGCATTTTCAACCCATCAGGCAATGGGTAGTCTTCTATCCACCTAACGAAGGGTGTGGCCGAACCCATAGGGTCCGAATACAGGCAATTATAAGGTGGTGCATACATAGGGACAATATTGTATGGATTATGGTTTGGGGGTACTCCCATAGGAGTTTGGCTAGGGTAGGATTGGTAAGATGCGTTCATGCCAAAAGGGTAACCATTTCCCATGGCATATGGAGAGTACACCGTAGGATGTCCGAAGGGTATGTTCCCATAATGTTGAGGGAGACCCTGGTTGTTGGACTGTTGAGCTACCGGGGGATACAAACCTTGAGGATAAGACTGAGTTTCGAACGAGGGGTACATACCATTGGGAGGAAGATTTCCTCCCATATTAATTGTAGGCGGATTTCCTTCTACGCCTGACGCGTGAGAAGGCTGCAACGGAACCCCTGCTTCAGTCCTTCCAAGATGAGCTGCTAACAATGGAGGAAGGTTCACCTCCATTTCCTCCCTTCGTTGACTTCTCCCATTCGAACCCTCGGTCACCGCCCCCTCTCTCCTGGTCAGAGCCCTCTCCGGGACTCCTTCGAACCCCACAGAACTTCTGCCTGGCCTTCGACCAACTGGTGACCCTATCCTTAGGGCCGAGTGCGTTGTTCCCTGTGTCGGAGGCCTAGGCTCCATTTCCATCTCTTCATCATAGTCGTCACTTGAGTATTCCAACTCCCTTTGTATTTCAGCATTCCGAACTTGTCTTTTGCGTGCCCTTAAGAGTGCTTCCAACGCTTCGTAGTTAGCTTCGACGAAGGCTGGGCTAATGACAGGTTCTGGATTGGCTGATGTCGAAGCATGATGGTTAGGAGTTACTTCTGGGTGAGAACGTGTTGTAAACGTGGAAGCGGTTATTGGGGGGAAGTTGTTGAAGTTATTGACTGGTATTGGCGCCAAGGTCGAGAAACCCGGTGGGGGAGTAACTTCTCTCCCTTGATCCATGCCGGATATATAGCGAATGTAGTTGGTTGGTTATAAGCTTGGAAATAACGAGAACAATTGTAGCGGTCCCACGGATGGCGCCACTGGTTGTACAATAAATTGCACGACCAGGCCTTTGATGATGATCAAATGATATATGGGGTATTGAGGTTGCGCCAAGCTTGTCTTTAACCTGAAATTAGAAATACTAAAACACTGCGTTAAATGATTGCGCAGCGGTTGGACCCTGCGAACCACCTCCGGCGTGCGAATAAGTATTTGATATGATAAGTTGGTAGTGAAATAAGAGAGTCAAGTTTGCATACCATTGTTCTAGCCTGTCTAAGCTATTTATAGGGGAGGAAATAGGCCTTAGAGAGCTCTTGCACATAAATCGGAGATCATGGGGGCGTCCCATGATTTGTGGTAACCGCTAGGGCTTTGTGACCCACGATCTCATCCTTGGCAGGAAAGCTCAAGGAAAAAGGGGACGTGGGTATGACCAGGTCAAGGTGGTTCTCCTTTCTAGTATCTTCGAAGGAGGTACCCCGAAGGGCTTAAGGCTTCGATTGGCGGCTTCCCAACTAGTAACCATTTCATGGATGAATGGTTTTACGCCAATGAACATTTTAGGAGGTTGACCTGAGCCTTCAAGAGAAGGCTTCGTACAGGCTCGAAGGGGTGTCCTTCGACCCATTCGGAGGGTACATCATCAATACTAAGCTTGATTTTATTTGAAAACGAATTGGTTTCCTTCCCATTTCAAAGATTTTTACCAAGTCACTTTGAAAATACGTTAAGGTTCAAATGTTGAAACGGCATGACCAAAAAGACCTTTAGTTAAAAATCAAGGACCCTAATATGCTTTCATTTAGAACTAATTCATAAAAGTATTTTTCAAATGAAAGTAGACTCAACTTCGTTTAAAATGATGGGTGACACGACTCCTACTGACTTATGGTTGATTTTATATGAATTTCTGAAAATGACCCAATACTGAAAACAAACAGACAGATGCACGGCACCTTTAAATACCCCACGGTACCGTTAAATATAACGGTACCGTCCTATATTTAGTGGTACCGTGACCTGTTTCCTGATTCAGTTTATTATTTTAGTGCGGCGACTCGACGGAAATATGTAAAATTTAATAAACTAGATACCGAACATATAAAATATATATTAAGCATCATTTCCACGTTTAGGACTAAGAAAGACATTTAAGATAATACTTTTACTACAAAATAATGGTTTGTCCCAAACACTCCTTTCAAAACCGCATGACTTTACGACTCGTTCTGAATACATGACCGGACACTTAAAACTCTATTCTTTTATTGATTTTAAAAAAAAAAACTTTCAAGCTAATATAACAAAGTATACTAAACAACAAAACTTGTAAGTATTAAGCAACTAAATACTTTTCATATTTTATCACCTTCATGGGTAATTTGATACATGGATCGTACTCAATTTTGAAAGCCATTTGTCTTCAAAATTTGAGCGACATGGCTCTGATACCAATTGTGGAAACCGTAGAGGGGGGTGAATACGTTTCCATTTAAAAACTTAAAAACTTTTTGTATCAAACACCCGATCAAGTGTGACGTAATATGAAAAATGTCAACAATGACCATACAACATCTAGAGATGGTATGAAGTAAACTACAACACAAGCATAATCAAACCATGACACAAACATAATCAACATAATATAAGCAACAAACCACACAAACATAAACGCAATGCAAATATAAATATAAAGCGATAAAGACTAAAATAAAAGTAAAGAGATAAGTAAAGAAGGCGCAAACCAGACACGATGATTTATAGTGGCTCGGTCACGAAGCTCCTATTTGCCCTACTCCACTCGCCGAGTAACCAACTCGAGAGTTACTTCACTAATCAACAAGCTCCCTTTAGGCGGAGAAAATCGTACAACGTTGCTTATCCTTATTTTTGACACTAAGCTAAATGTCGAGTACTAATCTTAGCTAGTACCAATCTACCACGATCCAGACGATCCTTACTTCTTCACACAATCAACACACTTGACTCGATCTACCTGATCTACCCTTGATCCAATTGATCAACACACAAGCCCACAAGCTACAAGAGATCTCCAAGATCTCAACAAGATCACAATGATCTACTCTCACTTGACTCAATCTACCCGATCTACACTTGATCCACTTGATCAACACACAAGCCCACAAGCTACAAGAGATCTCCAAGATCTCAACAAGATCACAATGATCTACTCTCACTTGACTCAATCTACCCTTGATCCACTTGATCAACACACAAGCCCAAAAGCTACAAGAGATCTCCAAGATCTCAACAAGATCACAATGATCTACTCTCACAAACTACTCAAAAGAAAATTAACTTGGTGTATGCTAGGATACAACAAGCGCATAACAAGTGTTACGAGTGCACTAGCCTAACACTATAGCACTTTGTATCTTTGTGATACTATGTGTTCTTCTCTTGCACTAGTAGAGGAATGAAGGTGATCTGGTTGGATGAAAGGATCACTCTTAAACAAACTAAGACTCTCTAAATGATCAAAGAAAGTGATCTAAGTAAGAAGGGATTAGACCAGAGAAAACTAACTGGAAAAATAAAGTTGGAAGTGTAAAATGGTCCACTATTTATAGGCAAAGAAAAAACTAGCCGTTACGTACGGACGGTACCACTAAATACCCGACGGTACCACTAAATTTAGTGGTACCGAGGTACCGTCCCAAAATAAAACATTTCTTTTTAATTCAAAAATAATTTGTAAAATGTATTTTTGAAAAAAGTTTTGTCACATTAAAAATGTGAAGTTTAAAACAAAAAATTTATTTCTTTGATCATCCGTCAAGTTTAAATTTGTTTGTTCATACCTTGAGTGATTTACGTCGGGATGAAAGTCTACGACTCTGTTGAAGCATACTTGAGACGTCGAGAGATGTAGATGTAAGTATGCATTGATGATTTGTGTTTACAAGTAACTTGCACATTTTGCATTATGCATTACAAGTTATATGTTTGTCATTATTAAAACCGAAGAAACCGTTTAGTTTAAATATCGTAATATTTGCACTAACATAATAATAGGCTGAATTCGTTAATGGGTTGACATCACCACATCTACTTCCCTTTAATGGGGAATGATGATGTACCCTCCGAACGGGTCGAAGGAATCCCCTTCGACCCTGTGCGAAGCCCTCTCTTCGGAGGCCCAGGTTAATCTCCCAAAATGTTTCATTGGCGTAAAACCATTCATCTATGAAGTGGTTACCAGTTGGGAACCCGCCAATCGAAGCCTTAAGCCCTTCGGGGTATCTCCTTCGAAGGAACTAGAACGGAGAATCACCTTGACCTGGTCACACCCACGTTCCCTCTTCCCTTAGGCTTTCCCGCCAAAGAGGAGATCGTGGGCCACAAAGTCCTAGCGGTTACCACAAATCATGGGACGCTCCCATGATCTCCATATCAAGTGCAACCACCCTCTAAGGCCTATTTCTCCCCTATAAATAGCTTAGACGGGCAAGAACCATGGTAATGCCAACTGAACTCTCTCAATTTACTACAAACTTACTATATCACATACTTACTCGCACGCCGGAGGTGGTTCACAGGGTCCAACCCCTGCGCAATCACTTAACGTAGTGTTTTAGTATTTCTTATTTCAGGTTAAAGACAAGCTTGGTGCAACTTCAACACCCCATAAATCCTTTGATCATCATCGAAGGCCTGGTAGTGCAATTTATTGTACAATTAGTGGCGCCATCCGTGAGACCGCTACAATTGGTCTCGTTATTTTCAAGCTTATAACCAACTAACTACTTTCACTATATATCCGGCATGGATCAAGGGAGAGAAGATACTCCCCTACCGGGTTTTTCGACCTTGGCGCCAATACCAATCAACGAATCCAACAACCTTCCCCCAATAACTGCCTCCACGTTCACAACACGTTCTCACCCAAAAGTAACACCCAACCATCATGCTTTGACATCAGCCAATCCGGAGCCTAATATTAGCCCAGCCTTTGTCGAAGCCAACCACGAAGCGTTGGAATCTCTCTTAGGGGCTCGTAAAAGTCAAGTTAGGAATGCTGAGATGCGAAGGGAATTGGAATACTCAAGTGACGAGTATGATGAAGAGATGAAAATGGATCCTAGGCCTCCGACCCAAGGAGCAACACTCTCAGCCCTAAGGATTGGGTCACCAGTGGGTCGAAGGCTAAGCAGAAGGTCCGTTGGGTTTGAAGGAGTCCCGGAGAGGGCTCCGACTAGGAGAGAAGGATCGGTTGTCGAAGGTTCCAATGGGAGGAGCCAACGAAGGGAAGAGACGGGGGTGAATTTGCCTCCATTGTTAGCAGCTCATCTTGGAAGGACTGAAGTAGGGGTTCCGTTGCAGCCTTCTCAAGCATCAGGCGTAGAAGGCAATCCACCTACAATTAATATGGGAGGAAATCTTCCTCCCAATGGTATGTACCCCTCGTTCCAAACTCAGTCTTATCCTCAAGGTTTATATCCTCCAGTAAATGGACAGCCTAATAACCCAAGTCTCCCTCAACCTTATGAGAGCATACCCTTCGGGCATCCTATGGCGTACCCACCGTATGCCATGGGAAACGGTTATCCGTTCTCCATGAACACACCTTATCAGTCCTACCCAAGCCAAACTCCTATGGGAATACCCCCAAACAATAATCCGTATAATACTGTTCCTATGTATGCACCACCCTATAATTGCCTATACTCGGACCCTATGGGTTCAGCTACACCCTTCGTTAGGTGGATAGAAGACTACCCATTGCCTGATGGGTTGAAAAAGCCTTAGAATATTGGGACTTATGACGGGAAGGGGGATCCGGATAATTTCCTACATTTGTTCGAAGGGGCTATTAAGATGAAAAAGTGGGTTATGCCTGTGGCCTGTCACATGTTTACATATACCCTACGGGATTCTGCCCGTATTTGATGGAATGGGCAAAAGCCTGGCAGCATTGTCAATCTTGATGATCTCAAGGCTAAGTTCCGATCACACTTCAGTCAGCAAAAGAAGTTTACAAGGACCCATTTAACGGTGCACAAAATTAAACAAAAAGAAAACGAAATCACAAGGGCCTTCGTTACTAGGTACACCGATGAAACTTTACAGATCTTGGGTCTACATGAAGATCAGCGCATTTCGGGTTTCGTACATGGTCTTCGAAATCGGAGTTTGGTGGAGTTCTTATCCACTGACCTTCCGACAACTTACAAAGGGTTAATGGAAATGACGTATACTTGGATTGAAGCAAAAGAGGTATCTACTAACGGTGCTCCGATCGATAGAGACAGCAACAACAAGTTCTCAAAGCATTATGTGTGGGAAGGGTCAAAGAACAAGAACAAAAACAGAGACAGGTTTTCTCCGTACAAAGGTCCTAACCATGGTTTGCTAAGAAGCTTAACTAAGTCTCCTAAGGAAATACTTGCAACAGAGAGGGCTGCTAAGGCTTTCGAAGCACCCCCTCGTATGACAAGCAAGGGCAAAAACAGGGATACCAGCAAGTATTGTCACTTTCATGAAGATTACGGTCATGATACAAACAGTTGCAGGGAGTTAAAGAAGCAAATAGAAGAAGCTGTAAAGTCCGGGCAATTGGCACATTTGGTGAAGGGTATAAAGAAGGGAAAGGAAAAAATGTCCGACACTCAATTGGCTAAAGATACTACTCCTCTCGAAGCCCCAATACTTATGGTTCGTTGGGGCGAAGCAAGCTTAAAAACAAAGGTAACGGAGCAGGGGGTAAACGAAGTAGGGGAGGTAACATTTCCTCCTATCACAGGCCAAGTCCCTTCGAATGATCTAGTAGTCATCAAAGTTCTAGTCTTCAACCGAGAAGTAAACAGAGCCTACATGGAATGCAAAAGCTCTTGCGAAATCATATACGAGCATTGTTTTCTTAAGCTCAAGCCTTCGATCAGATCGAAAGGGTTAATTCGAAGATACCTTTGGTAGGGTTCTCCGGTGAGCATTCTTGGCCTCTAGGAGAAGTACCATTGGACATAACAATTGGAGAAGGCAAGCTCGCAAGGACAGAAACCCTCACATTTGCTATCGTAAGGTCCGATTCTCCCTACAATATGTTGATAGGAAGGACCGCCATGCAAAGGATGGGTATTGTAGTCTCCACCATACATGCAGCGGTGAAATTCCATACACCTTATGGGATAGGAACCGTATTCTCTAGTTACAATCAGGGGAAGACCGGAGATATTGGCAAAAAGATCAAAGAAAGTCCCGAAGAGCCTCCGAAGGCCATTCTAAGTTGTACAGATGCCGAAGAACGTATTGTGGTAAATGAGCTCTATCCAGAGCAAACGGTGGTAATCGGAAAGCAACTCCCTGCCAACTTCAAGGCAGAATTGGAGAAGCTACTCAAAGCCAACAAGGATGTTTTCGCATGGACATACTCAGACATGACAGGGGTTCCTCGGACTCTTATGATCGATGGCAAACCCTTCGGCACAGAGCATAAGCTTAATGAGTTCAAGCACATAGAACCAATTAAGCAGAAGCGACGAAGCCTGGCACCTGAAAGGAACGCAGCCGCTTGCAAAGAGGTGGACGAACTTGTACGAGCAGGAATTCTAAGAGAAGTGAAATACCAAACCTGGGTAGCTAATCCAGTTATGGTAAAGAAGAGTGACAGAGGGTGGCGAATGTGTGTTGATTTCACCGACATCAACAAAGCTTGCCCAAAGGACTGCTACCCTCTGCCAGAAATTGATTGGAAGGTCGAATCCCTCTCGGGGTTCCATTTGAAATGTTTTCTGGATGCCTACAAAGGGTATCACCAAATACAAATGGCGAAGGAAGATGAGGAGAAGACAGCCTTCTACACAGGAAAGGGTGTCTATTGCTACAAGAAGATGCCCTTCGGTCTAAAGAACGCAGGGATAACTTATCAACGGTTGGTAGACAAAGCCTTCCACAAGCAAATAGGAAGGAAATTGGAAGCCTACGTTGATGACATGGTAATAAAAAGTAGGACTGAGGAAGACCTACTCTCCGACATTCAAGAAACCTTCGATCAATTGAGGGCAATCAACATGAAGCTTAACCCAAAGAAGTGTTCCTTTGGTGTGAAAGAAGGACAATTCTTTGGGCATCTGATTACAAAGCAAGGGATCAAAGCTAACCCTTCGAAAGTCAAAGCCATCCCTGATCTACAAGCTCCAAAGTCATTAAAAGAAGTACAAAGCCTAAATAGGAAGCTCGCAGCACTTAGCAGATTCCTGTCGAAAGGGGCGGATCGTTCTTTACCATTTTTCAAAATACTCAAGGGTTGTACAGATAAAAATACTTTCCAATAGAGTTGTGATGCAGAGGCCGCTTTCCAAAAGCTGAAAGAGTTCATGGAAATCTTACCAACACTTACAGCCCTAATCAAAGGCGAAGTGTTGTTCATGTACATTGCAGCATCCTTCGAAAGCATCAGTGCTGTTCTTTTGGCAGAAAATGATAAGAAGCAAGTCCCGATCTACTTTGTTAGCAGGGTCTTGCAAGGGGCTGAATTAAACTATCTAGGGTTGGAAAAGCTAATCCTAGCCTTGGTTTATGTTGCAAGGCGTCTTCGAAGGTACTTTCAAGCTCATCCCATCACAGTATTGACCGATAAGCCAATTAAGCAGATACTGTCGATGCCTGAGAAATCGGGTAGAGTGGCCAAATAGGCCATCGAACTGGGAGAACATGACATAGAGTACAAGGGTCGAAACTCCGTTAAAGGCTAAATACTTGTAGATTTTCTTGCTGAAACACCCTACGGACCTAGCTAAGACAAAGAAAAGCTCCCAAAGACGAAGGAGGGGTGGAAACTATACATAGACAGAGCCTCAAGCTCTGATGGTTCGGGAGCAGGTCTGATGTTGGTTTGTCCGGAGAAAAAAGAGTACACTTATGCATTACGTTTTGAGTTCGAGGCTACGAACAATGAAGCAGAGTATGAAGCTTTGCTAGTTGGCCTCCAACTCGCAAAGGACATGGAGGTTCGTGACCTCTCCATTTTTGTGGACTCGCAGCTAGTCGCCAACCAAATCAAGGGCTCTTACGTAGCAAGGCATCCCACCATCAAACAATATTTAGATAAAGCTAAAGAACTTCTTCAGGGGTTCAAATCCTATGAGATAGCACATGTTCGCAGAAACCAAAACAAGAAAGCGGATGCCTTAAGCAAGCTAGCTTCGATGGCATTTGCTCATCTAACAAAGGAGGTTTTAGTAGAAGTATTGGCCCATAGGTCAATTACACAAGGCGAAGCATCTGACAAAGGCTCCAACTGGATGACTCCAATAAAGGTGTACTTGATAACTGGTATTCTGCCTGATGATCCAAAACTAGCATGAATAGTTAAGGTTAAGTCTCCCCAATATAGAATTATGGGGGATAGTCTCTACAAAAGGTCTTTCTTATCCCCATGGCTTCGTTGTGTGGGACTGAAACAAGCTTCGAACATCATCTATGATGTTCATGAAAGATCTTGCGGAATGCACGCAGGTCCTAGCTCCATTGCCTCGAAAATAACGAAGCTGGGATATTATTGGCGATCCATACTGGAAGACGCAACTGAAATAATACAAACATGTGCGGCATGCCAGATACACTCAATAGTTCGAAGACCACTAGAGCATGACGTGGCCTCTATCACATCAGCAAGGCCTTTCAGCCAATGGGGATTCGACATAGTTGGACCTCTCCCAGTAGCCCCTGGAGGGGTACAATTCTTGGTAATAGCCATAGACTACTTCACCAAATGGGTCGAAGCCAAACCTTTGGCATCAACAACAGGAAAGCATATGGAAAAGTTCGCGTGGGAACACATAATTTTCCGATTTGGAGTCCCACAAATCATCACCTCCGACAACGAGAAGCAATTTTCCAAAGGGGTATTCCCATCTTTCTGTGAAGGCCTAAACATAAAGCAAATGTTCACTTGTGTTGACAGGGACATTGTCATTGAAATCAAGATAAGATTAGGGCAATACCAGCATGGGTGGGTAGATGAAGTACCCCAAGTCCTGCGGGCATATAGGAATATGTCCTTCGAGTAAAGCAGCACAAGCAAAGCTAAGGCCTACATTTGAAAGACCCAACGTAATATCGGAGGGCTGCGGCAACAAAGCATACAAGCTCGAAACGCTGGATAGAAGTGTCATGGATAAAACCAGAAATGATACTAATCTTCGTAAGTTTTACATACAAGACTCACTATTTTTAAAGCACTTAGCTTGTTTTTCAATTTCATGTAACGCATTCTTCTCACTTAGGAAAGAAGCATTAATGGTAGGTGTCTTAGTGTTCATTTCTTAAAATGATGTAATCCTCCCTACCCAATTAATGATATAAAATATTTCCCTCAAAATCTCTTGTTTCGTTCTATACAACAAAGATTTGCCCAGCCAAGTACTTTACAAGTTTCAATGTCGAAGGATGATTCAAGACACATGTCTTGTGTAAACATAACTTCCATTAAAATTCACATTAACTTTCCTACAAGACTTAGAGTATTCTAAGCCCTATGCATCTTAAGGATAAAAGACGGAGTGGGTCGCGACCCTCTGTCGCAATCAAACTATAAAATTGCTAAAAATCTTGGTCCAAAATACACACAATAAGGTCATATCCTTAGGTTATATATTTACATTTATACATAAGCGTAAGAGAAGACAAGCATGATATCAAAAGCAGGACACAGTCCCCTAAATTGGCATTCATAAGGCTACATATAGTCATAGCCAAGATTAAACATCCAAGCGAATTGTCGGTAGTCTGGGTCGAAGCCCAGAAAGAAAGATAAATTGTTCAAACAAACAGGCACATGCCTAATAAAACATCATAAGAAATTGTTTAAAGGGTACATGCCACCCTTAAGACCAAATTAATGCCAACATGGCAACCTTCATGCATTTTTGGAGGAGTTTGGATCCTCTGGGGGAGATGGAGACGGAGGCTTCACAGATGCGGTTCTCTTGGTTGGAGATGGAGGCTGTATTTTCCTTGGCTTCTTGGACAGGAGATCTTATATTGAGGCTGAGGGGTCCTTGGTTGCTTCGGCGAGGAAAGGGTACTCTGTTGTAGTGTACGCATTACCAGCATCGTTATATTCTTGCTCGGACGTTGGGCGGTAGTAAGGTACCTCCGACAACACCACCGGTTTCTTGGTCTCGGCGATTTCCTCCAATGTCGTGCACTTACCATAGAATATGGCCGCATTCACCAGCTTTCCCACAACAGCTCCCACCTCATCACTGTGGTACAACTCCATCGCAACATAAGGAACAACCTTCGACACCACGTCAGCCCTATCTTTCTTCAAGCTCTTGCATTCAAGTTTTAACCCATCCATCTCTTGACAAAGCTTGACCTCCTGCTTTACCAACCTAGCTCTTTCAGTTTCAAGACCAGTGCATTTCGACTCAAGTGTAGCGACTTGTGTCTTATACCCAGAAACCTTAGCCTCCTCCATCTTCAGCTTACCTTGCGACTCTTTAAGTTGTCCTTCAAGGCTGTCAATCTTGGCCCGAAGGGCTTCATACCGAGGATTTTTCTCAAAATCCGCCATGGCCGCATCACACTTGGACTCTAACTCAGCATACTACTTCTCCCTGTTCTTCTCCCTAGCAACAATAACAGCTACCTCTTCCTTGGCATCTTTCACCATGCGCACTAGCTCCCTTGTCCGGGTGTTCAAATGATTATCCAACATGGCCTGCCTGGTATAACTCTTGTCGTGCAAGTCACACAGCCCTTCAATGGACATATCATTCAAGTTTCTCCTCCAGCTAGCAGGAGTAACATTTTCCACCAGCAGATGACAAGTGAGGGCATTTGGTAGCTCCTTGGTGTTCGGCAGCCCTGCATAAGGCATATCCATCAGATACGGAAGACATTAAGAATGAAGGGATTATAAGAGGTTTTACTTACCATGAATATCATCATCATTAGCAACTTCTTCGGTTGAGTACATGATTGCCTTCCCAAGAGACTTCTCTGTCTTTTGTCTGGTGGACCTTGAGGTAGGAGTGGGGATGTTTAACTTCCTCTTTGGGGTGGCCTTTGAAGGCTTTACACTTGTGCCTTTCCTGCTTCGCACCCTGTCTGCGATGCCGGAGGACCCCACGATTTTCAGTTCGTCACCCTCTGAGGGAGGGTCATCCGAATCAGCAATGTTCTCAACAAGCTGGGGAGTTTCCTCAGTATTCACAGGTTTTGGAGGATGGACTACTGCAAGTGGTACAATTGGTGAAGCATCAACATCATTGTTATTTAAAGATACAGACGGAGACCCAACTCCGTAGCTCACATCTTTTGGGTCCTTAGGAATAAAGCTGACTTCCTTAGCACCTCCTGACACAACAAATTTCCTGAATGTCATTCCTGCAACAACAAAGGAGAAGAGATAAATATCAGCAGATAAGTTATTTGTTTTATTTAAATGGGAATGTACATACTCTGTCCTTCACACACTATTTCAGGCTTTGACGGAGACCCCTCCCAACGGTCCACAATGCTCGCCATAAACAAGATTGGCTCAGGGAATGTTTGTACATCAACTGGATGACGCACAAGACGCTGGTACATAGGACTACTTCTTATTTCATAAGGTAATGGGTCATTGAATCTTTTCTCATCAAACATATATGCTTCATCAAGCAAAGTTGGATACTCAGATGGTATGATTGTGCTCTCAACATAGAAAAAATGCGCTTTCTAATTTTTGATATTCGAAAAGGGTTTGGTCACTAGATAGGGCACATCATGTTCACCTCTTTTAGCAATGGTTATACAATCCCCACCAGGATACAGGTTGACAAAGCCCCTAAGCACAGTTAGTGTGGGCTCATAACCGTATGCTTTGCACATGACAATGTAGGTGGTTAATTTGGCCAGGCCAAAAGGATTTAGCCTAGAGATATAAACTTTGTAGTATTGAAAAAACTCTAAAATTAAAGGATGGATGGGTATCCTAAAGTTTGACTGAGTAAATGCATGCACATACAAGCCCACATACCCTGTGGGAGAAACAAAAATATTTTGTTTTTTGCTCGGAAGCATGATTTTGAACTCTGTGGGTATGGGATAATCATGAAGAAAGTCGGATAAGGCTTCCTTTGACAAAGTACATGTTTGTTGCCTAATTATTCTTTTTGCTGCCATACTCATATTGCTATAAAAAGAGTAAGAAATCAAAGAAGAATGATAGAATTTTACCTTTCGTCTCAACGGAAGCACAAGAGCACAGTAAGGAGTATGTGTATTTTGGGCGGAAGGTGAAAGTAAACTAGGGTTTACCGTCCTAAGGGTTTAAATACCCATTGTATCTTTGATCCTAGCCGCACACGTGTTTATTTATCCTTGACATATAAGCAGACTTCAAACGGATGATAAAATTTTGAAATGACATTTACATTTACCGAAAACATAGCCATTAAGGCTGTGATGCATGTGGGCGGATAATCATGAAGGCGCATTTAATGCGGAGTTAGTTAAGTACTTATCTTTTTGTCTTATGTTTTTGGGATGAGAAGGATAGAGTATATGTTAATTTTTTGAGTCGAATGCAATTTATACTCGTACGTATATATCACTTTCGACTGGGGGGCTTGATGATGTACCCTCCGAACGGGTCGAAGGACTCCCCTTCGACCCTATGCGAAGCCTTCTATTCGGAGGCCTAGGTTAATCTCCTAAAACGTTTCATTGGCGTAAAACCATTCATCTATGAAGTGGCTACCAGTTGGGAACCCGCCAATCGAAGCCTTAAGCCCTTCGGGGTATCTCCTTTGAAGGAACTAGAACGGAGAATCACCTTGACCTGGTCACACCCACGTTCCCTCTTCCCTTAGGCTTTCCTGCCAAGGAGGAGATCGTGGGCCACAAAGCCCTGGCGGTTACCACAAATCATGGGACGCCCCCATGATCTCCGAATCAAGTGTAACCGCCCTCTAAGACCTATTTCTCCCCTATAAATAGCTTAGACGGGCAAGAACCATGGTAATGTCAACTGAACTCTCTCAATTTACTGCAAACTTAGCATATCACATACTTACTCGCACGCTGGAGGTGGTTCGCACGGTCCAACCCCTGCGCAATCACTTAACGTAGTATTTTAGTATTTCTTATTTCAGGTTAAAGACAAGCTTGGCGCAACTTCAACACCCCATAAATCCTTTGATCATCATCGAAGGCCTGGTAGTGCAATTTATTGTACAATCAGGGAACAATTAGGAAAAGGATCTACTTGCAAATATATTACTTGCTTGCATTGCGATGGTGAGCACCCAAAGAATGTTTCTGTAAGGTGCTTGCTTCAGTTGCGCTTATCTGGAAAACATTTGACATAGGATGTCAAATTTGTAGCTCATTAATTGCATAGTTTTGAGCCGATAACCTTATCCATTTACTTTGCAGTCTTTCATGATACAATGTGATAAATTAAAATCTATTTCGAATAACAACATAACGCACTACAGCCGTGAGGCAATCAAATTGTCAAGATATAAGGATGGATATATAGCCTAGGGGTGTTAACGATCCGAGTAGAATCGAGTTTTAGGTTAATCGAGCGTAGCTCGTTTTTTTATCTTGCTCGAGCTCGGCTCGAGCTCGTTTAATAATTTTTAACTGGGCTCGAACTCGAGATCGAGTATTTATTTTTTGTTCGAGATCGAGATAGAAACTCGTTTACAAATTAACAACTTTGTTTAATTGTCATAAATTCAAACTCGAGTTACTCGTTTATGAGCTCGAGAATGATTTGTTCGTTTAGTAGCTCATTTATTATCTCGAATACGCTCGTTTGCAAGTTAAAAATATTATTAGCACTAAAAACATTCTTGGCCAAAAGCCATACAATAAACAGTCACAAACTCACATCATATCACTACATTACGTATTCAATAGTCACAATTCAAAGTTCAACAATAACTTAATAAGTTCATTAATAACCAAAACACATCTTCAAAATAACAAAGTTCACAATTTTTCATTTGTGATCAACTGAAGCAACAACCAACAAGTAACCTTGTAACAAGTCTTTAACAAAAGGAATTTCACAAATTAAAATCAACATTGTTCAATAACTAAAACAGAAGATTTGTAAAAGCCCATCAACAACAAGCTGACGACTATTCTTAAAATACTTGCACACATGCTTCATGTCATCATTCCAAAACAAGATGCAGGCTGCTGCACACAGTAGTAGAAGAAAGAACCATTTAGTTTCATGTGAGATCAATGAGAAGCTACAATACAAAAGAAATTCCAAGAACTTGTTATAAGAAAAGTTTAACTAAAAACTCTTTAACAGATTATCAAATGAGTAAACTAACCAAATTTGAGTTTCAAGTATCAAGAACATCAACCAGAAATATCTCTTGCAATTTCTTTTCTTTCTGAGATATAAGTCAAACAACAAATAAGTTAGTGACGTTACAACTAATTGCATGAAAATTAAAGTTATAAAAATGAAATATATACCTTTTTTTTCTTTTTAACACCATGGAGTTTACAAATCCAATCACCTCCACAAATCAATGCTTGTACAGTTTCTGGATCTAAGGAGGCGCGATAAGTATCGGTAACACGACCATGGACCACCAACACTAAATGTAGCTTCGGATGCAACAGTTGTGATTGGAATAGCTAAGATATGTGCTGCCATTTTGGAGAGTATTGAAAACTTCGTCTCATTGGATTTCCACCAGTCCAAAATGTTGAAAGAGGTAGCAGAATTATCTTTACAAAGATATATTCCCTTTTCTAAATACACATCCAAATCTGAGCTTTCAAGATCAAACATTTCCATTTGAATCTGAAGCCATGTGTGAGCTACCTATAACATGAAAAAGTATTATATAAGAATAAGAGAAATATCTTAATAAAATAAAAAAGCAATTAGAGGGTGGAAAGTTCACTTACTAAGGAAGAAGAAGCGGCCAAAATTTCTATGTTTCTGATGGTGTGTGAAAAGTGAAGAATACAAAAAGAATGAAGATGAAAAGAAAGTATTTGACGATTCGTTTACGGTAGGTCTCGTGACTTTTGATTTCCATCTATCTACCTAGTTTAATCAAATATTATTTAATTTTAGTAGCATATCTTTGTTACAAAAAATAATAGTAGCATATATCCATATTTATATAAGAAAGATATCGTAAATATCACAAAATGCATTTAAACTTTTTTAATATATAAGTCGATCAATATAGTTTTTTTGGGCATATGTTTGTTTGTTTGTGTAAATATCACAAAATGCATTTTAAACTTTTTTAATATATAAGTCGATCAAAATAGTTTTTTTATGGGCATATACATGTAAAAACTTATTAGAATTAGTATAAGATCGCTTGGAATGTAGGATTGTGTATCGGACTTTTGGCAATATAACTCACGTGTTTTGACGTTTATAAGTCATGTTGTACTTTTATATCTGTTAAGATCGTAAGATCTAAAGGTCTTACATGTAAAAACTTATTAGAATTAGTATAAGATCGTTTGGAATGTAAGATTGTGTATCGGACTTTTGGCAATATAGCTCACGTGTTTTGACGTTTATAAGTCATGTTGTATTTTTATATCTGTTAAGATCGTAAGATCTTAAGGTCTTACATGTAAAAACTTATTAGAATTAGTATAAGTCCGCTTGGAATGTAGGATTGTGTATCGGACTTTTGGCAATATAGCTCACGTGTTTTAACGTTTATAAGTCATGTAGTATTTTCATATCTCGCTAAATTATCATTATAATAATTGAAACTTGACATTTTAGTACGTGTTTAACTATTATCATCGTGTTTGAAGGTTGAACTTTGACAAAACATGTCAAACTGGCATGACCATATGAGAGCCGTATATGAGGATATGTGAGGCCTACAATCGCACAGACCCTCAAAATTATAAAGGCCTTAATAGTTTATATGATATATATTGTGTTCTTGTATGCATAGTTTTTAATATCGTAAGATCATTAGATCTCACATCTAAAAAATTATTATAATCGGTATAAGTCGCCTGGAATGTAGGATTGTGTATCGGACTCTTGGCAATATAGCTCACATGTTTTGACGTTTATAAGTCATGTAGTATTTTCATATCTGGCTAAATCGTCGTTATAATAATTGAAACTTGACAGTTGACATTAGTGTTTAACTATTATCATGGTGTTTGAAGGTTGAACTTTGACTAAACATGTCAAACTGGCATGACCATATGTAGAGCCGTATAAAGACCTAAGATAGTTGATATGATATATATTTAACCGTCTTATTTAGTTATGACATAGTTGATATGATATATATTTAACCGTCTTATTCAGTCAAATTGGCATGACCATATGCGGAGCCGTATATTAACTTAACTTCTAACTAACTAGTTAATTATCCGAAATTCCCAAATACATTAATAAACTTCTAACCAACATCCAACAAACCTAATTTATTACCTCAACTACTAACTACCATATTCATTAAACTAACAACTTTTATTCCTATAAATATCGTGTAACTTGTAGTTTATTGCTATACAAACCACTAAAATATCTTATCTTATAGTAATTTGATTTGTACATTCTCTTTGAACTTTCAATGGATTACGAAGTGCTAAGCAAAAATCGTCTTCGTCTATCCCCCATATGGAAAAATTATCAGCTTATAATGAAAGATGGGAAACACCAAGCTCTTTGCATAAGATGCGGGAATATTCTACCCATGTCTTCCAAGTCTTCGAACTCTAATTTGAGGCGACATGTTCGAATAAATGAAGTTGAAAATGAAGTTCGAGTTTTGATTTTTCAAATGTTATGGTTGTATTATGGTTATAGACTTCGTTGTAGTTTGATTTAATGTCTTTAATATTAATATATGGAATAAAGATATTCAAATGTATCAAATACGCACAATATCACAAGCTCTTGATGTATTTTAAGTTATAAAAAAAGATACATAATATTATTTTAAACAAAAATAAGCAGGTGATATATTTGAATTACAAGACAATAAAATAAAAGAGCATGTGGAAAGTTGGTTAATGCATAGTCTTTTTATAGCTTAGGTCGGGAGTTCAAATCCCATTGCCAACATTTTGAGATAAGGAAGCTAGGGCATGCAAGCTAGCTCGGCTCGTGTAACTCGCTCGAAAACTTGCTCGGCTCATTCAGCTCGATATAATAAACGAGCTTACGAGCGAGCCGAGCTTAATATTCAATTTTTAAGCTCGACTCGAGAAGCTAATCGAGCATTAAATTTTGTCCGAGATCGACTCGAGCTCGAATCTTATCAAACTCGAGTCGAGCTAAACGAGCTCAAACTCGAGTAGCTCGCTAATTACTCGACTCGTTAACACCCTAATATAGCCTATATTTAAAACTTTACTATTTTGGGTAAAGGGTAATTACCCTGGTAAAATATATAAATCACAGCAATAATACAAATGATGCGTGGTTTTGCGACCTTACAACAGGTTTTACCTCTCAAGGGATCTCGAGAGGCTTACAACTCCACCAGGCAGTGTACCTGACCGATGTAGTATAGTGTAGTGGTAAGTACGGGGGATTGATTGTTCTCCACAGGGAATAGTGTCGTTAGGATTGGAAAACTACTCTAATAGGTCTAAGGGTGAGAGAAGATTCTTTTTGTATTTTTATATTTTTTATGAAAGCAAGTAAAATCTCGGGTTTGAAAGAGTGGGCGGAATTAGTTGCTAGTCAACTAACCCAAATAACTACGAATGCAAATAAAATAAAATAATGAAAATGAAAAGGTTGTGAAACTTATGTGGAGAGAAATGTGTTTACTTAGATTTCCTTACTCCCTAACTATCTTTTACGTGTTGATTAGTGTGTATTAATCGCGTGGATGACGGGTGTATTCCTTAATACCAATCGTGGGGTGGCGTACGTACTTCCCCAACTCTATAAGCTCCTACTTCACTCCTATGTCGAGCCGGCTAAGAAGCTCCTAACATGGGATCACTAGAATTCGCTCATGCATTAAATACAACCATAAAAACCTTAGTACGCATTGGTTCATGTTTCTTAAGACGTTCAAGCAAGTTACCGAATAGGAAGTTAGCCAGTTTTCTTAAGCCTAACATCGATGAACAATCATCCAATACAATTAATAACACACTAATAACCAATAATCAATAGCTAGGTTTCATTAGATCTAAGCAAACACAAGATAAATCTAGCCTAGCATGTTAATCAAAAGACAAGAACAAGATGTAATCAAACAACACATAGACATATTGAATGATTAAACGATTACTTATCTTCAATTAAACATGGGAGATCCAAGGGTATGAAAACCCTTAAAAATGGCAGAAATTCGTCTTAGGGTTTCTCCTCCAAAATTACACACAATAAGTTCCACACTAATGACAAAAAATTGCAAAACTATATATATAGTTTAAGGGCTGACGGCGTCACGTTATAGATCCTGACGCCGTCACCTCGCCGCTTTTAGGGTTCCCGGATGGCCTTCCTGACGCCGTCCCTCTTTAGTGCTCCAAAATCCGCTCTGGCCTATCAAGGGGTGACGCCGTCAGAAATGAGCTTGACGCCGTCCCTCTTTAATTTAAACCGTGACGACCTTGATCACTTCAAAGGGTGACGCCGTCATATTTTTCATGCAAAATTCTCTGGCTTATCATGAGTAATTTTCATATCCACCACTTTTGCCAAGCCGTGACGCCGTCTGGACCAATCCCTGACGCCGTCAAAGGTACTTTCCAGCATAATTTTGAGACTTTGTCGTTTTCTTCACTTTTATGCTCCAAAAACGTCCAAAATGCTTCCTTTTCCAGATTTCTTCTCCAAAGTACCTAAAATGACAAAAGGAACGATTTAGGGCAATATTTGATCAAATAAATACGATTTAGGGCTTAAATGACCCCCTAAAATCGGTACACTTTTCGCTTCATCAATCACAGCAATAATACAAATGAGTACAATAGAATGTGACTGAAATGCCACATTAATCTCAAGACAAAGCTTGAAACAACCACTAACCACTAGCTCGTTTGTGACAGGCCATAAAACGAACACAAACTAGAAATAAACTTTTACAAGAAAATCAATGGGTAAAAACCACTTCAAAGTACACGAATCACCAAAACGATCCATCCACTTCTCATCGGGAGAAAGATGAGCCAAATGAGACTGCCTCCTTAAAAAAACCTTCCCAAGAAAAAAACCAAGTGGGAAAAACCCTGGAGAAGGAAAAAAGAGAACAACTCTCATATGGCACTCCCAATAAGAATCGTCCACCTACAAGGGATC
Organism: Artemisia tridentata subsp. tridentata; assembly: GCA_021014915.2. Lineage (NCBI taxonomy): Eukaryota > Viridiplantae > Streptophyta > Magnoliopsida > Asterales > Asteraceae > Artemisia > Artemisia tridentata. Next base: position 311,689,332 of record CP139509.1, read on the forward strand.
AGCACTCGAACCCAAATACCTCAACGAACTCCAACCATCCACCAAAGCATCATGTAAAAGACAATCCATCAGCTAGGAATCCGGATTAGAGACTTAGGCAACTTCCAAAGATGTAAGAAAGCCTTCACTTGAGTCGTCTTTTTAAATCTACATGTAAGAAGCTTGAGACAAATGGTAGACTTGATGACATCAATAACTTGATCTTCAGACCTCTTCTGATTCTTGAAAAGCCGGTTATTCCGTTCTTGCCATATGAAATAAGTAGAAGCCGCAAACACCAACTTGGCAATAACACTTCTGGCGGATCTCTTCTTAGACATAGGAATAATAGTATCCACAATCGAATGAAGAGAGTCCGAAGCAAAGAACAAACAAGCAAACATCTTTAACTGAGACCAAACCTGCATAGAAAAAACACATTCAAAGAATAGGTGGTCATGGGAATCAGGCTGCAATTCACACAAGGGACACTGAAGCAGGTTTAAGTTAGTATTGCTACTAACATCCCATTGCCTCAGCATATCCTGGGTCTTCAATTTGCATTTAATAACCAGCCACAGATGAAAAGCATGACGGGGAATACACTGGGAGAACCGCACGACACTAAAACACGCGATCTCCTCACCTCTCGGTCTAATACACTCCCAAACCGTAGCAACAGAAAACTCTTTATCCATACCATCATTAGTTTTCCAAACCAGACGATCCACACAGTTAGGAATAAGAGTAGGAGACTCTATAAAGAACAAGATAGGGTATTTCGATAGCCAATCAGAAGGCCAAGCCCAAGAACCATTAACAATAACATCCTTAACAGTAGACGAGAGATCAAAGCCAACCCTATGAATATCACGATTAGAAACAAGCTGCGAAATAGGACTTAACGAGCACCAGTGATCAAACCAGGCCGAGGCCACATCACGAGGCCCAACCTTGTACCATATAAATTGTCTAATCAAGGGACGAATCTGAAGGATTTTCCTCCAAGCCAACGACATATTTCCACGAAGAGGAATATCCCAAAAATTACGGCCTCTCAATTTATAAACATGAACCCATTTAACCCATAGAGATTCCTTAAGCATTAAAATACTCCTTAAGCATTAAAAATTTACTATACTACACTACCAGGAGTATCTCTTAGGTTCTTTTTGGTTAATCTTTAGGGTTTAGTGCTACTAATTAACCTCTAAAACGTGTATGCTTATTATGCAAAGAAGAGCAGGATTTTCATTTATGGGTGAAACAGGTATTTAAAATGATTGACTAAACTGAAGTGGTTCAAAAAGTAATGGACACTAGACTCTTCAACTTTGAAATGATGCTAACAGATGTTTTTTAAAGTTGTGTTAACTGATATCATTAACCACATAGTACGAGGGTCTTTGGCTAAGTGTAATTTAGGTGCGTAATGGGTTATTGCATTTGAAATAAGTACTAATCACTTTCAAGGTGTTTGACTAAGCTTATTTTGAAAGTCTGAGGGATTTCCTTGGGAAAAATAAGCTAATGAGCATAGTCCTTTGGATTAAGACTATCTAACTATGCATAAACTTTTAGCCATGCGCTTACCAAACACCCTTGCAAGTAGCATAATAAATTAATGCTTTAAACAAGATTATGAAATGTTATTGTTGCAGTCATTACGCTTAGTGGGGTTTTATGCATTATGAAATGTTATTGTTGCAGTTACTACCTGCTTGTTACTTATTGTTTTTTTTTTCTTTCACAAATCACTGTATGCATTATGTGTTTTTGGCGATTGCTATATAAATAATAACCGTTACTTTTACATCGCCCCAGTTTACAAGAATCACAGAAGACGATGAAGATCAAGAAACAACAACATATTTTGGTCATGCATTTGAAGCGTTTCAAGTACACGGAGCAGCTCGGGAGGTACAAAAAGCTTTCATATCGTGTTGCTTTCCCTCCTGAGCTGAAGCTGTGCAACACGATGGAAATGGCCGACTGTTATTACTCATTATTTGTTGTGGTAGTTCACGTTGGAAGTGGCCCCAACCATAAAAGATATGTATACGAAAAAATAAAGGATTAGAAAATACCATTTTGGTCTCTTTTTTTTTGGTATCACATTCAGTTTTGTGTCCTCGCAAATTAGTTTTTCTGGATCATATAGTTAACGCAGATTAGTGTTGGTATGTATGAAGTTAGATGCTGTATTTCTTTTAAACAGAGCATGTATCATATCAGATATTGCATTTCCTTTTAACTGAAAAGATTACATGCATTAAGCTTTATAAAATTGCTTGACTAGGTAAACTTCTAAGATGCTAATTTCTTTTTTCCGATAGTTGCAAGACAAATGACATCGTTTGATACTTATATTGTCAAACAACTCAATAACTATGTACCCAAACATACCGACGCGAAGCGCGGGCTTATAACCTCGTTTTTATTCATTTATCGTTTTTATTCGATTATGATTTTGGATTGAAAATTATCTTTCATTATTCAAATAAAATGTATGTTAATATTTTTGTTGTTGTGTTATAATTGGTATTTAGAAAAAATTCCCAGTTAATATTCCAAAGATGATTCTTAATTCTTAACGTTCATGAAAATATTAGCAATGATCATGTGAATCACAAATTACTTTCTAAGTAGAATAAATTGAAATATTAAAACACGATTTAAATAAAAGTTCAACATCGGCATAAGATTTTTTATTTATCCCGCTGCAACGCGCGGGTTTTACTTGTATTTTACAAAAGTTTAAACATTGTTCGCGTCAAAAGAATATACACAACTATTAAAATTCTATTCCTACATGGAGTTCTTCAAAAACATATTTTCTCACTATCAACTCAAACTTGTCCCAACTGTTAATCTTGAACTCGAAAACTTGTCAAAAATTATCGATGTTTATAAGAAAGACTAAAATATTTTTGTGTTGTAATTGTTGGAATTTAAATAGCATGAAACTCATCTAAATAAATAAACACATCAAAGCACGTATAGCGGAAGCAGGATCTTATATTTAACACGTATAAAGAATTACCGAATAATAAATAGGATTACCTCAAGATCCTAGCAAGAACAAGGATCGATCTTCACTCTTCTTCTCTTGAATATATAATAGAATTAACGTGGAACCCCTTACCCTTTTGTTCCACAATCCAAGATGGAATAACTAAAGATGGAATAACTAAAGTAAGTTATTACCATGGTCTTGTACACACGTACTATAACCAACTAACGTTAGATGCTAGTGTAAAGACACGTATTAAACCAAAATCATTTGTTTAATAAAATCACAAATCGTCCCTCCCCCTAAAGAGTTGAGATCGACATGTTTAACAAGAAAAGGAAGAGAAAAATAAAACCTAGGGTTATAGTAACAATGCACAAGCTAGAGAAACTAATAACCAAATGTTTATATTTATAGTGAAATCTTGCCTTGGAGGACAAGTTGATCGATTTAGGGTTATAATAACCCTTACAAAACCGGCCACCCTTATACAAGGGTTCTAGATCCTTCTTGATCCTCCAAATTTCACTAATAGTCCTTCCTTTATTAACTTAACGGTCATTAGTCAATTCCGTTAATTACTTAACGTCCGTTAGTTATTATTTCGTGTCCTAAATAATTAAATACATAACATGGTTATATATTAATTATTTCCGTTAGTCATTCATACGTAAAGTGTGCAATCCCAAGGTCCCGTGTTCGATTCTAGTCATATACATTTTAATATTTTTCCATAACTCTAACAGCTCCCACTTGGAAATCTATTAAAAGTATAATTGACATTGGTTAGCGTCTAGCAACACGCCAATGCCCCTAGTACAACTCGGGTGTGTGGTCTCCTGGAAAAACCACTAGATGATTAATCATCATACTTACCCTTTTGATTCTAATACTACATTAACAAAGATATAGATCTTAAGTCATTCTTTATTAATAATTCTGTTTCTCGTTTGTATGATTGAACAAGATTACCAAATCATCTGAACATAGTCAGGGGAGATCTTGGGCGTGCGCACGCAAATATCTTGTCAACCCTACGAGGGGCCCAGCAGTACTAAACTTCAAATAAATTTGAAGGAACAAATTATAGGCGATGTTTAATATATATAAACAAACTTAACATATAAACGCAATGGAAAACATCACCAACAAAGGATCCATATAGCCATATGATCAATCACAAATTAGAATACAAGTATCATACCTTTGTAGCGTGATTGGTAGAAATGTATGGAGACCTTCTCAACACCAATCTACTCTCTAACCAAGTGACCAAAGTAGATCACCTCTATGAATGTCCACACTACACTTCACCGTATACCTCTTGATGCTTGTCTTTAACCTTGTAACCTTGCAAGTCACCTTTGAATAATCAAGTCCAATAGATTAAGTCCATTACTTAGACATTAGAAGCCCAATAGTGATCCTTGGTTACGTACGGTTATTTATATAACGTAAATACAATAAACACGATATATAAAGTGGTACCTCAGTGTATATGTGTGTGACCCCATAGGCTCACATATGTCTAGCCATATAATTAGTTATTATGACACGAGCATACTCCAACACAAATTCTATCTTGACTACGAGCATAACTCATGCACTTCGCAACACTTTGAGTAATCAAGATTCAATGGAGAGATCAAAGAAAACAAAACACTTGTGTGTGTGTGTTGTTTTGGCCGTGGGTTATCGAGGAGGAGGGAGGGTAGACTTTTGTTAATCAAGCCTTGGAATTAATATGTCTTGGTAAGAGATATTTGGGATAGTGTAATCCCATGTCTCAAGATGCATGTGTATTTATTACAAGAAGCATGCTTGAGATATAATGATTAATACCATGACCTCCATTGAACCCTCCTAAGGTAGATGGCCCCCTTTTAAACCCTCATAAGGGCCGGCCACTTATGGGCTTCAAATGGGCTCACCATTTGATTTTCAAGTCCAGTAGATTAAGTCCATTACTTAGTCATTAGAAGCCCAATAGTGATCATTGGTTACGTACGGTTATTTATATATCGTAAATACAATAAACACGATATATAAAGTGGTACCTCAGTGTATATGTGTGTGACCCCATAGGCTCACATATGTCTAGCCATATAATTAGTTATTATGACACGAGCATACTCCAACAGCTCCCACTTGCGACGTCATAATATTCAAGTAATTATACAAGCAATGGTTAGGGTCTAGCAACACGCCAATGCCCCATGAAATATGTGAGGTCAGTTTCTTAAACGTCTCATTTTAGATGGTTTATATGTCATCTATCCTTTTATTACAGATACCGTGTTGAATATTAGACATGGATCAAATGTCATTATAATAGTTCAACCATTATGTTTCTCGATATAGATATTGAACAAGATTACCAAGTGGATTAAGATTCATCTTAATCTCATTTGGGTACGGCCATACAAACATCTGTCCAATTCATCGAGGGGCCCAATAGTATCTAACTCCATGACATGTGGAGGAACAAATCCTATTTTGATTGCACGTGTCATTCATGTGCTTCATATCACTCCTGAAGATGGTCTTTATAACTACCTTATTCAGGACAGCGTTTAACCACATCAAGGAGTGAAATTCCATACATGCAAGACCTGCTTGCATCTCAAGTCTAAGGATAAGAGACATAACCACTTGTGAGATTCACTATTGACGACGATCCATGTAGTAAAACTCGTAGGTTGGGTCAATCCAATGTTCACCACAATGAACAACATGTGAGTTTGGTAAATAAATCACCAACACGCTCACATTTTCCTTAATTTGATGATACTCCCGTATCGTCAACTGAAAATGGACAATTTTAGAATAAATAAATTATTCATGGATTAAACATGCAAATATAGAACACAGTCGATATGAATGAAAACGATCATAACCAGTACATCAATTCATTATAAATATAAACTGTTTAACATTCCAATTATTCAAATACTAAAAACAGATCTACATGAGACTACTAGCTGGTCGAAGTCCAATGCTCCTAGCATGTTCGACATGTTTGGCACAAGGCATTGGTTTCGTAAAAGGATCAGCTATGTTGTCATCTGTGTGAACTTTGAGAAGACGAATATCACCACTTTCGATAACTTCTCGAATGTAGTGAACTTTCCGATGAAAATGTTTGGCACCCTTTTGAACACCTGGTTCATTGGCTATGATAATGGTACCTGTATTGTCACAGTACATATCCATAGGTCGTTCATTGCTGGGAACAACGGCAAGCCCAGAAATGAATTTACGTATCCAAATCGCCTCCATTGCAGCTTTAGAAGCAGCTATGTATTCAACTTTTGTAGAGGACATCGCGATAGTGCTTTGTTTGGCACTCTTCCAGTCAACAGCACCTCCGTTCATGATGAAAACATATCCTGTCTGGGATTTGGTGTCATCACGATCCGTCTCCCAGCCTGCGTCAGTGTAACAAGTAACACTGAGCTCACGCTTGACATCACCACCATAAACAAGAAACATATCTTTAGTATTTCGTAGATACTTTAATATGTTCTTAACAGCAGTCCAGTGACATTCTCCTACATTCTGTTGAAATCTACTCGTTAGGTTCTGAGAGAATGCTACATCAGGTCTAGTGCATCTAACCGCATACATTATGGATCCCACAGCCGAAGCATAAGGGACTCCTTTCATCCTCTTCACCTCAGTAGGTGTAGAAGGTCCTTGAGCTTTACTCAATTCTGTATTTGGTTGCATTGGAAGACTTCCACGTTTGGAATCTTGCATCTTAAATCGCTTCAGGATTTTGTCAATGTATGCACTTTGACTTAAGCCGATTAACCGTTTTGATCTATCTCTATAGATCTTGACTCCAAGTATGTACGCGGCCTCTCCTAGATCTTTCATGGCAAAGCGATTTCCAAGCCAGAATTTTACATCTTGTAGCATTGGAATGTTGTTTCCCATGAGTAATATGTCATCGACATATAAGATTAGGAACACGACTATACTTCCACTAGTTTTCATATATACACATGGCTCATCGAGATTTTGAGCAAAACTAATTTTCTTGATTTCCTCATCAAATCTCTTATTCCAGCTTCTGGATGCTTGCTTTAATCCATAAATGGATCTTTGAAGCTTGCATACCTTAGTGGGATGTTTAGGATTCACGAAGTCCTCGGGTTGCACCATATAAGCGTCTTCGTTCAGGTGGCCGTTCAAGAAGGCTGTCTTGACATCCATTTGCCAAATCTCATAGTCATAGTACACTGCTATAGCTATAAGAATCCTAATTGCTTTAACGTCTGCAACAGGCGAGAAGGTTTCTTCATAGTCAATCCCGTAGGTTTGAGTGTAACCTTTTGCTACCAGACGAGCTTTATAAGTGTGTACATTTCCATCCATGTCGGTCTTCTTCTTGAAGAGCCATTTACTCCCAACGGTTTTAGCATTAGGAGGTAGGTCAACTTCGACCCAGACGTTATTGTCTTTCATGGATTGCATCTCCGCATTCATAGCTTCGATCCATTTATTGTGTTCAGAACTCGATAATGCATCTCGATAGTTAGCGGGTTCACCATGATCCCCTAACTCATGTTCCTCAGCATCGACATAGAAACCATATCGCTCAGGTGATTGAGGTATCCTTGCGGATCTACGAATGGGAGCAACATCTTGATGAGGTTCAACATTTTCATGTTCAATCTCATTTTGATGCTCACTAGTGTTACCAGAAGGTTGTGCATTTTCCTCTTGAATTTCATCAAGGTCTACTTTGCTCTCACTTGCTTCCTGTGAAATGAGACTTTTCTCAAGAAACTCGGCATGCCGAGCAACAAATATTTTGTTCTCGGGTGGGTAGTAGAAGTAGTAACCCATTGTTTCCTTTGGGTATCCTACAAAGATACACTTGATAGCTCTGGGCTCAAGTTTGTTAGGTGTGTCTCATTTCACGAGAGCCTCACAACCCCAGACTTTCAAGTAAGACAAATTAGGGACCTTCCCATGCCATATTTCGTATGGTGTCTTTTCGACCTTCTTGGTTGGAACCATGTTGAGAATGCGTGCAGCAGACTCTAGAGCATAACCCCAAAAGGACATTGGCAATGTTGTTAGACTCATCATAGATCGAACCATGTCTAACAAGGTTCGATTTCTCCCTTCAGATACACCATTATGTTGTGGTGTGTATGGAGGAGTGAATTGTGAGACGATCCCACACCTTTTTAGATGATCTAAAAACTCTTGACTCATATATTCACCTCCTTGATCGGATCGAAGAGCCTTTATGGTCTTGCAGAGTTGATTTTCTACTTCATTTTGAAAGACTTTGAACATTTCAAAGACTCCGTATTTATGTTTAATCAAGTAAACATAACCATATCTACTGAAATCATCAGTAAAAGTAATGAAGTAGTTAGCTCCTTCTCTAGACTTTGTTCTAAATGGGCCACATACATCAGTATGTATGAGTCCAAGTAGATCTTTAGCTCTTTCTCCAACATGGGAGAAGGGCTTTCGTGCCATTTTACCAGATATACAAGAAATGCATTTATCAAACGACTCATGGTCGGTTGACTCTAAAAGCCCATCGCGTTGCAGCTTCGTAATACGTTTCTTGTTTATGTGGCAAAGACGGCAATGCCATAGAAAAGTGGAATCTATGTTACGTTTAGATTTCTTATTGCTAACATTGTATATAGAACTATCGTTAGAAATAGAATCACGCATATCAATTTCAAAAATACCATCACGCGGAATAGCATTAAAATAAAAAACATCATCCTTAGAAACTGAAATGCCAAAATCCGTAAAAGTATGAATGAAACCATCATCCTTCAAACGTGAAAGTGAAACAACACCTCTAGTGATAGTAGGTGAAAATGGCAATTATTCAAAACAATAACTAAACCATTAGGGAGGATGAGATCAAAGCTCCCTATTGCTTCGACAGCTGCACGGTTGCCATTGCCCACGTACAGATTCAAAGCTCCTTGCTTCAACTTTCTGCTTCCCCTAAGCCCCTGCACATTATTACAAATGTGAGTTCCACAACCTGTATCATATACCCAGGATTTGTTAGGAAAAGTATAGAGTTCTATAGTGAAGATACCTGATGTGCTAGCTCCGCTAGCTTTGTTCTTCTTCAACTCTTCAAGGTAGGTCGGACAGTTCCGCCTCCAGTGCCCCTTCACTCCACAATGGTGACAGAGGGTGTCCTTACCCGGGTGATCCTTTTTGGCAGGTGGGGGGATCTTTGGTTTGGGGGCGTAAGCACGCTTACCCTTGCCCTTACCTTGTCCCTTTCCTTGTGCCATCGGCTTGTTATTCTTCTGGATTCTGCCTTGCTTGATAGCTAGGACCATTGGAGCCTTCTTGGGCATTCCGTTTTCTGCAAGTTTAAGCATGTTGTGCAGTTCGGGAATGGTCTTGCCCATGCTGTGCATATTGTAGTTCTGCACGAATTGGTCATAATCCTTCGACAGTGAGATAAGAATCAAGCTCACTCCAAGGATCTGAGGCATGGGGTATCCCAGACGCTCCATTTGGTCCAGGTAGCCTTTCATTTTCATGACATAGCTACTGACCGATTGGCCCTCCTCCTGCTTGCAAGCATGAAAAGCTTTGACAGTGTCAAACAGTTCTTGCTCAGCTTGTTGTTCGAACATGGTTTTCAGTTCTGTCAACATGTCAAATGCTGCAAGGTCCTCTAAGTTCTTTTGGAGCTCAGGGATCATGCTTGCAAGCATGAGACAAGCCACTTCTTGTTGCTCTTGAACCCTACGAGAGTAGGCGTTATGAACAGTAGCAGTAACATTAGCAGGAGGTGCTTCAGGCAAAGGCCCTTCCAGATGGTAAAACTTTTGTTCAGCCTTGAGGACAATCCTCAGGTTGCGATACCAGTCCAAAAAGTTGTTACCATTCAATTTCTCTTTTTCAAGAATTGATATGATGTACGAGTTGTTAACGGTTTGATTAGGAGGTGTCATCTACAAAATAAACAAAGTTCAAATTTTAGTAAGTTTCAATAATTAATCCTTTTTAAAATTAACTACCCAAGTTTAAGCATATTAAAACAATTAATTTTACGAAAAGGCTAAGATCCTCATTGAGGTTCGACCATCACATCAGTTGATCTGCTAGTAATGGTGGATTCAATAGGTAGGTAACGTCGACCAATTGCATTACATGTGCAACTCTTAGAACTTTATGGGACTCATGGCACTAGTGAACAAGCAACAAGTGTCAAGCTGGCATGTTTAGTCCCATCTTTGCCTCGGGTCAAGGTCTAACCACTTAACTCGATTAAGTCATCCAATTTGAAAACGTGTGAGAATATATCTAGGTCTCACGCATAGAGAATAGTCACCTTAGGTTACAATTCAACCTAGGTCCAACGCATAGGCAAAAAGTAACTGCAAGTGTTCTAAAAATTGGACGGCATGACTTAAATTTTGACGGGTGAATTATTTTGATGTGGATAAAAAACGTGTACGAAAGAAGCATGCATTCATTCTTCGTAGCACAAGTTAAAAACTTTTCTTAACTTAATTCTAATCATTGTTTTAATTTATGTGTGTCAAGTTGTCCATTTTCAAGACTAATATAAATCCTAAGTGGATTACAATTAAGTTTGGACAATACAATAAATAAATAAACAAACTTAACTAGTTTAAGTGTTATTTAGAAAACAATGATTTTAAGTTTCAAATCAATATTTAAACTTAGTTAAATTAAATCATAAGACTTGGTTCAAATTGGTTTGTGTTTCGTTTCAAGTTTTTAGAAAACGATTTCCGTTTTACATACAATCATAGCATATATAAAACAACCAAACAAACACACAACCACAATATGCAAAGCCTCAACCGATGAAAATCCTATGCTTGGTCTCGTGAGCTATCACGAGAACCAAGAGTCAACTAGGGAAATAATACAAAACCACACGGAGGGCTCCCACTTGCCCCAAGACAATCATGGGCAAGTAAAAGCCCATTATGCACATGGAAAAATGATTCTGTCAGCCCAGTTTTTCTGTCTTTGGAGGCCCAAAAGGACTAGAAGATGACCTCCTCATTCTTCGGCCCAGTTGACAAAGTTGTAGGCCCATGTCTTGTGTACCTACACAAAAAAATTCAGCCCAAAATACCTTACCAATCTCCTGAAAATCGCATTTTTCCAGCAGTGTGTCCAGCAGCTACTTTTGGTCCAAAGTCCTTCATTCTTTTGCCATTTGATTCCAAGCTTTTGATTACATGATATATGAAGTAAAGTACAACTAATCTACTTCCTATCTATTGTAAAAATGCCCAAACAATGGCAAACCAAAATGAATTTACATTACAAAAATGCCAAACATATGGCAACCCCAAATAAAACAAGAAATCAACCAACAAATCACAACATCACAAGGCATAAGTGGTCTAGGTTTTCATCGGCTTTGCATATACACACAATAATAAAATACTATTATGATCAAAACAAGGTGTTGGCTAACTCCATGGACAAACATGCATGTATTTGCCATGGACAACAAAATAATTAACAAGAAGTAAATTGTTAGCCAACGAAATTGAGGAAATTAATTTACAAGAATTAAAACCCCGATTGGTACGCGTGTCAAATTGCCATAGGTTCAAAACCCACTGATATTAGGACCTTCTTAACATAATATTACCACAGAAAATTAAGCCTCATGGGCTGATTTGAAATCGTTTCATAAAACTATCAAATTAACGCGTTTTTGGCCATTTTTCGGGTACCAAACAAGTATACCAATTAAAGTATGCATAACAAATGGCCATAGGATCAAAAAGTCCAGATCATTAGACCCCATATGGGTCGACTTATCTAGAAAAAATAAGCCCTCGGGGCTGTTTTGAAAATATACTTTTAAATCCATTAAAAACACGCGTTTTTAGCCATTTTTACACATACAAGATGATCATATGACATCATATGATGGCTCATGATACCACTATAGGCGATGTTGAATATATATAAACAAACTTAACATATAAACACAGCGGAAAACATCACCAACAAAGGATCCATATAGCCATATGATCAATCACAAATTAGAATACAAGTATCATACCTTTGTAGCGTGATTGGTAGAAATCTATGGAGACCTTCTCAACACCAATCTACTCTCTAACCAAGTGACCAAAGTAGATCACCTCTATGAATATCCACACTACACTTCACTGTATACCTCTTGATGCTTGTCTTTAACCTTGTAACCTTGCAAGTCACCTTTGAATAATCAAGTCCAATAGATTAAGTCCATTACTTAGTCATTAGAAGCCCAATAGTGATCCTTAGTTACGTACGGTTATTTATATATCGTAAATACAATAAACACGATATATAAAGTGGTACCTCAGTGTATATGTGTGTGACCCCATAGGCTCACATATGTCTAGCCATATAATTAGTTATTATGACACGAGCATACTCCAACACAAATTATATCTTGACTACGAGCATAACTCATGCACTTCGCAACACTTCTGAAAACAATCCTTATAGCTACCAGTTACGTATAGCGTTAAATTGAATCACAGAAATGCACTACATGCATGACAGTTATCTGGCATCTCAAGTCTGAGGATAAATATTCATGATTTACTTGATGACAAAGATCCATAAAGTATAATCATGTGGTTGGGATAAGTCCTATATTCAATTTATCCAATATTAAATATCATGTGAATTTGGCATGCCCACGCATCAATATACTCAAGTATATTCTACCAACACTCACATTGCCTTAATTCAATAATACTCCCATATTATCGATCAACAACGGACTATTTAGAATAACATAAGTTATTCACGGATTTAAACATGCAAATATAGGATACAATTTATTATTAATGAAAACAAACGTACCACGTACTTTAATTCATTGTAAATAATAATTGTTTAACATCCCTTATCCAAATACTAAATAGATCAATGCATGATAATTCCCATTAATGAATTATGCCCCAAGTCATTTTCAACATACTTGTTGACAAAGCATAAATCAACTAATTTTGATCTATCGGAAATTTTGAGAATACTTATTTTAAGAATTCAATAAATGAAGTTCTTGTATGTGTGCATCCATCTATCTAGATATTGCCACATACTTCATAAAATGTGTGACATCCTCAACCACGAATTTATGACAATTAAACTACCAAACTTTTTATAGTTTAAAGTATTCCAATTCTTTAATGTATAATGCAACTATGCTCATAATGAGCATAACTAGTACACATGGTCATTAACTAGGATAAACTCCCACCATGACTAGTTTTGAGTGTCATCTCAATCTTATTAAGCATCATTGTATCCAAACAACAATATGCTCTTTAAAATTCCGTAAACATTTAATATTCATCGTGTAATGTTTGATATCTTCAAATCTTTCAAGATTTGTCAACTATATCAATTACGCAATAATTTGCCATATGGTTCATTTTTAGAATTTTGGAGCAACTCCAGGCTGAGGATGTTAATTCTAATCCAACCATATCCATTACACTTAGCTATCTAATAACTTTCAATTAGATACTAATGTTGTCAAATCATCTTGCATCCAAGCATGATACAACAAATAACATGATGTACATGAAATATCCTTGGGTCAAACTTATATTTTATTCATGTCATATCTTTTCAAAGATATGTTTCTATCTAGCCTTTCTAATAGATTATTAGAATCAGTTATTTTACCGCTTATGTTTATAACAATAAACATATATTACAAGGTTTTATTTTCTAAATTTCCATGTGAAGTTTCATTCCAAACTAAGATTTAACATTTAATGTTAATGGAATGTCACTTCCTATATGTTACACAACATATATGAAATAAGAAAATAAAGTTAACACTCCCACTAGCTTTTAGGAATATTAAGAAATATCTTATGTTAATTATAAATCAAAACTTAGATTTAATAACTAAAACATAAGTATATCTCCTAGATGCATGCATTAATCTAAACGATTGCACTTTGTATACTTCCAAAGATTATTTGAATTCAAATATCAATTACTTTTCGTTCTCGCACAAGTAATTACTCAAGAAAGAGTTTTGATATTCCATTATTAATTTCATATAAATGAAACTAAGAATGACAATCATAATCTTTATTCATTTAATGTGCCTAGAAAGAATTTCAATCACATTTAGTTGCTTAAGTGTGATTGATAACCTTTTCACATATAAAATATGTATACAAAATTTTCCATTATGATTTCTACACAAGAATTTAAATCTCTAGGATTTTCATTTCCTTTGCAGAAACTCATCTTCATTCTATAGTGTAACTATAGAGTTTAAGATCAACTTCGTTTCCAAACTAGTTACCTTCTTGGACTGCATCTAATTATTCATAGTATGAGTACTTTTCCAAAGTAACACCCCAACCCGGCAAGGGTAGAAGTATCACACAAATGGCTCCATATCAGATCAAACAAAGCATACAATCAATAGTAATACAATGGTTCTCAAAGGTTACAAATGAAATCTTGCAATACAAAGGGTTACAAAGGAAAATAAAAGCTGCCTATCAAATCCATGAGTACATCTCTTCTAATGGCTTCTACTCAAAGTCTTCTAGGTCCAAAGTCTCTTCACTCTTACCCAGCTTCCAACTAAAACCTGCCGCGGGAAAAGAAACGCGGCTGAGCTACTAGAGCTCAGTGAACAGATATAACGTAACAAGCAGAAGTATAATGTATAATTTACATGAGTAAAAGAGTGTGGAAGCATGAATCCATGGTATCAAGATGAAAGGTAAGAGTACATGGTATCATAAGGAAAGGTAAAAGGGTACATGGTAAAGGAAGTCAGAAATCCACTACGAGCCCATAACATAACATGAATCATAATCATAATCATAATCGTAAACATGCAGAGGGGAGACCTCTTAGTATCCTGTGAATATGAGGGGTGTCCTCAATCATGGGTATCCTGTAAATATGAGGGGTGTCCTCAATCATGGGTTGGAGTAGCTAGCTCCCAGAGTGTGAAAGACGTGCATCACACACACCATCAGTCACCATGAATAACATAACATAACATGAACATGAACAAATCTAGGATGCATCCATACGCCCCCGGTGGCCATAATCTGCCTCTACATAAACATGAATCATAAACATAAACGTGCAGGGACGGGACAGGTCATCACTCTCCTGCCCTAGAGTCATGCCATCGATGCATCGACTGACATGGACATGAAACCCTCATGCCTAGTGAGTGGCTCGTAGTATCAAACTGAGGGTCAAGGTCAAGTATCGTGAATCATGTATTTAGTTTACTTGCATAAGTCAATGTCTTGTTTCATAAGTTCATAATCATAGGTTCATAATCATGGTTCATAAGCAAGGTTCATAAGCAAAGGTTCATAAGCAAAGGTTCATGGTCAAGGGTTCATAATTAAAGGTTCATGAATGAAAGGTTCATAATCATAAAAGGTTCAATATCATAATGGTTCAAAAGATCGGAGTTCATGAATGAAGGGAACATAGCAATGGTATAGGGAACCCTAGTACGAATCATAATCAGAGAATGAAGGCCTCTTATCAAAGAAGCAGAATATCTGTACCTTATTCGGAACGCAAACAAACACAAGATAGCAAACACTGAAAAGAATCAGATCACTCCTTCTTCACACCTAAAGGAGTAGAAGACAGAATTACAAGTGGTTCTTAATTCAGATTACTAATTTTTAGTTTATCTTTCCATTTTAAGTTACTTTCTAAATTTAGCAACTTTCCATTTTTAGCAGGTTCCCAAAATTAGTAACTTTCCAAATAGTAAGTTCCCTCTTTTAGTAGTTTTCAAATTAGCAACATTAGTCATTTATCATTAAGGTTACCATTTAGTCCCGTTAATTTCGTTAAAATGACAATATACGCGAAATGGGGTTTATTATGATAATGTATGTAAGTTTATGGTTTTAATGTGTCTAAATAACAGAGTGTAGGGTGGAATATGAAAATTAAAGGAATTTAGGCTAAAGTATTTTGTCGCCTTCAAGGAATTTTGTGTCTATATCAACGTACAAAAAGTTTGTATTAAAGATTGCAGTATTAGTTATACAAAACTAGCGTTTTATAAGCTTTAATAGTCTAGTATTATATGTGATGTTTTTGTCAACCTATTTCGGAAAGTAGACACCTTTACTTGTCCATAAAGCCATGTACACATCATTTACCTATAATTGATTAAATTAAATTGAACAGACAAAAGCAACTCACCCTACTGCCATGTGAATTAGATTCGAATGTAGGACACAGAAAAATAAGAATAACCATGCATACAATATCATCTCCTCGCATGCAACCTATATTGAAAACGAATTTTGCATACTAGACAGCCCATATGCTCACGTTACTCACACGACACAGTTAATATGAACGTTTGCAAGACCATGCCCAACGTGTAAAACATACGACACAACCACAACATGTACCTCACGACACAAAATAAACTCGCGACACCCTTTTTATATTTATTTTGACGTGATTCGGAATAGCGAAGAAACAAGTATGTAATACCCTTTTCTAGCCCCATCGACACAGAAAAAAAACACGCATGAATCACAGCCCTTGTTCGACACACACTTCAAACTCACCCACTCGACACAATCTTAGTCACATAAAATCATGTTTTCACTTGTCCTTGCTCCATGTTATTCGACCCTTGTATAAGACCTGAACATGCCTACAATCTCTATCATTTTACACGTATCTTATCTAGGTTGTTACGTGTCTAAAATAGATCCAACATCATACAAAAATCTAGTTTTAAGATGTCCCGTTAAACTCTTATATTGACAGACCTACGTCCTTCCTTTCATGCGACATAAACCCTTCCTTCTTATTGTTTCTTAGTTGATTACTATCCTTGTATATTTGCGTTCAAAAGCCAGGTTAAAAATACCAGATTCAAAGTCATAAAGGCTCATATATTCGCCTAGCAAAACAGATCCATAACTGACCATAAGTATACGAGTCGAACCATAGGTATTTAATTATTTCATGTGACTTTTAAACTTTCATTCGGGTTCATTATAGATCGACCTAGGTTTGCTTTAGGTTACGAGACATTACCAGTTTACGAGTATACATCGAGAGAACAAGGAAACAAAAATGGTGATACCTTCTGATGTCGACAAGCACAAGATCAGAAAGGGAACCCTCGAACACTTGAGTTTGAAAAGAAAACGTAGCAGCAACTTTTATGAATCGGACAGGGAGAAGAAAAGTTGTAGCCGCCGCACAATGGGTGTAGGGTTGTGTTTAGGGTTTGAGTTTAGAGAATTGGTGGTATCTATGACAGAGAAAATAAGTGCATGTGTTGGTATAAAGTAGGCGTGTGAGGGAAATTTCCAAAAAGGAAATTCACTGATTTCGTGGGATATGATTGCCAAAAGTATGTGCATGATTTGATTTAATAATGAAACATGTGAAGATTGCTATTATTATGGGCTTTCGTTGGAGAAAGGATGTAACATATCTTTAAATAATGGTTACACAATTTTTACTTAAGTATGAAATTTCGGTTAGGGTATTATTTGGCGTGATGATATTTAATTTTTTTTTATCGTTCATATTATCATAAGTCTTATTATCGTCTTACTTTTATTTGTTCAAATTATTTTACGGTTAAATGCTTAGGTTATTTTCGGGATAAAACGTCTTAATGCTTTAAACGTCTGTTATGAATTTGAGATCAAAGGGTATTCTGGGTATTTTACGCGTTCAAAATTTTCGGGTTTTACAACTCTTCCCCTCTAAAAGAAAAATTTTCGTCCTCGAAAATTGAAGTGAAACAAAACGGAAAGTACCACGGACCGTGAACGGAAATGTGAATGACTTGTTTCTCATGACTCTATCTTGTTGATCAAAATAGCTTCGGTTTCTTCAGAAAGGACATACCATACTGAATCCAGATCAAAAGAATAATATACCAAACGTAATAGATGATAATCGGATTCTCTCGGGAGGGATACAGGAATTACGTAGGATTTGACGGATATGCCGTCCATAGAATTTGATTAGACAAATCAGATGAGAACATACAGAAAACAGATTGTCGATAACATCAACCGGCAGAAAGCTCTACAACAGAACCCAAGATTTTTATCGGAAGTATAGAGATCAGCAACCGCGTGACGAAAATCCAAACGTAACAAATCGTATAACGGTGAAGGCAGATTAAGCGTATAGGTAGAATGAACCTAAAGTCTCACTAACGCAGATAATCTCAGACAGCTATCAGAAATTCTAAGGTTTCTAAGGCACTTCTCGAAATATCCTATGATCACAATAAGTGCACGTTATATGGTGTAAGTATTATCACGTTGATCAGGCGTCATAATACTAGCACCACATAAATATGCCTTCATGATGATCATACTTTATCTCGAGTCGTGAGTAAAACAACCTATCTTAATCCACCTAGTACTTATATAGCCTCAGAGGTCAACAAAATCAATGTCATAGTCAAGAGGGAAAACAAATCTACTCGCAAGAGTATCGGAAACCCAGGTTGCCTAGCAGAAGTAAGGTACGCCGTCCACAAGCATCAGATCTTCCACAATTCGCCAAAATTCCCCAGAACGAAGCCATCATCGATCATACGAAAAATAAACACGGAACTGAAATGCTTCTAGGAAACTTAAATCATTAGCGGATCTTATCGTGATATAACGAAGCTTAAGGGAGTCAAGGGAAATGAAAACTAATCGTCAATAACTTCGGTCTTCACAGAATCAATTCTCCCAAACATAAAAGGTCTGATTCAGAAATCCGTTCATTCAAAACATCTACTCTCTTCAAGTCCGGTTAATATGTCTTCGTTTTTCCATCAATCTGGAAGTGAAGCAAACTCGTCTGGTTCATCACGCCTCCTGCAGTTCTTCTTGGAATGTGATGGAGTAATGTGAATTTCTGGCACGATCTTTAAGTTTCTTCATCATCCAGTCTGCTTCCGCCCTCCATTCATCTTAGTACAACCAAGATGAATAGGGAAGTGAGACTGTACGTCTTCATCAGCTCCAGGTTCGCCGTCTTTCTTCTGCATCGCCAACACTTCTGTCTTGTAAGGAATGTCTTCCCTCTTCAGGGTAGTCACCGCTGTTGTCAACTCTAGGTCAGGTAGTGAAGTAATACTTCTGATGCGTTTCTAGTTGTCTTGATGCATACGCAAAACCTTCTGAGTCTCTTTCTGAAATGTCTCAAAATTTGTTCCGTCTGAAGGTATGGAAACAAATTTCTATTTCATTTTTTCCAAAACTCCGTTCTCAGTCAGACTAAGCTGTTTCTCTCTGGTCACGAAATTTATCAAGGGTAACGCAAGTTGTAAACGTCTTCAGAATTATGATGCAAGGTTCAAAAGATTTCAGTTTACCATTTTGTTATCGGTCTTGACCATTCGGTGATAGTTTCAAAATTCTCGGGATTTAAAAGGGATATTCTCAATCAAGAAAAACCGTTGTCTCAACAGATATCAATCTCTCAGAATGCACAAGTGATCGTCAAATTTCTTACAAAGTGCAAAAATGATTTTCATGTTCTTCTTCGTCTCCGAATGTACTATTAAGTCATACAATGACCATTTGCCAAAGTACTCATGAGAACACATTCATTTATCAAATTTACAGAATAGTCAGAGCTTTAGCTAATACTATTAGCGTCACAAATCTTTATATCAGTCGTTACAAATACGGAAAGCGATCTTAAGAATAATCTCAATTCATGTGTTCATCTGAAGGAACTTCGCGCTCTGAAATGGAATAGATATAAAGTCGTTTCGGGGTGGAGACAATAAGGGTTCCAAAAAAAGCAATACGGTTCAGCATCCAGAAATCAATATATCTCTTGTCATCATTCTTCTTTATCGCGAACAAAACTGAATTACGCCAAGAAAATGCACTTAAGCGAACTTACTTCACATTCCGGTGGAAAACTTCGTGGTTAATCAGAAATCGTGTTCAGAAAATTCAGGGTGTCAAGAATTTCTCAAGATAAGGTTCATTCACTGGTGTACGAAATGGGTTCAAGGAAAACTTCATAATCACGAAAGTAACACACGAGTCTCCAGAGTAGTAGCGATAGCCAAAAGTTTGACAATTGGTAATTATGGTAGGGAGTTCAATTTTGTTTCAAGCGCCAAAGGTGAGACATAGGAGGATAGTTGTCAATCAACCAATCCTTTATCAGAATAAAATCGGAGTTAACTTCCCAAGGAAAGACAGATCAATATTGCAACTCTTATCGTTCAAAAGTGAGAGGGAACATTTTTATACTCGTGGTTTAGCACCACAAGACTTCTCATAGGGACAGAGATGGGTAAGACGAAATCAAAGAGTATCAGAAAATTCATAGATGCTTATCAAAAGCAAGAGACAGATCACAGAATGTATCAAGTACGTCATCACCAAGGAGATTTTCAGAATACCCGAAGAGGCATCAAAATGATTAACAGAAGGATCAGAGGTCAGAGTCAGACTCTGCAGACAAGGATCAAATAGCGTCAGGCAATTACTATGCAGTTCTCAACGCCTTCCAGATTTATTTAGGTTCAGATTTTAGGTAGTGCAGAGCATAAACTTTCAATTTCCAAAAGTAATCTTAACAGCCTTTAATAAAAAACAAGGCACGAATCAGAGTGATGCGGAAGCAAGAATACTTAAACAAATGTCTTATAGTCTACCCATACCTCACCGGTCAGAACTTAAGTTCCTATAGGGAAATCCTAGAGCAGATTCTTGCAGGTTATCTTATGAGCGCCTACAGTGGAAACTTAGTGGTCTAACTTACACAGGTCAAGGGTAAATGTATTACGAGTCGCAGCCTGTCTCTCTGATACCATAATTGTAACACCCCAACCCGGCAAGGGTAGAAGTATCACACTAATGGCTCCATATCAGATCAAACAAAGCATACAATCAATAGTAATACAATGGTTCTCAAAGGTTACAAATGAAATCTTGCAATACAAAGGGTTACAAAGGAAAATAAAAGCTGCCTATCAAATCCATAAGTACATCTCTTCTAATGGCTTCTACTCAAAGTCTTCTAGGTCCAAAGTCTCTTCACTCTTACCCAGCTTCCAACTAAAACCTGCCGCGGGAAAAGAAACGCGGCTGAGCTACTAGAGCTCAGTGAACAGATATAACGTAACAAGCAGAAGTATAATGTATAATTTACATGAGTAAAAGAGTGTGGAAGCATGAATACATGGTATCAAGATGAAAGGTAAGAGTACATGGTATCATAAGGAAAGGTAAAAGGGTACATGGTAAAGGAAGTCAGAAATCCACTACGAGCCCATAACATAACATGAATCATAATCATAATCATAATCGTAAACATGCAGAGGGGAGACCTCTTAGTATCCTGTGAATATGAGGGGTGTCCTCAATCATGGGTATCCTGTAAATATGAGGGGTGTCCTCAATCATGGGTTGGAGTAGCTAGCTCCCGGAGTGTGAAAGACGTGTATCGCACACACCATCAGTCACCATGAATAACATAACATAACATGAACATGAACAAATCTAGGATGCATCCATACGCCCCCAGTGGCCATAATCTGCCTCTACATAAACATGAATCATAAACATAAACATGCAGGGATGGGACAGGTCATCACTCTCCTGCCCTAGAGTCATGCCATCGATGCATCGACTGACATGGAGATGAAACCCTCATGCCTAGTGAGTGGCTCGTAGTATCAAACTAGGGGTCAAGGTCAAGTATCGTGAATCATGTATTTAGTTTACTTGCATAAGTCAATGTCTTGTTTCATAAGTTCATAATCATGGTTCATAATCAAGGTTCATAATCATGGTTCATAAGCAAGGTTCATAAGCAAAGGTTCATAAGCAAAGGTTCATAAGCAAAGGTTCATAAGCAAAGGTTCATGGTCAAGGGTTCATAATTAAAGGTTCATGAATGAAAGGTTCATAATCATAAAAGGTTCAATATCATAATGGTTCAAAAGATCGGAGTTCATGAATGAAGGGAACATAGCAATGGTATAGGGAACCCTAGTATGAATCATAATCAGAGAATGAAGGCCTCTTATCAAAGAAGCAGAATATCTGTACCTTATTCGGAACGCAAACAAACACAAGATAGCAAACACTGAAAAGAATCAGATCACTCCTTCATCACACCTAAAGGAGTAGAAGACAGAATTACAAGTGGTTCTTAATTCAGATTACTAATTTTTAGTTTATCTTTCCATTTTAAGTTACTTTCTAAATTTAGCAACTTTCCATTTTTAGCAGGTTCCCAAAATTAGTAACTTTCCAAATAGTAAGTTCCCTCTTTTAGTAGTTTTCAAATTAGCAACATTAGTCATTTATCATTAAGGTTACCATTTAGTCCCGTTAATTTCGTTAAAATGACAATATACGCGAAATGGGGTTTATTATGATAATGTATGTAAGTTTATGGTTTTAATGTGTCTAAATAACAGAGTGTAGGGTGGAATATGAAAATTAAAGGAATTTAGGCTAAAGTATTTTGTCGCCTTCAAGGAATTTTGTGTCTGTATCAACGTACAAAAAGTTTGTATTAAAGATTGCAGTATTAGTTATACAAAACTAGCGTTTTATAAGCTTTAATAGTCTAGTATTATATGTGATGTTTTTGTCAACCTATTTCGGAAAGTAGACACCTTTACTTGTCCATAAAGCCATGTACACATCATTTACCTATAATTGATTAAATTAAATTGAACAGACAAAAGCGACTCACCCTACTGCCATGTGAATTAGATTCGAATGTAGGACACAGAAAAATAAGAATAACCATGCATACAATATCATCTCCTCGCATGCAACCTATATTGAAAACGAATTTTGCATACTAGACAGCCCATATGCTCACGTTACTCACACGACACAGTTAATATGAACGTTTTCAAGACCATGCCCAACGTGTAAAACATACGACACAACCACAACATGTACCTCACGACACAAAATAAACTCGCGACACCCTTTTTATATTTATTTTGACGTGATTCGGAATAGCGAAGAAACAAGTATGTAATACCCTTTTCTAGCCCCATCGACACAGAAAAAAAACACGCATGAATCACAGCCCTTGTTCGACACACACTTCAAACTCACCCACTCGACACAATCTTAGTCACATAAAATCATGTTTTCACTTGTCCTTGCTCCATGTTATTCGACCCTTGTATAAGACCTGAACATGCCTACAATCTCTATCATTTTACACGTATCTTATCTAGGTTGTTACGTGTCTAAAATAGATTCAACATCATACAAAAATCTGGTTTTAAGATGTCCCGTTAAACTCTTATATTGACAGACCCACGTCCTTCCTTTCATGCGACATAAACCCTTCCTTCTTATTGTTTCTTAGTTGATTACTATCCTTGTATATTTGCGTTCAAAAGCCAGGTTAAAAATACCAGATTCAAAGTCATAAAGGCTCATATATTCGCCTAGCAAAACAGATCCATAACTGACCATAAGTATACGAGTCGAACCATAGGTATTTAATTATTTCATGTGACTTTTAAACTTTCATTCGGGTTCATTATAGATCGACCTAGGTTTGCTTTAGGTTACGAGACATTACCAGTTTACGAGTATACATCGAGAGAACAAGGAAACAAAAATGGTGATACCTTCTGATGTCGACAAGCACAAGATCAGAAAGGGAACCCTCGAACACTTGAGTTTGAAAAGAAAACGTAGCAGCAACTTTTATGAATCGGACAGGGAGAAGAAAAGTTGTAGCCGCCGCAAAATGGGTGTAGGGTTGTGTTTAGGGTTTGAGTTTAGAGAATTGGTGGTATCTATGACAGAGAAAATAAGTGCATGTGTTGGTATAAAGTAGGCGTGTGAGGGAAATTTCCAAAAAGGAAATTCACTGATTTCGTGGGATATGATTGCCAAAAGTATGTGCATGATTTGATTTAATAATGAAACGTGTGAAGATTGCTATTATTATGGGCTTTCGTTGGAGAAAGGATGTAACATATCTTTAAATAATGGTTACACAATTTTTACTTAAGTATGAAATTTCGGTTAGGGTATTATTTGGCGTGATGATATTTAATTTTTTTTTTATCGTTCATATTATCATAAGTCTTATTATCGTCTTACTTTTATTTGTTCAAATTATTTACGGTTAAATGCTTAGGTTATTTTCGGGATAAAATGTCTTAATGCTTTAAACGTCTGTTATGAATTTGAGATCAAAGGGTATTCTGGGTATTTTACGCGTTCAAAATTTTCGGGTTTTACATAGTATGAGTACTTTTCCAAATTAAATATTTGCAATTTATTAACAGGTTTATGATAATCCTGTAACTCATAATCCTCAACATATTATACAAATATTTGAGATATCCTTGCGGATCTATGAAATATAAATTCCATCATCTTGAGATTTAACATTAACATGTTTAATCCTCATTATGACTTTGCTAGTGTATTTAGAAGATTATGTATCTTGTAATTTTATCTTATCAAGATAAAACTCCCACTTGCCTTTTGCAATTTATAGATTATCTATAAATACTTAGCAAATAGAGCAACACAAAATTGTTCTCTTTTGGGACTTTACAAATACATATTGACAGTTCCTAACATTAATTTGTTAATAACCTACTCTTAAGCAGTTTAACAAATTCCGAACTTCAATTTTAAGACTTAATGTGATTCATCACATTCCATAATAAATGGTGTCTTATTAATCTTTTAGGTTGGAGTCTGACTGAGTATATACTACTCAATTTCCTAACCTTGATTACTTTAGGAAGTGTAACCACCGGTAAATTTCCACTATATTAATTTAATACTTATCCATTTTCTACGACTAAATTTTTTTTAAGATTAAACGTTACCAGTTTATCTGATCACAACCACAAACTAATTTGACGTAACTTACATTCCTAATAAAAATACTTTATATTTATTTCAAGTAAATAATTTTTAACTTTTATTTACCACTTTACATTAATTTGTTAAACTACGATTATTAAACATTTAAACTAAACTTTTACTATTTATTAAAGTTTTCATGAAACCCTGATTTAATATAGATATGATTTTACGTAACTAAACTACAAATACTAAAGTACAACATTTTATATCTAGAGTACAAGTCTTTAAAGCACAAAACCTTCACTTTGTTTTATTTAATTTTACAACCCTAAAGTACAATATTCAAAGCTTATTTTACAAATCTTTAATGCAATAAATTTAAAAATATATTTATTTCATCTCGCGACCAAGTAACCAAACAAATATTTTACCTCATATATTTCAGGTCTATTAGTAATATTTAATTATTATTATGTTTTTATTAAATAATATTACTTTTAGTAATGATCACAAAAGATTAATCATATGACTTTTACTCACGACCAACATAAGATTATGATAAGTCTACATATTTTATATGAACTATTGTCACTTTGTTATTTTTATATTTTTATTTTTATTTTTCATTATACTCTTTACGTAGTACGAATACTCAAACCTATTAGATTTTATTAACGTATACGCTATTCGTTAAACATGTCACACATCTAATATAATTAGTTGGAATATATTAATAAACTTTGACATTTTTATAAACGTTATATTTTTACGTTACCCGGTTTTAAGTTTCATGACTTAAGGACTTAACGTTAGTAATTACCGAGATCAAACTATATCTTAAACTAATATTATGTGACTTAAATTGTGCCACCTAAACTAATCCTATATATAAGAACGTGTAAATAATACCTCCATTCAAGATTATATGTGTACGTGTAACCCATATTTCCCATGCAATATATAACTTGTAAACATATATCAGACGTGTATAAATATGTTCCATAAAATACAACAACTAATGAATGTATAACGGGTAAGATCTTGTACCATGACATGCCTGACACCAACTTGACAATTAGAATAACAGGACTTGACTACATACTACTTTCATGCACTATATATATATTTTCACGTATGATAGTTGCATGCACATAACAATCCGAAATTCTTATCTCCAAATATTTTAGTCTATAATCGAATATATCATTCTATCCTCTGACACCATTATTCGAATAACCGCTACATGCAAATAATTCTCTACAAGTTGCCACTTTATTAAATCTCTATATATCTGTAACACCCCCTAATTTGTTATATGGCAGCGGAAAGTAATTAAGGTGTTACACTGAGGATCGAAGTCAAAATTTCAGAAAAACAGCTTGGAAAAAGGCGTTTTGAAAGTTATATGTCATTCAAAATAATAGTTTTGGTACAAAGGTTGAAATATATGATTTGAAAATCCCACAAAAGTATGGTAATTTGGAAAGAATGACATATTTAATTTTCACACCATTTAAGTTATCAGAGTATTTTATGCCCGCTCCGTGTCTTGCCCTGCTCCGTTGATTACCTGAGATAAACATGCTTAAAACGTCAACACAATGGTTGGTGAGTTCGTGGAGTTTGATAGAAAATAACTTTCTTTCAATAAATTCAAGAGGTGTACAGTGATAGTTGAAATAAATACTAGTACTTCTTGAAGTAACTAGCAAGTTTGCAATTGGGTAAAAATCCACGAGTAAATCATTTATGAACTCAGATGATCATAAGTTTCAAGTTTAAATGAAAATGAGTTACGTTGTTATATGCTTGCAATGAAATAATGGTTCAACTTTTAAAAGTAACGATATGCCAAGCATTGAGTTGTCTTTATCATAAGACACAACTAAGTCACATATGATAACAGTTAAGTTCCAAGTACATGATACATAATTCAAACACATAGTGAAAATAATAGTATAAAGTCTGATGTCTATCAGTGCGGAGTGGTGGTTAACTAAATACAGCTGTATCCAAATATATATAGGAAGACATATATATTCATAAAGTTATATTGCCCTAAGCCTCATGACGCGCAAAACGTTAACAAAGGTACCGTAAAACGGCGGAGTCACATCAGGTTACTGATGGTTTTGCCCTCAGGTAATAAGTGATTGCCACTTCCTATTATTTCTCAAATATAGTGTATCGCGACTAAATACGACTAACCACAAGGCATTCCGTCCAGTATTTAGTGGGATAGGTCGTCAGCCTCTAACAGGTTTCGAAGCTGTCCACTATATTCGCGCTCACCGCAGTGATTAATGGCTCATGATCGAGGGACTTTATGGCAATATAGGTAAACTTAGGCAATATAGGTTTCAGGGTTTCATAGAATATGCGTACTTTAGTCTTGGCAATTATTTCTTGTTGAACTGAAGAAATATCATAGTAAAGTTAACAGTACATTCAGTTGTTATATGAATGCATATAATGAGTCTCAGTATCTTGTTACAACAAGTAGTTTGAAAATGTTATCTTTCAGTACAGTGTTTAAGCTAAGCAAGTAATTTGCAAGTATAACGAGCATATATCCCTTCCAGAGGGTGATTCAAAACATGTAAAGCATAGTTGATGATTTTGAGTAAATCGCTTGAGTTTTCAGAGTATGAAAATACTTAAAACAGTTGAAGCATGTATCTCCCCCAAAAGAGTTATTAAAAACAAGTATTAAAAGTAGGGGCCACGACTCACCTGGAGTGTATCTGACAAGATGAAATTATAAGATCAAGTAAGGCTTATGATCACGGAAATGTCTTCAATACGAGACCTGAATATGAGGAATGTCTAAGTATTCGACTTATAACTAACGATGAGTGTGAAAGTGAGAAATCTTATAACGATTTGATGTTGTGAGTGTGAGATGCTTAAATATACTATTATCTTGACTCTTATGTCAATAGACTCAAAATATTATTTCTTCAAAATATGATGAAATGATATGCGAGTGAAGTTAAATTTCTAATAAATAATGAAAACGAAATAATACATAACTAGAATGTATAAAATGCATATGAAGTGATGGAATGATGAAAAATGGAAAATGAAATAAGAATGTCAAGTGATAATAGTTGGTCCTTTTCCTTTCCCAGATTTTTCACTTTTTACCGTAACTGTGTTTGCGTCACAGCGTTAGTCCTTCGTTAAGTCCAAAGTCCATATTAGTCCAAAACTTGTCCATATGTCCATATAAGGCTTGGAGTTAATTCAATGGTCGATTCAAGTCCTTTATAAACTGTTCTCACAGCTTCAGTCCACAAGTTTCACAGTTTGTCAATTTTAGTCCTTCTAGTCAAAGTGCGTTACATTTTTAATCCAAAAGTGTCCAAAAGGTGAGGAAAATGTGGACGACTTTTTCTGAGGCTTATTTAAGTCCAATGCAACTTATTCTTACTGCTTATTTGTCCAGTAGCTTATTTCCATACTAAATAGGCCCTTAACGATTTACAACTCTAGCCCATTCATTGTTTTTAGTTATTTTCCAAATATGGTTTATACGCTTTGATGTGGTCATTTTTAAAGGTCAAATGGTGGTTATTACTTCGAGTTGTCTAAGTGAAAAGGGTAGCTAGCTAGGTCGTTTAATAGGTCGTGTAAAGCAAATACGAGGTTGTGTGGTGATTTCATGAGATACGCCTTTGTTTTCTACGCTACATGGCACGTTTAAAAGTAACAAGACTTAGATAAATTTTTATACTTTTCACCTATGTGTCATACGTGTAGTTTTAAGTTAATAGTGGGTTGTGTTAAAGTGTTTTTGTGGTATGTGAAATCGAGGGGTGAGTGGGTCGTCATTGTTAAGGTTTCATACGAATCCATTTAGTTTGTTCGTGGCTCCAAACCTTTATAACCCGCATGAAGTTCTTAAATATAGACACGTTCAAGGGAAGCTAGTGTGAATGATGCAATGCATGTAATACTAACGTGAGTGTGGGTGACTGCTAAGCCTCCTAGGATGGAGGTTCGCCATTTTACATGGATTATTCTAAATGAAATGTACGTGATAATATATGGTAATGTTTATACGTTTGAGTGCAACAAGTAACTCAAGTTTTAACGAGAAGTGAAGTGAGTTGATATTTCCCAACCTTTCACAGTGGAGTGGGTTTCATGACTTAGCATACGTAAAACCACATGTATCAACCGATACGTTCGAATGATAAAACTATGCGATGCATGTGTGGTTGTGCGTGTGAGGAATGAAAGCAAAGGAAGTTATTACTTACCACACCTTTCAAAGGTGGTGAAGAGACTGTGGAACTCGAATGGGAACACACGAACCAAAACAGTGCCTCGCTTGGCACTAAATATGTTTCTTCGTATTTGCTCGACTGCTTCTTAATGTTTTTGGGTTTTTAGGATATTTAGTGAGAGTGATATAAGTGGGAAATGAGCAAGGCAAAGTGGCTAGCATTGGTAGAATATATAGAAGTAGAACTACACTCGTTCCTTGACCATTTTACCCTCAAACCAATCATGGACCTTTACTGTGGATGACCAGTGTTTTAAGCATGCTTTTGACTTTAGAAATCATTGGAAGGTATGGGAGAGTTTGGAAATCTTGTCTTTAGTTTTTGGGATATATACATATTCGGTTTGTATTTTTAAATAGGTGTCAGATAAGTTTATCGAGCCACATACTTTCACTGCTGTCCTAACCATCTTTCAAACATCATGTTGTGCTAAGAATATTATCTGTGGAAAGGAGGAAAAGTCGGGGTTCGAATTAGTTGAGTTTTGAGATTTTTGTCCATACATTTTGGGTAGAAGTGGGACAAACAATTTGGTCTTCACGATCATATCAAAACTCGACTTGAGTTTCTGAAATTTGGCACTCGAATAATCTAGTGGGTCGTGTATGAGATGGTGCAAAAATATTCTAGGGTTGCATTTAGAAATCGAATGATCTCGAGTCGTTTTGGAGGGTGTGTGGCTGGTTGGTTATGCATGAAATAATAGAAATGCGTGGGTTTTGGAGTTGGGCTTTGACCCGTGTGAAGTGAGATGGTGATGGGCTGGATACATGGGACAGCCCATTTGGCTAGTAGGGGAATTAGAGAAAAACAATTGTAATTAGTGAAAAATTAAGTGGTAACTAGTGAAATTTGTAATTGGTGTATATTGTGATTTAGTGAGATATAAAATTAGTGTAAGTAAGGAATTGTGAAAGTATTGGTTTTTGTGAAACATTTATGTTTTGTAATACCCGTTGTGAACCAGTGTCGTTATTCAGTAAATGTCGTGATATCGTGACGTGGTGGGAATAATATAATAAGTAAATAAAAAAATTTAAATTTCCCCGTAAAAATGAGTTTTATTAAACAGTAACTTGAGTTTATCCTTGATTAATGAGTATGATTATAATGGATTTTTGCGGGATCTTACAGTATCCACCCCTCAATTTTAAACTTCGTCCCGAAGTTCAGTCTATGATAGGTGTTGAAAATGTGGTGCTCTGAGGTGAGAGTTTATGGAAAATGTTGTCGAGAGATTTTTATGAATATCAAGGAGACGAGATCCAACTAGGTTTATTCGTACTAGACGAATTAAATTTGAATGTTTGGTCAACCAATGAATTCATAGGCTGCGAATAGTGAAATAACGGTCGAGAGTAGAGAGTATTTAACGCTTAATGTTTAGTGTTCTAGCGGTCGAGACTAGTGGATTTTTAATGGTAGTGATTTGTAACTTAATGGTCGTGAATAGTAAAATAACGGCTAGTTTCTCCACCTATATTCCCTATTTAACTTTCCCTTTTTCCTTCCCCAATCACTATCTCTTTCATTCCACTTCTTCCCAAAAATATGCCACCGTTCGTCATTGTTTTCGCCATTGTGTTCATTGTCATTGCCGCCGCTTGTTTGGTTCTCTTCCCCGGCGAAGATTCCGACCACTTGATCGGGATCTTGTTGGTTGTCGTACCCCTCACAGTTTTAGCGATTAATGTGGATAAGTTTTTGGGGTGAGGGTCTCGCGTAGTGTTGTTAGAATGTATCTTTGTTGTGTGTCGATGTAATCCTTAATAAATGTGGAATAAAATCTCGTTTGCCTTTATGTTTAACTATTGTTTGTAATGGTTCGTTTCTATTTGTCTTCCAGAATAATCAGGGTACTTCATCCTATGGTGGCTCTTGCTATTGCTGGGTTGGTGGTGGTTTTTGTTGCTATGGCGGGCAAACCTATTGAAGATTTTGTGCCTGTTATTGTGTTCATTGTATTATTAGCACTTCCGATGTTAATCGTCTCGCTATGTATTAATTTTCGTGGGTTCTAATAAAATTTATGTTATTTGTGTTTTCCTCATCTTGTTGTGAATTCTTATAGTTTCTAATTTCGTACTTTTCTCGACTTCTTATAATAAGGTAATGGGTAATAAGTGTAGATCTTACTGGGTTTGGTTAAAAGTGAGGTTTATGAACAATTTATTTTGTCTCGAAATTCTGTTTTTGGAATGAAAATTGTTATTAAAAACTTTGAAAAGATAACTGTTCCATTTATAACATGATTCTTCCTAAATTATACATAGGTAGCTAGGCTATGTATAATTGAGGACCAAATGATGTAACGCTTGGTTCAGTCATCATGGTATTTATGCTTCTTCAAAGAGTTTTATATGGTTCAATTATAATGGTTCTGTCACAAAGTCAGACACCCTCTGATTATTTTCAAAAGAATTATAAAGTTTTTATTCATACTCCGAGGATAAGTCAGGAATTTCTAAAGTGATATTTGGATATTCTTGGTATAAACTTAGGTTTTAGGTGAGGATTTCTTACAATGTGGTATCAACCTATGGTTTGGTCAAAATGGAGTTAATTAAATCCTTAGGGTAATATTAGTGTGTTGTTACATAACGACTTATGAATAAAGAGGTGGAATAGAAATTGAAATAGACGTAGATTATAATTATCATGGAAATATTACAAGGTAAAGTTCTCACACGGTAGAAGGATAACTGTTACACTTAGGTTACATCCATCGTACCTAAGGTAAATACAAACGGAAATATAACTTAGATAGTTCTAGACTAGAGTTTATTTATTTTACAGCAGGAATCCATTCGTCTGCTTAACATAGAGGTCATTCTTCGACACAGTTAAGATTCTTTGACGAGTTCTTATTCCCTTGTACAAATCTTGGGCTCCCAATGGGCTTTGTAGTTCGGGCAATGACTCTTGTAATGACCCATTTCACCACATTCATGGCATTTTATGGATGATGGTTGCTCATTTCCTTCCATGGCTTTGCAATCTCTTGTCTTGTGGCCTGTTTTTCGGCACCTTTCGCATTTAGCAATGCAATGTCCGGTGTGATGCATCTTACATCTTTGGCACAGAGGTTGCTTTCCATAGTAGTTGTCTCTTTTAGTAGGGGTGGTGACGCAGTTTCTTCCAACTTCTGATTTGGGCCTTTGCTGGCGAAGATAGTTAATGCGGTCTTGTAGATGATTGCGGATGCAAACATCATTGTGGAACTCACATTCGTTGAGGATAAAGGATCTTTTCTCCTCAAGTTTTCGCTTTTGGTTATTTTTCTTAAGTGCAATATCTTGCCTAATTCTTTGGGCACATGTACGTATAGGTTTAGTCCTTTTCCTTAAACCCTTTAGGTAAATTGGTCTACGCCCCATGAAACCTTCGTAGTTATGCTTACAAGGTATAGCCTTCCTTCTTTCTTTTCTTACTATGTCGTTATCTCTCGGGTGAACTATTGTAGTCACTTCGTGTACCACTGTAACGATATTGTTTTCAAATTCCTCGATGGTTTTAGGAGTCATGGTTGTGGTAAGTGCTGAGGGGGTATGGGTGTTGCTCATGTTGGCCATCTTCAATGACTACAACAAGAAACACTGATTTAGTATTCACTTTATCATTAGAATAATTTTCAATAATAAAGTATTGCATATTATTGCTAACAATGTGATCTTAATACAAAATCAAAACTAACTGAGGATCATAGAAATACGATGTGTCTGGGTAGCATCGTAAAATAATGATAATCTCTTGATATGGGATTGCTAAGGAACAAACAAATTCATCTACAAAAGCTGAAGTTCAACAACTTTCTCTTCATCCATCAAGTTTTCTTTTGAAGATTTGTTCTTGGACTTCTATGGTTTATTGTTTAGTCGTGGTATATTTGATGTACAATCACTGATAATATCATAGTAAGTTTGAATACAATCATCAATATTGACATAACTCTAATAACTTGTTTGATTGATTTTTGCAAAACAACCAACACAAGGTCTTTTATTAATGTCTCATTGATTCACGTAGAGTCATTTGTTTACCTAAGAGAGTAACAAATGGTGAGGTTTTGCATGGCTCTTTGCACTCATAGCATTATAATAGGGCTGGGTGGGAGGAATTTGTTTATAACAGAAAGATATAATGGAAAGAGACTGTCATAGCTTAAAAGTCGATTACAATTTCTGAGAGTTACAGAATTATTGAGAAATACATGGAATACTAACCAAAACTATTTGGTTTATTGAGTACAACAACGATACTTAAGATCAGTTACGTCTCTGACGTAGACGTCTAACTTCTGCCTCAAGATCAAGTTGTGTCAGCTTCCATGGCTGAGAAACGTTCCTGGCATGCATTCATCTAATTAGCCAACATGTTTTCCAAGGCTGCAATCTTTTGGCTTTGGGTTCTTGCTGTGTCTCTAGCTAACCATAATAATCTTTCAATGTCCTCAATCCTAATGTGTATTTGGGTATGGCCTCTACCCAAACAACGGGTTCTGGCATCCAAGTTTCTAAGTTCCTGTTCGTAATTGTCCTTCATGTTACCAACATTTACTCTTAAACCAAACACTTCTCGTCTCTCAATGGACCACAGACACCATTGACGTCGTTTCATCACATCAGCTTTCCACTAAAGGAATGTCCCACGTTTACGGTTTTAACGTTGCATTAAATACATTAAAAGAATTTTCAAAATTCAATTTTAATATTTTCGATAATACAATTTTTCAAGAAAATTAAACACCCATGGTAAATAAAATTTAACCATTTAATTTTCACTGAAAAACTAGGATCCAAATTGACGTCGTTTCATCACATCAGCTTTGGCTGCTAGCAATGAAAATACTCAATAAGGTACGGGTCGAACCCAATTGCCAATATCCAATTGCAATTCCTAGAATCATGGGACTTACATATTTTTCCAACCTCAGTTGCAAATGTAAGCATGTTTCATCCCCATTTCTTTATGCCTTGACGTCATTTCATTACATCAGCTTTGGCTGCTAGTAATGAAAGTACTCAATTAAGTTAACCAACTTAAGAAACTGCAAATTGACGTCGTTTCATCACATCAGCTTTGGCAGCTAGCAACGAAAGTACTCAATTTACCCTTTGATTACCATCCTTTGAATCATTACATTTAGCTTTGGCTGCTAGTAATGATAGGATGTAACCTGAGGTGTTTCCATTTCATTGGATGGCATATAACTTAAATTTTAAGGGTATTGATTTTTGATGTGTGTAATCAAAAAAATATGTACAAAGATGTCATGCATTCATCTTGTAACATATGTTTCATGCAAAAACTTCTACTCTTTCGTAAGCTTAAATCAACAAAGTTTTAATTGATGGCGTTGAGAAACTTACAACATTGCCTTAAGATGGTTCGTACATGTAATGGTTGTACTTTGTAAGTCTAATTTGACGCACAGGCGAGCAGAGAGACAGAATGGAGTCTCTTTAAGGCCACAATTTAATGCGAAACCAACCTTATACCCACTTTATAGTTTGTCAAAATTAGGTCCGCCGCTTCGACCATTATGTACAGTTGCATCAATCAATTAAAAGTTTAAGATTTTTAAAGCTTAAAAAATTTATGTAGTAAATTGTTAAATTGCTAGTCTCGCCTGTGAGCAAATTACCGTGCGAAGCGAACCACTATCGGCACATAAGACTTGGCAATAAATAATTTACCACAAAAGGTTTCATAGTTATTAGGTTCATTTATTTTTTATACAAAATTACCCTCTTTTTGCTTACAATCCATCATAATTTAAACAAAAAAGATCAAGTAATTTAACAAAAAATAAACAAACACATAATAACACATATATGTTCTTAATCATAAATCATATAGCCACATGCAAACCTTTTGATAAATCATATTAATAATCTCTATGTGTAATATTTATGTATATAACTACTAAAACTCCCATTGGTTTTCGAGCGCATTGTACCCAATGGACCACAGACACCAAAAAATTGGCCGCGTCAGTTTTAATAATTAAATACCACGTTGCACATAACTGATTCATTAATATAATTAATTAGGTCTTCCCTAATTTTAGATTTATCTAAAAAACATGTAGCACAAAACAAAACCTAATCCATGATTCCTTGCATGAAGAATCATGGATCATCCAGGAACGTAACCCTTATTACTCAAATAAACACATAAAACACAACATGTTCTTAATTTAGGTTTACAAAACAAATTGTTTTAATAAAAGAGGGTCGAAACCCTAACCCTAAATTCTAATTTTCGATTTTTAATAGTATGTTAAAAAACAAACCCTAAAAAATCGACTTAACATGTATGTTTAAATCAAGAATTGATTTTTATTATGCGTTTAGGTAATTACAATTACATGTTAAATTGGCTCTTGATGCCACTGTTGGAATTTAAATAGCATGAAACCCATCTAAATAAATAAACACATCAAAGCACGTATAGCGGAAGCAGGATCTTATATTTAACACGTATAAAGAATTACCGAATAATAAATAGGATTACCTCAAGATCCTAGCAAGAACAAGGATCGATCTTCACTCTTCTTCTCTTGAATATATAATAGGATTAACGTGGAACCCCTTACCCTTTTGTTCCACAATCCAAGATGGAATAACTAAAGTAAGTTATTACCATGGTCTTGTACACACGTACTATAACCAACTAACGTTAGATGCTAGTGTAAAGACACGTATTAAACCAAAATCATTTGTTTAATAAAATCACAAATCGTCCCTCCCCCTAAAGAGTTGAGATCGACATGTTTAACAAGAAAAGGAAGAGAAAAATAAAACCTAGGGTTATAGTAACAATGCACAAGCTAGAGAAACTAATAACCAAAGGTTTATATTTATAGTGAAATCTTGCCTTGGAGGACAAGTTGATCGATTTAGGGTTATAATAACCCTTACAAAACCGGCCACCCTTATACAAGGGTTCTAGATCCTTCTTGATCCTCCAAATTTCACTAATAGTCCTTCCTTTATTAACTTAACGGTCGTTAGTCAATTCCGTTAATTACTTAACGTCCGTTAGTTATTATTTCGTGTCCTAAATAATTAAATACATAACATGGTTATATATTAATTATTTCTGTTAGTCATTCATACGTAAAGTGTGCAATCCCAAGGTCCCGTGTTCGATTCTAATCATATACATTTTAATATTTTTTCATAACTCTAACAGTAATAATGCTTAGTTTTATGTAATACAAATATAGAGTAAACTGCAAAATACATCCCCGTGGTTTACAGTTTTTGAGACCTTACATCCCTATCAGAAACTATAGGTGTTGTTTTCACGTCTTTTTACCATTGTTTACTCGCTGGTAGTTTCTGTTGCTCGAAAAATGTAAGCCAAGAGATGTTCCCAAGAGAACTACGGGATGGCACCAGTGTGTAATATCGAAAGAACGTTGTGGGTTCATTATTTGTTCATCACTTAAGGGACGCCATAGTCTTCAATGGACTGTAGGATGTGCATCTTTCCTAGCTTGGGTTAGTTGTGTTATATTGATGAACTGAACATTCACCCCTTTGGCTTTCATTTTTTCAAACGACAGACTCTTAGCGTTTTTGGTTCTGTTCTAGTTTCCCAAAATTCTTCATCCAGCACCAACTCTTTCTCTTTATAGTTCGTTCCTTGGCTCTTGCCTCCCTAATTTGCAGCCCTGCAAAATAAAGAAAACAATAAAAAATTATAATGAAGAATGAGTGAAAGAGAGGACGAAAAATATGTTTGCTCCTATAAAAAGCATATTCATTATTTTGTTGATTAGTTTGTGTATCAATAGGAGCATGACGATTGTGTGGGAATAAAACTGGTCGAACTTATAGTAACATCACAAGTATCATTTCTAGCATGTCACGGAAACACAGTGTCATATCCGCACCACTGCACAATGAAAAGCACACTAAGACCACTTCATGGATTGCCATGAGTAACACTAAAAAGTAGATCCACTAAACAATAAAACACACACAGACACTAATTTGCACATTCGCACATCCGTCGTTCGTAAATTCGCACATCCGTCGTTCGCACATTCGCACATCCATCGTTCGCACATTTGTTTATAAAAGTGTCTGGGCACTTGTCAAAATATTTATAGATTCGCACATTCGCACATGACCTTTTTGGGAAATGGCATTATTTTTCTACTATTTTTTGAAAAAAGTTAAATTAAAATACTATTTTGGGAATTAGCTCATAAAATATTGACGTCTCTTCTAAATTATGACATATTCCACTAATCTCTATACATTAGGCAGTGTTGCAAAAAAATGTCTACAAGGCCGATTAATCGCCGATTAGGTGCTACAAGGCCACCGACCTTGCCGATTTATGTAACTGTGTCAAACAAATAGGTCAACCGTGGTCAACGGCGATCAACGGCGGTCAAACTTTTCGGAAACCTATAAATCTTGCCGGAAGTACCCAAAACTTACTGTAAACTTATTTTGATCAGTTATAGTAACTGTTTAAGTCTATTACAAGTTGTTTTTTAGAAAATACGTTGCCGGAAATACCTAAAACTCACCGGAAATGCACAAAACTTGCCGGAAATAACTAAAATTTGTCAATAATGCTAATTCGATTAATCACCGATTAATCCCGCCTAGATCGATTACAAGCTACAAGGTGGTCGACCGCCCGACTACCGATTCGCGATTTTTGCAACCTTGACATTAGGTCATGTAACATCATGTCTAAGTGGTTTTTCAATTAAAAAAAGAGTAAACTCCAAAATACATCCCTGTAGTTTACCCCGATTCGCATTATACATCCCTCTCGCAAAAGTTTCAACAGATACATCACTCTGTTAGTAAAAGTTAACCTATATACATCCCTCTGTTAAAATAAGGACAAACGGCGGAAATTATTTCTCCGTTATCTCCAAACGAGATAGAAAATATTTACACCGTTAGTCCTTTGTGTTAACTGTATTTGCACCGTTAGTCTTTTTTTTACGTTTTCGTCCATTTTTACGTTTTTGTCTGTTTTTTTACATTTTCGTCTGTTTTTTTACGTTTTCGCCCATTTTTTTATGTTTTCGTCCGCTTTTTTACGTTTTCATCCCCTTTTTTAATTTTTCGTCAGATTTTTTACGTTTTCGTCATCTTTTTTACGTTTTCATTCGTTTTTTTAAGTTTTCGTCTGATTTTTTTCGTTTTCGTCCGTTTTTTTTATGTTTTCGTCCTTTTTTTTACGTTTTCGTATGTTCTTTTTTACGTTTTTGTCCTATTTTTTTTTACGTTTTTGTCCTTTTTTTATGTTTTCGTTCGTAAAAAAGCAGATGGATATATGTAAAAAAGCAGATGGATATATGTACACTTTTGGATGTGAGGGTTTTAATTATAGCAAAATGTTTATTCCTCCCTAAAAGAAGATACATGCGTGAAATCAAATGAAAGAGAGAAAAGTATAGTATCCTTTTATGTATTGATTTTATTAAAGAATATAACGTAAAACTAGACAGATAGTTACATAGTCAAAACCTCTAAAACGTAAAAAAACAGACGAAAACATAAAAAGCGGACGAAAACGTAAAAAATGAACGAAAATGTAAAAATGCGGACTAAAGTGTAAAAAAGCAGATGAAAACGTAAAAAATGGACAAAACCGTAAAAAGGCAGACGAAAATGTAAAAAAAGGGACGAAAACAAAAAAAAGGACAAAAACGTAAAAAAAAGATGAAAACGTAAAAAAAACGGACGAAAATGTAAAAGGGCGGACTAAAATGTAAAAATGCAGATGAAAACGTTAAAAAATGGACCAAAACGTAAAAAAGCAGACGAAAAGGTAAAAAAGCGGATGAAAACGTAAAAAAATGATGTAAACGTAAAAAAGCGGACTACAATGTAAAAAAGCAGTTGAAAACGTAAAAAATGGACGAAACCATAAAAAAGCGGACGAAAACGTAAAAAAACGGACGAAAACGCAAGAAAACAAACGAAAAAGTAAAAAAATGGACGAAAACGTATAAAGGCGGACTAAAACATAAAAAAACAAATGAAAACGTAAAAAAATGGACCTAAACGTAAAAAAGTAGACGAAAACGTAAAAAAATGGACGAAAACGTAAAAAAACAAATGAAAACGTAAAAAAACAGATGAAAACGTAAAAAAAACGGACGAAAAACGTAAAAAACGGACGAAAACGTTAAAAAAGGACTAACGGTGCAAATACAGTTAACCCAAGGACTAACGGTGTAAATATTTTCTATCTCGTTAGGAGATAGCGGAGAAATAATTTGCGCCGTTTGTCTTTATTTTAACGGAGTGATGTATATAGGTTAACTTTTACTAACGGAGTGATGGATCTGTTAGAACTTTTGCGAGAGGGATATATACAGGGATGTATTTTGGAGTTTACTCTTAAAAAATGATTCAAAAAGTAAGTATTTTGGAGTTTACTCTTAAAAAATGATTCAAAAAAGTAATTTCGAGTTTTGAATGATCTTCAACAACATAGCGTCTTTCAAATACTTTTTTACTCTCTCCGTCACAAAATAAGTATCCAGTTTGACTTTTCAGAGTCAAACTGGTTTAACTTTGACCTTATCTATTTTTGCGGGTGTTATATACACTTGATGCAAAATATATGAATGGATTTGGTTTTAAGTGTATCTTTCATTGGTATAATTTTTATCGAGTATTATATAATAAAAAAAAATATTTAAGGTTAAAGTTGAACCATTTTGACTCTGCTGAACATTTATTTTGAGACGGAAGGAGTAATAGATAATTTGACAATTTCAGTTGAACTCCATGTGTTCAGCCATGGCTCTCTAAGGTTACAGCCATCCATGATAATAATATCCTTGACCTTTTTTTTTTCTTTCTAAAATCTAAGAATCATAGAAACATATAGACTATTAAACCGTAAATTAATAAGATAAAACATATATATATATAATAATTAAAAATAAAAAAATAAAATAAAATAAAATAATGTTGTTTGAAAAATCATGCTATCTTTCAATCAAGATGATCACAACAACTCATGTTAATGATCATCCGACTTAGAGGCATTTTGACCATATATACAACCAACGAACAACTTTCGGAAACTATATAGTAACTCTCTACAAAAATTAGAATTCCCTTATAGTAAAAAGAATATTTCATTCAAACACTTTATTTGCATGAAATACAAATCTTTGCTCGAACTGATAAATTATTACAAACTACTTAAGTTGCCTATCTTTATTACAAACTACTGTCAATACCATTGTAGTCTAAATATAAATCCATTTTTTCTCCTATTCATCAAGATGACATTGTTAAGAAAAGAGTGTTAAAACTTAAACATGTCCTAGAATAATTTTCCTTTTATAAAATGATATCAGAACCTGTGAAACTTAAAGTTGTGCTAAGAATGTTAACACAAATTCACAATTAAACTCGAAACATGAGACAGAAATCTTTAATGAATGAGTTCATATGTTAAATCACCTTACGTCATAGTAACTCCCTGAA
This sequence comes from Artemisia tridentata subsp. tridentata, assembly GCA_021014915.2. Taxonomy (NCBI): domain Eukaryota; kingdom Viridiplantae; phylum Streptophyta; class Magnoliopsida; order Asterales; family Asteraceae; genus Artemisia; species Artemisia tridentata. The sequence goes on from CP139509.1 coordinate 311,729,968, forward strand.
CCACAATACAAATAATAAGCGTCAAGAGATTACACAGCAAAGAAAATTTTAATCAGTCACGCATAACATTCATCGAAGCAATGGAAAATTTTAATCAATCACACATAACATCCATCGAATTGACCCACAAACATGTACATCAATACATGCCACAAGTGAAAGAAGAATGATATCACGAACTTGATAAATAAATAAATAACTCGTGTTAATGCAAATAAGTAATACATGCACACTCACAAGTACCCCATAGATTTCATAGTTTCTTTTGGTTTGATTAAAAAGCATGACCAGATTACTTTTACACAACAAATTATGTACCAGCATTTGATCTTTACGCATTATATTTTGAAGACCACTAATCTAATTCCAGAATGCATTATATCTTGAATCCACCAATCTACTTCCGCTTTTCATATCCTTAATTTAGCTAGTGTTATACTTTTGGTAACTTCATTTAGATTTATAAATATCTATTGAGTTGGATAAAGTTATCACATTCAAGCATTTGTATTTGGTCATTGTTCATAAATAGTACACTTTTGGGAGCCATCTACCCATTCGACCCATTTTTGCCAAATCAAGTTTAAGCTAATTTCTTATTTTACCCGTTTGACCATCTAGAGTATCGTAACCCGAATTGGGACAATCATATAGCAAGTGGTTCGAATTTGCAACACCTACCATTTTTTGTCCTTTCAAATGATGTAAAATCTTCGAATATAGCTGGTGGATTCAGCAATTTTATGTATATGTGGCACATATTTTTTTACCGGACTTTCTAACTTGTATAAAATAAAACGTACAATATTATATAACGTAATGATACAATTAGGCCTTGATTTGAGAAATAATACATACATGGGCTGACACTATATTTACATATGTCATAACGGACTGTCGGTGTCATTCAAATCTTTAATATTAATAAGAAAATTTACTATGAATTATTCAAAATAACCCATTTTGACCCAACCGCCTTTGCTCAAACTTTACCCAACCGGCACAACCCACTCATGTTACCATCTTTATACTATATGAGCAAGTGAAAGTAATAGGTCTTTGCACTTGTCATTCTACCAAATCTTTCTGGTCAACTTTGATTGAGGCTAATGAAATACTTCACATAGAATATATTACCTACACAATGATAATTAAAGTGTTACACACGTTACCAATATCTGTTTAAGGTGGTCATCGGTTGGAACTAAACATATCATCATCAACAATGTAAGTACAATGGGAGTGAAATCTCTATAATATACAAAAAGTACTCCATTGCATTGATCAACTCTACATTATATCAACAAACTTCATATCAATTTATGTGTTCCTGCTAAGAAATCTTTCTAAAAAAATATAAGTTTATATTTAGTTCTGCTACGTCTAAGTACACTGTTTACATGTTTATCCAAGTTATTTATTTTTTTTTTTTATTATTTTTTTTTTGTAAAGGGGATTACTCGGTAAAATATATAATCACATGAAAACAGTTATCCTCAAGCAGCGCTCGAACTATCACTAACACATTTGTGACAGGCCACAAATATTATTGTAAATAGACGCGCATCATAAGCTATATGATGTGTATTTATGCATCTGTATAGAACTCTCAACTATAGCAGTTATTGGGGAATCTGGATTCACGTTCCTATGCATTAACTCCTATCCTTGGCCTTCATTACAGGGCTCTTATTGCAACCATAAATTTGGAAAAGTGTTAATCGAGAACTAACACCTCTTAAGTTTTTTTTCCATCTTGATGGCATAGATAAGAAAATTTAGACACCACCTAATACTTTTGGAAAAAGAAAAGTGTTTGGGATTAACCCAAACCAACCCGACCCCGTACATAATTACCTCTCTTAATTGATTGTTTTTATTATTCCACTGGTCATTCACTGAGATATCACCATTTATAATCAACACTCTATCATAAAGCTTCTTTAAAATAGTGTATAGCAATCACCAATGCTACAATCAAACTCATACATATATATTTTCATATTATAACAGTATACAGGAACCATGAATTCAAATTCAAAGACTAAGCAATAAAAGGGGTACCTTTCTGAATTTAACCACTTTATTTTCCAATTAAGTTGTAGCCCTCGACCGTCGTTACTCAAAATGGCATGATATTGTTTAGCATTGACCAAACCATGTTCATCTTCCATTACTGAACCTACCAGTTTTCAAATCGATTTACATTAATGTAAAATTAATAATAGTACACTTGAGTGACCTATAAGAAGATAGTCAAAAAACACCAAACATAGCAATTAAATCAATCGGGTGAGAATTAATAAGGAGATCCTTGTTGGAATTTATTAACCATAACTATTATATAATAAACAAGTAATCATCAAAAGCACGCAGCGGAAGTATAAGAATTAATACATGTAATTAGTTAATCGAATATAAAAGAAACGCGTATCTTTTAGCAACTCCAAGCAATTAAATAATCAAGAAACCAATAAACCCTAAAAGTTAGGGTTTGGGAAATTGACCAACTTTTTTTAGTCGACTAGGAATATCACAAACACAAGTGGTGTTTGTCTTATGTTCTTGTACACACATATTACTAACGATTGGATGCGATAAGCTAGGTTATTGAATCACAATAACAACCAAAGCACTTTTGTTTGATCACAAGCAAATCGAAACCCTTAAGGTTTAGGGTGTTCGACCGGTTATGAGCAAGAGAGGGGAGAGAAGAGAAGTTATGGTTGTTTTGGAGAAACAAGATTAATCAAGAATGAATACAAAGCCTTGTATTTATACTTATGTAATCTTGGAGTCCAAGTTAGGTTAAGATTCCCATATGGGAAGTCCTAGTCGACCGAATATAGGAGCCCAAGGGGTTTCTAGAACCTTCTTGACTCGTTTCCTAATATTCGTCTCTTATCTTTGTTTAACGACCGTTAGTCAATTTCCGTTAAGTACTAACGCCCGTTAAGTATTTATTGTGATTAATAATTATTACTTGAACATCGATTCTCATACGTAAAGTGTGCAATTCCATAGGCTCGTGTTCGAATCCGGTCATATGTATATTAATTATATCCATAAACCTTTCAGCTCCCACTTGGATATACCTTAATATAGTAATGACATTGGTTAGCGTCTAGCAAACACGCCAATGCCCCCAGAACGACCCTGAGTGTGGTTTACTGAAAAACCTTTTAATGATTCATCATTCGTACTTATCCTTTTGTTACTAATACCCTGTTAACTATGAATATAGATCAAAGTCATTCCATAAGTTAACTATTCTATTTCTCGTTATATCTGATTGAGCAAGATTACCAAATCATCCGAACGTATTGCAGATAGATCTTGGTAATGGCCATGCAAACATCTTGTCAACCCTACGAGGGGCCCAACAGTATTATACTTCGAAACAAATTCGAATGAACAAATTCTTTCTTGACTACAAGCAAACCCATGAATTTTACAACACTTCTGAAAACAGCCCTTATAACTACCAGTTACGAATAACGTTAGACTATTTTACAGAAAATGTGCTACACCCATGACAGTTTTCTGGTATCTCAAGTCTGAGGATAAATAATCATGATTTACTTAATAACATTGATCCGTAAAGTACAATCATGCAGTTATGGGATCTGTCCTATATACAATTTATTTAATATCATGTGAATTTGGCATGTCCACGCATGAATATACATAAGTATATTCTACTAAAACTCATATTTGTCTTAATTCAATGATATTCCCATATCATTGATTGACAACGGACTATTTAGAATAACACAAGTTATTCACGGATTAAACATGAAAATATAGGATATAATATTAAGAAAATAAAAAATAAACATAACCAATACTTTATTTCAATAAAATAATAATTGCTCAAACATCCCTTATCCAAATACATAACCACATATTTACATGAAACTACTAGCTAAACGAAGTCCAATGCCATTGGCATGTTGAGTAAGCTTTTCCTTAGGTAAAGCCTTCGTGAAGGGATCAGCTAGATTGTCATCTGTGTAAACTTTGAGTAGATTGATTTCACCTATTTCAACTTGTTGTCGAACATAGTGATATCATCGAGGAAAATGTCTGGTGCCCTTCATGTCTTCAGGTTCATTGGAAAATGTAATTGCAACAGAATTGTCACAATAGACATTTATAGGCAATAAAATTAAAGGCATAACTCCTAGCCTTGAAATGAATTTCCTAATCCAAACAACTTCCATCGCAGCTTCTGAAGCAGCTATGTACTCAGCTTCTGTTGCAGACATCGCAATTGTACTCTGCTTCTTGCTCTTCCAGTCTACTGCTCCTCCATTGACTACAAAGACATATCCCGTCTAAGACTTCATATCATCTTTATCAGTTTGGCAGGACGCATCACAGAAACCTGTAACATCAATTTCTGCATCTGGATTTCCCCGATACACTAGAAACATATCTCGAGTAGCCCTTAAGTCCTTGTGAATGTTCTTAACAGCATGCCAGTGAAGTTCATCTGGGTTCAGTTGATATCAACCGGTGATATTTTGTGCAAATGCCACATCTGGCCTTGTGCATCTTACTGCATACATGATAGATCCCACGGCTGAAGCATTAGGGACTCTACTAATTTGTGCCACCTCTGCAGATGTTAAAGCACACAGTTTGCTACTTAAGCCATGTTCTACTTGCATTGGCAAATATCCCTTCTAAGAATTTTTCATCCTGAATCTATTCAAGATTTTATCAATGTAAGCACTTTGACTTAGTACAATTAACCGCTTAGATCTATCTCTGCAGATCTTGATTCTCAGGATGTATACTGCTTCTCCTAAATCCTTCATGGAAAAACACCTTCCAAGATAAGACTTAACATCTTGTAAACTTGGAATGTCTTTTCCCATAATCAATATGTCATCGACATACAGGATAAGGAAAGTAACATTACGCCCACTAGCCTTATGGTATACACATGGCTCATCAAGATTCTGATTGAAACCAAATTTCTTGATTTCCTCATCAAATCTCATATTCCATTGCTTTGATTCTTGCTTCAATCTATAAATGGATCTTTGAAGTTTGCATACACGCTTTGGAAATTGTGGATTCACAAACCCCTCAGGCTGCGCCATATAGATATCTTCATCTAGGCGACCATTTATGTTGGGTCATGAAAAACCCAAGAATACTTAAAACATGATTTGGACACAAATTAACTAAGTGTTAACTTAAACCGAGAACAATTCAAGTCACTGAGAGAACAGCCTCTCAGTGAGTCATCTTCAGGACGCTTAAGGCGAATTCAAATAGAACGATTCACTTCGCAGGAAGGCGGTACTCCCTGAAGTAGCACTTAAGCCAAAGAAGAAGATGATGGTTCAGTGAGTGTTGGACAAGAACTCACTAAACCCCAGTATCCTCAACAACAATGAAGTAATTATGAATGATAACTGAGAAGCGTGTCCTGAAGAACTAAGTGCCTGAGAAGAAAGGCAGAAATATCTAGGAAGGATTTAAGATAAGATCAAATCTTATCTTGTCAGGAAGAAATCCTTCCTAAGACGGCTTAAAGTCTTGGAGTGTCAGACCAACCACTAAAAGACTTAATAAGCCATTTCTATTGGTTCTTGGAAATGACAATTACTGTTATAATTGTCAGACACGCTTGCTCAACAACTTGTAATATTTTAATTACTTTTACTCAGATTACTTGTGTATAAATAGATTGAGAAGGAGAGAAGTTGAGTGTGTTTTTGTACAATTAAAGCTTAGACTTTTGCAAAACAACTTCTCTCCTACAAAGAGTAACGCATCCCTGAGATAGCTCAGTGAGGTCGCATTGTTACCACTCAAGCAAAACTTGAGTTTAGATAGGAGACACAACCATACCTTGTCTATTCAATCCCAAGTGTTTGTTCCGCAAAACACTTGGGTATAGATTCTTTGATTCATTTCTAATAAGAATTTAAACGTTGAAAATTACCTTGAGTTTTTTTTATATTCACGTTTTATAACTGTTAGAATTAATCATAACATTGTATTAGTCATTAACACAAATAGATTAACTTTCTAGTTAACTCTAAGAGTGTAAAGGGACCAACAAGTGGTATCAGAGCCTCTGGTTTATAAAATCTTTTTAAACTAACCAAGAGTGCTCTAGTTTTTTAAACCAAGATCCTACTATGGCTGATATCAATGTACCCTAACTAGTCGACAAAAAGGGTGGCAGCTACTCCGCTGTTGCACCCAGACTTGAAGCTGGGAAATTTAGCAAATGGAAGAAGCGTATGATTTGCTATCTTACTGGTATGGAACCCTACTACATCACCTGTATCAGGGATGGCCCATTTGTCCCTAAGACAACCACAGGGCTAAATAAGCCTGAGGCCCAATGGACCATTGATGAGAGGAGGGTGGTCAATCAAGACCAACGCCTGAAAAGCATCCTTATATCATGTCTTCCTGACGATATAATGGAATCAGTCATCAACTGTATAACAGCCAAGCAAACTTGGGATGACTTGGTAAACAGCTTTGAGGGTCCCTCAGATACCAAGGAAAATAGGGTCATGGACCTTAAACTTGAGTATAATACTTTCAGGGCAAAAGACTCTGAAAGTCTCTCACAGACCTACACCAGATACAAGACTTTGATAAATGAATTATCAAATGATGGTGTTGTATTGTCTAAGCATGAGACAAATGTTGGCTTTGTCAACAGTCTCCCTGAGAAGTGGCTCAACTTCTCACAAGGCCTGAGGAATGCTAACCACATTCAGACCCTTGAGCTCCCTGAAATTTATGGAAGTTTGTCTATGAAGACAACTTGATCTCAAGGAGATACCCTGACTCAAAAGCTCTTGAGTCCAAAAAGGCCTTAACCTCCACACCCATATCAACTGCTTTCTATTCTAATGGTGTTGTGCAGGATATTCAAGAGGATTCTGAAGAAGAAATTGATGAAAGGACTGGTGAGGAGTACCTGAACGACTTGAACTTGGAATTCCAAGAAAGGGCACTCCTTGCTAGTTCAAGACGTTTCATCAAAAGAAATCAGTCCAACTTTACTAAACCAAAAGCAAATGAGACCACTGAATGCTTTAAATGTGGTAAAAAGGGTCATTTTGCTAGGGACTGTTATTCTAAAACTATCTCAGAACCCTCTTACAAGTTCTCAGGAAACAGTTCCTCAGGAACTAGCAAGTTTCAACCTAAAATGTTTCAGTCCACCCAACAATTTCAAAACAAGGGTCAAAAGGATTTTGAAACAAAATATAGGAAAATCAAAGCTAAACTTGCACTTCTTGAAACTAAACCCATATTGTCTCAGGATGCTCAAACATCTAAACCTATTCAGACAAAGAACAAGGTATTAGTAGCTGAAGCATATGACTGGGATGAAGAAGAGGTTTCCTCAGATGAGGAAATAAGAGTTAGTGCACTGATGGCACTTTCTGAAGAGGATCAGGTGGCTGTGGGAAAAAGCCATGCTAGGAATGAAGAGTGGGTCAACATCACCATGAAGAAGGTAAATACTTTACTTTCTATGGATGATGATTCTGATTGGCAGTCTTACATGAGTTATATTTGTGTTGATCTAAAGTTTGTTGAGGAACAAAGGCTTAACCTGTTTTCAAAATATAACAAAATTGTGTCAGAATTGAATAAATGTAGAGATGAACTGCTTGCATTAAAACAAGCCAAACTAGAATCTATTACTCTACAAATTTAGAACACTGAAATTTTGAAACAAAACCAAGCCCTTCAAACAGAACTTAAGAAAGAAAACGCTGTCATTGAAAGGTGGACCAAAAAGAACCCTAAGGTCTTTGATTCTGTGGGCTTAATTCCTAAGATAACAATAGGAATTGACCACCTCACTGAAACCTCCAGTGAGAGTCCCAGTGAAATGACCTTTGTTCCAGCTGGCATATCCTTTGAGCAAGAGATGGAACCCAAGTCAAATGACTGGATTGTCAGGGACAACCCAGTTAGTAAGTTGCCAAACTTTGAGACTGGAAACATCTTGCTCCCTGAAAGTCAGGCTATGAAAGGTATGCTTGGACTCTTTGACCAACTCAGTATTTCTGATCCAATCAGTGAGCCCGAATCAGAATCAACTCCTCCACTCCCTCCACTAAATACCCTTCAGGGAGCTGCACCAAGCTCAGACCTCCCACCATTGGTCTACTCCCCACACTCTCCAAAGGAGAGATCAGGAAAAGGTAGAATCCTCCTGAGAAGACCACCCCTTGAAGTCTCAGTAAATACTGATGACTCATCAACTTCAGTCCCTTCTGAAGTAGCAACCCAAAGTCCTGATCCAAGAATTGATCAGTTGACTGAAATGGTCAGGAAGCTAAGTGAGAAGATTGTATCTTCTGAAAAACCTTCTCAATTAAAGAAGGAACAAAAACTAGCCTCCTCAAAGACCAAACCCAAACCATCCAAAACCCTAAAAAAGTGTGAACTGTGCAACTATACAAATCATCTCACTGATGACTGCTATAGAGTCCTTTACTGCATGATTTGCAAAAAGGAAGATCACAGGACCTCTGATCATAAAAAATGCTCAGTCATGTCTAACTTTTCAGGACTTAAGGCTCAGTGCCTGAACTACCCTTCTGATTCTAAGCAGAAACAGAAGCAAAAGGCCAAGCCTTCTCCACCTTGCCCATTGTGTAGATTCAATGACCATCATCCTGAGGATTGTCAAAATGACAAACACTGTGAATCTAGTGGAAGTACCACTCAGAAATCCTCAGGAAAAGAGAGGGTCATTCAGTCTAAAAGAGGAATGAATAAACAATCCTCTCAGACTACTGAGGCTACCCCTGCAACTAAATGCAAAACATGCGGTAGCTCAGTCCACTCAACCACTGACCATGAATCAATTAATACTTTCATAAAGACCTACAAAACAAAACCCTCCATGAAATGGAGTCCTAGAAAGAACTGACCCAGTTTACTATTTGTGCAGAAGTATGCCAGGGATCCTATTTGGCATCTAGACAGTGGATGTTCAAGGAGCATGACTGGTGTTAAGGAGTGTCTGCACAAATATGTGGAAGAACCAGGACCCAAAGTGATATTTGTAGATAATTCAAAATGTCTCACTGAGGGTTATGGTTCAGTAAACTGCAATGGTATTGTCTTTACTAGGATAGCTTATGTAAATGGTCTTAAGTACAATCTGATCAGTGTCAGTCAACTATGTTATGCAAAATACATAGTTCAGTTTGATGATAAGCAAGGAACCATCTTCAATGCAAATAAGGAAATTGTCCTCATTGTACCAAGAAGACAAGATGTTTATGTACTAGACATGTCCAGTCTAACTCAGGATGGAACTTGCCTCTTTGCTAAGGCCACTGATACACTCAACTGGCTTTGGCATAAGAAACTCACCCACCTGAACTTTAAAAACATAAACAATCTTGTAAAACAAAACAAGGTCCTTGGCTTACCATCACTTGTGTTTTCAAAGGATAAACCATGCTCAGCTTGTGAAAAAGGTAAACATCACAGAGCATCCTTTAAAACCAAAACAAACTTTTCCATCAGGAACTGCCTACATCTTCTCCATATGGATCTATTTGGACCTGTTAGTCCAAGGTCTACTAACCATGAGAAATATACTCTGGTCATAGTGGATGAATACTCTAGATACACCTGGGTATTCTTCCTGATCAAAAAGAGTCAGGCAACTGAAACAATCATGTCCTTTGTCAGGAACATTGAAAATCAAAATGACATTAAGGTCAAACAGATTAGAACTGACAATGGGACTGAGTTCAAAAATTATGAACTTGAATGTTTCTGTGATGAGAAAGGTATTTCCCAAAACTTTTCCTCTCCATACACACCTGAACAAAATGGTGTTGCTGAAAGGAAAAATAGAACACTCATTGAAGCTGCTAGGACAATGCTATGTGGATCAGTCCTTTCCAACCATTTTTGGACTTATGCAGTCAAAACTGCCTGTTATACACAAAACAGATCCATCATTGTCAAGAGACATGGGAAAACCCCATATGAGTTATTCAAAGGAAGAATCCCTGACATCAGCTACTTTCATGTCTTTGGGTGTCCTGTGTTTATTCATAATCACAAGGATCACTTAGGGAAATTTGATGCAAAAGCTGATGATGGATACTTCCTGGGATACTCACTTGTCTCAAAAGCCTTTAGAGTGTTCAACACAAGGAGACAGCAGACTGAGGAAACATTTCATGTTACCTTTGATGAGAGCACTGATGCAATCAGGTTCTCAACTGCCTCAGTAGAAGAGATAGGAATTGATAATTCTTTAAGATATCCTCTTGATGAATATCTTTCTGAGAACAATCCTTCTACTCAGTTTCAAGATGATGCTAATCTCTCCTATTACATAATCCCTCACAACCTACCTAACCCAACCATCACTGAGTTTGTTGAGGCACATGCACACACTGATGATATCAATCAGTCTGTTCAAAATACTCAAGAACCAAACAATCTCAGTGAGCTGGTAGACACTCAAGATCCAATCAATGATCATGTGTCTACTCCAGAACCAACCCCTCTACCCAATCAGGCCTCCACAAGTTCAAATCAGTATCCAGGACCTCAAGAAAGTTGGACTAGGTCTCAGGACATTGAACTTGTCAATATTATTGGAGAGCCTACTGAAGGCATGCTCACCAAGAGCATGGCTGCTAGTCTAAGAGCAGCCTTATCCAATGAATGCCTATTTGTGGACTTCATTTCCACAATTGAACCCAAAAGTGTTAAAGAAGCACTTACACATCCAAGTTGGGTTCAGGCCATGCATGATGAACTGGAACAATTTGATAGAAACAAGGTAATGACCTTGGTTAATTGTCCTGAGAATGTCTCAGTCATTGGCATGAAATGGGTATTCAAAAACAAAACTGATGAAAATGGCATAGTCATTAAAAACAAAGCCAGACTTGTAGCCAAAGGCTATAATCAACAAGAAGGCATTGACTATGAGGAAACATTTGCACCAGTAGCAAGGATGGAAGCCATCAGGATCTTCCTTGCTTTTGCTACATACATGAACTTCAAGGTATACCAAATGGATGTTAAAAGTGCATTCTTAAATGGTTCACTGAAAGAAGAAGTTTATGTTCAGCAACCTCCTGGATTTGAAAGCCATGAGTCTCCTGATCATGTCTGTAAGCTTAACAAAGCCCTCTATGGACTGAAGCAAGCTCCCAGAGCATGGTATGAGACTCTATCAGCCTTCTTAATCCAAAACAAATTTGTCAGAGGCAAGATAGACAACACATTGTTTATCTATAAGACAAATAATGATGTCATACTAGTACAAGTGTATGTTGATGACATCATCTTTGGCTCAACAAGTTTCAAACTTTGCAAACAATTTGAAAAACAAATGGCAAAGAAGTTTGAAATGAGCATGATGGGAGAACTGACATACTTCCTTGGTCTACAGATCAAGCAGACTGATAGAGGAACCACTATCAGTCAAGAGAAGTATGTAAAGAATCTACTGAAGAAGTATGATCTCAGTGACTGTGCCTTAGTCAAAACTCCCATGGTCCCCCAAAACAACCTTGGTCCTGATCTAACTGGTAAACTAGTAAATCAAACTCTCTTTAGAGGAATGATAGGATCACTGATGTATCTACTTGCATCAAGGCCTGATATCCAATTCTCGGTATGTCTATGTGCCGGATATCAATCTGACCCAAGAGAATCACACATCACTGCTGTGAAAAGGATATTCAGGTACCTAAAAGGCACTCCTAACCTTGGATTATACTATCCAAAGTGCTCAGGACTTGATCTTAAAGGATACTCAGACTCTGACTATGCTGGATGCAACATGGACAGAAAAAGCACCTCAGGCTCTTGCCAAATACTTGGTGGGAAACTAGTCTGTTGGAGTGCTAAGAAGCAACAATCAGTTGCCTTGTCCTCAGCTGAGGCTGAATATGTTGCAGTAGCTAGTTGTTGTGCAAATGTACTCTGGATGAAAAGTCAACTCAGTGACTATGGAATTCAGTACAAGATGGTACCCATCTTTTGTGATAACACAAGTGCAATTGCAATCTCAAACAACCCTGTTCTTCATCAGAGAACAAAACACATTGATATCAGATATCATTTCATCAGGGACCATGTCATGAATGGTGACATTGAATTACACTTCATCCCTACTGAATATCAGTTAGCTGATATCTTCACCAAACCTTTGGATGAACCAACTTTCACAAGGTTGAAAGCTGAATTAGGAATGTTGGATATAGAGAATCAGTCCACTGATTGAATCCTTCCAACTGAAGTGTAAATTCTTAAAACCTCAGGTCCCTAACTCAATGTGTACATCAGTGAAAACATCTCACTGAATCCTCAACCTCAGGAACTAAACCCAAGTTCCTGAAATATTGAGGGTTCAGGAACTAAACCCAAGTTCCTGAATCCTTGTTGCTCAGGAATCATTCCATATTCCTGAATCATCAGTGACTAATCCCAAGTCCCTGAAAAACCAATCACTGAATGAAGTGTCATTCAGGGCCCTGAAAAGGACATTAAATACTGACTTAAATGCTCTAAGTATCTTGTTAGTAAATGTCCGAGGTTGGTAACTGAACTCGTATTTAATTTAAGAATATTTGTTCTTTTTGCCTTTCTGGCTTCCACCTCTGGGCCACCACATTCCCACTTGGCATTAAATGCCTCTCCAATCACATTACAAATATGTGATGACTCATCTCTGCAAATTACACTTTTGCAGAACTGCTCAACTGTTCACTTCAACTGTTGCGCCAAACCAGGAAAGTGGAGTGTTGGCATTAAATGCGGATCCCAAAACATATTATTCAAAACAATTTCCAATAATTCTTTTTGAATAAACTAAGATCGCTCAAATGTCTTAAATACCCCCATCTCCACTTCCCTATTAATACCCATCCAAAAGAATTCACACACACGCTTTTTGAAAATTATAAGCAAACTCTGCCCTTTTTCTCTCTCAAAACAAATTGTGTGTGTATTCTTAGCATTTAGAAACATCCGACCATTTTTTCGACCAAAACCAGATCATAAAATGGCTTCCTCTAATGCTGTAACCATCTCCCCCAATGTGAACTTCACAATGGAGGGCGTGGACCTGACCAAAAACAATGTGGTTGGAAATTTCCACTATCCCCAGCAATATAGGGGTTACAAGGATGTAGTTAAGTATTTACAAAACTGCTTCCTTGCCACTGCTTTTACAACTACCCCAGAAGTCATTTATAATGACTATCTCAGGGAGTTTTGGTGTACCGCAACGGCTAATAGTCCTAAGGACACCAAAGAGTCGATCATCACTTTCACTGTGATGAATGGGACTAGGACTCTCTCCCTGAACTACAAGACCTTCATCAATGCCACAGGTCTTAACTTTGTTGAAAACTTTGAGGCAAACCCTACTGATCAGGAAATAAAAGCTGAAATGCTTTTCCTAGGGCCTCATGATGTTAGGCGTCCTACCGAGTCTCCTGAAGCCTTGCTGGCAAAGGCTCAAATTGTAACACCCCAACCCAGCAAGGGTAGAAGTATCACATTTAATGGCTTCATATCAGATCAAACAAAGCATACATTCAATAGTAATACAAGGATTCTCAAAGGTTACAAATGAAATACTGAATACACAAGGTTACAAAAGAAACAAAAGCTAAATACTAAGTCTGCAATGCAATCTTTCTAATGACTTCTACTTCAGAATAACTATCAAGGTCTTCTAAGTCCAACAGTCTCTTCACTCATACCCAGCTTCCAACTAAAACCTGCCGCACACGAAAAGAAACGTGCGGCTGAGCTTAAAAAGCCCAGTGAACAGATATATAATAAGCGGAAACAAAAGCAAAAGGAAATGAACAGCATATCATAATGAAAGAGATATAGGAAAAGTATAAAGAGTAAAGGTTTAGGACAGTCATCCACCACGAGCCCAAACAAATCAAATCATATCATATCGTAACCATAATCTTCAAATCATATAGAGGGGAGACCTCTCAGATAATCAGATAATATGAGGGGTGTCCTCATTCTTCAAATGGAGTAGCTAGCTCCCAAATTTTGTGAAAGACGTGGATTGCACCCATCATCAGTCACCAAATCAAATCATATCATATCATATACAGAACAAATCTAGGATGCATCCATACGCCCCCCAAACAAATCATATTGGCCATATCAAATCATATCATAGTGAGCTCATATCAAATCAAAATGGGGACGGTGTGGTTAATCACTCTGACCACACAAGAGTCATGCCATTGGTGCATCAATGACACGGCCATGTTACCTTCATGGCTAGGAAACATATTTGGCTCGTAGTATCAAACTGGGGTCAAAGGTTAAGGTTCATATCACAGCAAAGGTTCATATCATAGCAAAGGTTCATATGTCATAATCATAGTCCAAATCTCAAGGTTCAAATCATAGGGTTCATGTCAAAAGGTTCATATGCCAAGGTTCAAAGTAAGAGGTTCAGAAATCAAAGGTTCATATCAACGTGTAGGGAACATAGCAATGGTATGGGGAAACCCTAATACGAATCAAAATAGAGACCGAAGGCTCCTTATACAAAGAGCAGAATATCTGTACCTTATGCGAATCAACAAATCAAAATAAGAAAACACCGGAAATAGAGAATCACTCCTCCTTCACCGAACCTATACAAATTAATGATCACTGATTACTAATAAGCTCGTTTTATAAATTTATCGCTTATAGTTATCAAGGTTTCCCATTTATGGTTTTCTTTTCTATTTTTAGAACTTCTATTTTTAGTATTCTGCTATATTTAGTAAGTTTTCTGATTAATGACTTTTAGGGTTGTAAATGTCAATTTAATAACTTTAGGACTTAATATGATCAATATTTTAGTATAGGGTTTAATATGACAGCCTTTAATAGCTTAAAGTATCATTTAGCATAGTTCATGGTCAAATATGAATTATACATTTGTATGCGGTTTTCATGCAAGATATTTAAACATCACCAATATTGCATGCCATAATGACACCATGCATCAAGACATGTTACTGACGCCAATACGTAACACACAACACACATATAATACTCTTGTTTAATTTTGCCCCACGACACACCATTTAATGAGACAAAGCCATGACATGACGAAACCAAAACAGTTACAGGTATCCGATTAATACCCAAGTTACACACATGAATATCAACACTAAATCACCCACGCCTAATACCTTTTCCAAATCAGTTGAGTTCACACTTCTTTAGACCTTTGTGACTCACAAAGCTCACGCACATGCATACCAATCTTGACAAGACACACATAATTTTTAAGTATTTCAAAATGTCACTCGTATGCATGGAAGCCAGTTCTACTCTCATCCTACAGCTCACACGTTATTTTACTTATTTTATCTAAGTTTATATTTCAATTTACATGCAAGTTTACAGCCCCTCATTCGACCTAGACACACATGCAGAAGCAAGTGCAGAATCAAGCCCAATTGATCACCTAGACTTACACACCAACGTCAAGAATATGCGAGGCATAACCCTTCTTAACGCGACCCAAAATGATCCTACGTCTACCCTTTTAGATTCGAAAGACACACACACACGCATGGTTCTTGACACCACATTAACGTATATCAAATTTTAATCCAACTTTCACCTTCGATAAACATGCATACGTCTAAGTCTTCTTGTTTTACGATCCGTTTAATGTGTCACAAAGGTGGTTATTAGTGTTCGTTTAAGAGTGTTCCAACGCGACCCATGATAGATTGACACCAAACTGAGTACACCAGTCCTTATATCGACATACGACACACGCGAACACCATCACAACACCATAGCATACGAGATACACAAACATTAACCTAGCCCTTAACACCTTTAACGAACCTCACATAAAATCCCAGTTTGAAAACTCCATGATACACCTTATAACACATACCTACCTATATTCAGCCCTTGTTCTTCACAGCCCTCTAATTCACATGACACACACCTATATGCCCTCATGTCATGATTTTATGCTATGCCTATATGTGTTATATTACTTGTATAAAATAGATTAAACAATGTTTATATCTCAGATTCACATAGCTATGGAATTCTTGTATCGACATGTATGTTTTCATCAGTTCATATGTTAAAGGCCTCAACACTTTGTGCGACTTATTCCATACGTATACTCATCATGTTATGCATTAAACATTCTTCATTTTATATGGCTTACTAGCACTTCATTCTTATTCTTTTGTGTCGCTCGTATATTAGCTTAGATTATATATTTTAGATCATGTATGTTTTATGCATGCTTGTCGAGAAACAAAAGAACAGATATGATGATACCTTGATCGGATGAAACAAGAATAAAAGAACCAGAAAGGACCCAAAATCGGCAACCCTATTCGATCAAACCAAAGCCCCTTCGAAATCCAATGTTCCCACGATCACACCACAACCTTTCTTATCCCTTTCACGCCTTGTTTGTACCACCCTTTTCCCCTGAATGAATGGGGAACTCATACTGCCGCCATTTGTTTTGTTCTAGGGTTTGTGTGTGAGAGTGAGATAAGAATATACGTTTAGTTATGTAGCAAGTGGACGGGAAGTATGGGCTGATGGAAAGTGTGGGCTTAAGTGTGGGCTGAAAACAACCGAGACTCATGGAAATTTGTTAATGACTATTTCATCTTTTAAACTTCTAAATATAATTGCCAATCTTAACGGTCTTTAGGACCACGATTATTTTGCAACATGAAGCAAATGTGATAGTATGAAATATTTGTTTGTATTTATCATTCATCATAATAAAAATATTATAGGTTGTGGAGATTATGAGGATGTGTCTACGTGATAAATTTAGTCAGAGCTGGTTGGCAACGTTTGATTCTACCAACAACCATGTTTACTTATATAAAGTCGACTTTTTCTTAGTACTTATTTCCCTCAGTTGTGCCTGCTGCAATTTGACTTTGAAAATGTATTTTTAAGATGTACGAGTTTAATTACTTTTGGCCTACATAAATCCTTTAAACGCGCCATACTTTTACATTATAAGGTTCCCGTAACATTTCGTATTTACTTTAGGTTCTATGTTCATATCGTATAGTTTGGAGTCATAACATGTTATATAACTTAAGTTTTAATTTATAGCGTACTTCATAAATTCTTAAAATTTCAAATTCAGAGGGTATTTTGGTCATTTCAGATTGTATAAATTTGCGGGTTTTACACAAATAGTGAAGACATGGTTTCACCCTGTCTGGAGACTTATGATGACTTTCATCATTCAGGTACTCGGAGGAAACAAATCCTCCACTAGCAATTGAACTCATCACAACAATTGATGATGTTCAGTCTCTTGGAGGGTAGAAAAATTGATATCAGAGGAATAATCTTCCGTGACCTCGTGTCAAAGCTCTCAGGGAAACATAGGCAAAGACACATGTCTTATCCTAGGTTCATTTCCTGTGTGCTTGAGGACCTCCTTGGTTCTGACTACTTAAGGTCTGACGAAGAAGGCTCAAAACCTGACGTTCTTCATAAGACTAACTTTAGTAGTGACATTACTGAGGTACAACCAGTCGCCCTGACCACCTACATGTTAACGGTGATTCAGGGTGAAAATGTATGCTCACCAGTTCCTTCACCAACCAAGAAGGTGAAGAAGACTAAAGGGAAAGGGGGACAGTCCAGTAAGGTGGTTAGACCTAAACCACTCGTCACTGAGACTGTTGCCTCAGGCACTAAGAAAGTTGTTGTGACCTTGACCTCTAAGACTCCCATCAAAGAGACCACATTGGCCACAAAACAACCGCCAACGGAGGGTGCTGGGCAATCATCCTCAGTATCCTCGGGCACACCCTTTCCGAATGTCCCTACTGACAAAAACAAGTCAGGTGGGTCAGGAGCATCCACCCACTCACATCCCAATGAAGGCACTGATAAATCACAATCTGAGCCTGAGGGAGTTCAGGGTTCTATATCCTCGGTGGAGCAGTACTACTCCACTGAGACGGGGACCCATACCCATTCACATCCCGTTAACGTCTCTAAGCAATCACACTTAGAGTCTCAGGGAGTTCAGGCCTCTAAATCCCAAAAGGACAACACAATCCTGATGGGAAGGGAGGCCATCAACAATCACCAATAGTACCTAGTGATTCTACTGGAAAACACCCGTCAGTAGATGAAGGTGCTCAGGGGGACAAAGACTCAGGGGGAAACAAACCACCCGCTGATACGGAACCCATCACCCCCTCAGGCGGTCCAAGTCACTTGGGAACTGATCCTAACAGTCAGGCTGGGCAAACCCCCCCCCCCCCAGTTATTATGGCTAGTCAGGCTGGTCAAACCCCACCAGTTATTATGACTAAAGGATCAGGACCTGGCCACAACAAAAGTGAGCCCTCTTTTGAGGGGGAGCTGGATTCCCTAAAGGCTCCTTCTCTGGCTGACTATGAAAATTTGTTGGCTGATGAGTCAGAGGAGGAGACGATTTCGATTTTGGTGAGGATGAACCACTTCCTGATATTGAGGAGGAAATGGAGGGTCCAATTAACTCTCCTCCGCAGTCTGAGCAACAACTCTCTTCTCCTCATCCTGAGGATCAACAACCCAGTTCACCATCATCTTCATCATCATCTTCATTAGGTGCCTCAGCCACCCCTGAGTGGTTAACCAAGTATGATAATGTTCATCCGCCTTCTGAAAGAAGTATGGCTAAAGTCCTTCGCCAAGCCAACGAAGGTCTTTACAATGCTCTTACTGATGAACTAACGGATCAGCATACTTAAGTGGCAGCCTCCTATGCTGACTTCAGGGCCTCTGTGGAAGAATCTCAGGATAAGATTCTTCAGGCTTCCAGGCTCGCTGACAAACAACTTGGAGAACTAACCAAAACCTTTGATGAGACAGCCATTGGTCAGCACCAGGACCTTGCAAACCTCCTCAAGGCAGTCGAATCAGTACAAGAACAACTTTCTGATGATCCCACACTGATTAAATCAATGAAAGACCATATGGCCACACAGACGACTGCCTCCACCAACCTGACTGAGCTTCTTAAGCTCTTTCAGGGGGTAGATCTCAAAGGTCTCAGGGATAAGCAGGATTCCATTCTTCAGGCTGCTATGGAATCCAAGGGGCACCTCAACAAGCTTTCCTCAGCCATTGATCAGCTCTCACAAACACATAATGAGCTGATCAACCACTACACCAACCGTGTCACTGAACTCTCCACCTCCCAACATGTCATGGATACCGAACTCAGTGCCGTGAAGAATGATGCTTCTGAGACAAAGTCCATGGTCTCTGAAATCCTATCACTTCTTCAGGCCTCTCATGTGCCACCACCTCCTCAGTCAGCAGGTCTTTCCACTGAAGTTCCTACACCTGCTGAGGGGGAGAAAAATGATGAAATCCCTGATCCATCCTCTGCCTGGGTAACTGTTCCAAACCCTGATGCATCCACCAGTCAACCTCCTCTCACTGACAAAGGGAAGGATATTATGACTGAAACCTCTTCTCCTGAACCACACTTGGTCAAGACTTCAAACATAAGACAGCCAGATCCTGATACACCGTCCTATGTTGACTTAGAAGATGGGAGAAGAGTCTCTGGGACTCAAGAGGAACTTTCTGAGATCTTAGATCAGGAAGATCGCAGGAAAGCCCATGACCTCACCACATCTACCATCTATGAGGTTGCCAAGGAAGAAATAAAGTAGTCTGAGAAAGAGATTCAGGGAGATGAATTCATCAGGCTTCAAGCCCAACTTCTTCAGAAACACAACATGGAAGCCAAACTGAAGCAAGAAAAGAGGCAAAGGGCATATGAGAGGTATGTATGGCACATGACCAAAACCAAAGGTGAAGGCAAAATCACTGACATCACTATTCACCCCACCAGACCTCTGAGCTTAACAATCCATAGAGGTCCAAGGAAGTCTGAACATCTTCCAACAATCAAGTTTTCAGACTATGGGTTAAGAGAATGGGATATGATGATGCCCATACTAAGGAAGAAAACCACAAGCAAGAATGCCCCAATCATCATCAAGTCACTGAGTGCCAAGTATGAGGAACTCGCAAAAGTGGCAAAGAGTCTTGGCATTAACCATGATGAGGCACTTGCTTCTCAGGGACTAACTATCCCTGAATTTACTCAGAAGGTTGGGAAGAAAAGGAAAGCTGTAGCTATGGAGCCTGAACAATACATAGCTGCACTTCACTGCAACAGAGTTCCTCCTCAGGGAGTCAAGTTCCGTCCTAACCTAGTCATTAAAGAACCTGAGTATGGTATCTTCTTCGTGGATGAATTTGGTCAGGAAGCCTTTCAGAGAGTTTCTGACATTGACAAAGTGGAAACGACAACACTCCTAGCCTACAAACTGATGGCACTTAATATCAGGGGCTCTAATAATGAGGAGTTTGTCAGGCTGATGGATCAGTTGATGAAGGAACGACCTGACAAAGAAGTGTTAGTGTCGAAGAAGGCAAAGCTTGAACTAATGGGTCTCCGTCAGGAACCTTAAGTATTTTGTTTAGCTGATAGGACTTTGTAATAATATGAATAAAATGATGTCCCATGTTTATGTTATATCGTAGTCCTTACTGTCTTCAAGTATATTCAGTATGAGAAGAAGTCATTAGCTCACTCATACTGATCAAAACACTTAGGCATAATTTATATCCAAATAGGGGGAGATTGTTGGGTCATGAAAAACCCAAGAATACTTAAAACATGATTTGGACACAAATTAACTAAGTGTTAACTTAAACCGAGAACAATTCAAGTCACTGAGAGAACAGCCTCTCAGTGAGTCATCTTCAGGATGCTTAAGGCGAATTCAAATAGATGGATTCACTACGCAGGAAGGCGGTACTCCCTGAAGTAGCACTTAAGCCAAAGAAGAAGATGATGGTTCAGTGAGTGTTGGACAAGAACTCACTAAACCCCAGTCTCCTCAACAACAATGAAGTAATTATGAATGATAACTGAGAAGCGTGTCCTGAAGAACTAAGTGCCTGAGAAGAAAGGCAGAAATATCTAGGAAGGATTTAAGATAAGATCAAATCTTATCTTGTCAGGAAGAAATCCTTCCTAAGACGGCTTAAAGTCTTGGAGTGTCAGACCAACCACTAAAAGACTTAATAAGCCATTTCTATTGGTTCTTGGAAATGAAAATTACTGTTATAATTGTCAGACACGCTTGCTCAACAACTTGCCCAACAACTTGTAATATTTTAATTACTTTTACTCAGATTACTTGTGTATAAATAGATTGAGAAGGAGAGAAGTTGAGTGTGTTTTGTACAATTAAAGCTTAGACTTTTGCAAAACAACTTCTCTCCTACAAAGAGTAACGCATCCCTGAGATAGCTCAGTGAGGTCGCATTGTTACCACTCAAGCAAAACTTGAGTTTAGATAGGAGACACCACCATACCTTGTCTATTCAATCCCAAGTGTTTGTTCCGCAAAACACTTGGGTATAGATTCTTTGATTCATTTCGAATAAGAATTTAAACGTTGAAAATTACCTTGAGTTTTTTTTTATATTCACGTTTTATAACTGTTAGAATTAATCATAACATTGTATTAGTCATTAACACAAATAGATTAACTTTCTAGTTAACTCTAAGAGTGTAAAGGGACCAACAATTTAAGAAGGCGGTTTTGACATCCATTTGCCAAATCTCATAGTCATAGTACGCTGCTATAGCTATGAGAATCCTAATAGCTCTAATGTCTGCTACAGGAGAAAAGGTCTCCTCGTAGTCAACCTCATAGGTTTGAGTAAAGCCTTTAGCTACCAGACGAGTCTTATAGGTGTGTACCTTGCCATCCATGTCAGTTTTCTTCTTGAAGAGCCACTTACTTCCAACGACTTCGGCATTGGGAGGAAGGTCTACTTCAATCCAGACATCATTATCTTTCATGGACTGCATTTCCCCTTTCATTGCTGCTTGCCATTTGTCCTTTTCAGGATCATCCATGGCAGCCTTATAGTTAGCAGGTTCTCCAAGATCCCCTAACATATTTTCCTCAACTTCTACATTTAAACATAGACATTCAGGAGCACGTGTAGTCCTTACAGACCTATGAATGGGAATAACTTCAGGTAGAGAACCCAGAACTTTCAGGTTCCACTTGAAGTTGGCTAGTGTTTTCAGAAGGTGATGTATCTTCTTGATCATCTTCCCGATCATAAACTCTCCCACTGAATTCTTGAGATATGAGATCCCTTTCAAGGAAATCTCCATACCTAGCTACAATAACTTTGTTTTCAGGTAATAAGTAAAAGTAGTATCCCATCGTTTCCTTTAGGTATGCTACAAAGATACACTTAATAGATCTTTTTTGGAGTTTATCTGGTGAGTCACGTTTAACAAACGCCTCACAACCCCAGACCATTCAATAAGACAAGTTGGGAGCTTTACCATGCCATATCTCATATGGTGTCTTATCAACCTTCTTGGTCGGAACCATATTTAGAATTCGAACAGTTGTTTCTAAATCCTAAATCCAAAAGGATAAGGAAAGAGTTGTAAGATTAAACATTGATCGCACTATATCTAACAATGTACGATTTCTTGTCTCAATACATCATTTTGTTGTGGTGTATAAGGAGATGTGAGCTGCTGGACAATACCATACTCAACAAGATAATCCTTAAACTCTTGTCTAATATATTCACCACCTCTATCGGATCGAAGAGCTTTAATCTTCTTTCCAAGTTTCAATTCTACTTCATTCTTGAAAACCTTAAATGTTTCAAACACTTCATGTTTATGTTCAAGCAAGTAAACATAACCATAACGACTGAAATCATCTGTAACGGTTAAGAAGTAGCTAGCACCTTTCCTTGACACATGTCTAAGTGGTCGACATACATCAGTATGTATTAAACCAAGTAGATCTGAAGCCCTTTCCATTTGATGTGAAAAAGGTTTCCTTTTCATCTTCCCAGAAATGCAAGATTCGCACTTATCAAATGATTCATCATTGATACGTTTCAAAAGCCCATCATGTTGCAGCTTTTCCATGCATTTCTTGCCTATGCGAGTAAGTCGACAATGCCAAAGATAAGTAGAATCCAAGTCTGTCTTGATTATCTTATTATTGATGCTAAACACGGAATTATTTCCATTGGATACATTTTCATTCATGTCAATTTCAAACACACCATTCACAGTAACTTCATTAAAATAAAAAACATTATTTAAAGAAACAGAAATTCCATTACTAGTAAGTGTGTGAATAAAACCAAGATCCAATAACAAAGAAACTGAAACAACACCTCTAATTATAAAAGGTGTGTAATGACAATTGTTTAATACTAGTACTAAGCCCGAAGGAAAAACTAAATGAAATGTTCCTATGGCTTCAACAGCTGCATGTGCTCCATTGCCCACATGCAGGTATTGCTCCCCATAGGCCAGCTTCCTTGCTCCTCTAAGTCCTTGTAGCGTATTGCAAATATGAATACCACATCGAGTGTCATACACCCAGGAATTTATTTTATAAGAAAAAACAAATAATTCAATCATAAAAAAAGTTAACTGAAGTGCTGGTGACATGCCCACAGTCTTTATCTTCTTCACTCGCAACTCTTCAAGGTAGGGAGGACAGTTCCTCTTCCAGTGTCCTACCTCGCTGCAGTGGTGACATGCCTGATCCTTCTTAGGATTCTCTTTCTTCTTGGGAGGGGTCTTCTTAGGCTCAGGTTGGTAATCCATAACTTGCTTACCTTTAGCTTTGCCTTTTCCCTTTCCCTTGTTCGCTTGCGGTTTTGGCTTATGAATCCTACCACCTAGAATAGCAAGTACCTGAGGTGTAGGAGTCTTTTTCGATAATCCCTTTTCATAGTCAATGAGCATTGCATGTGATGTGAGAATTCCGAACCCTCACAGGAAGTTTTACAGTCCTCTAGGAAGTGTACCTAACCGTTGTAGTGTAGTATAGGTAAGTCTCGGGGAATTGATCAGTCTCTAGGGGAATAGTGTCGTTAGGTCAAAATGTATGTCGAGATAGGTCTAAATGTGAGGGATGATTCTTTTTGTGTTTTTATATTTTTTAGAAAGTAAGTAAAAATCTTGGGTTTTGAAAGAGTAGGCAGAATTAGTTACTAGTTAACTAACCGAAAACTAATTATAAAATAAGAAGAAAAAGTAAATTGGTGGTAACTATTATGATAGGAAAAGCAGTGTTCACTTAGACATCCTTACTCCCAAGTTATCTCCTACTGATTTGTCGAATTGTCACGTCCTTGTTTTAATTGAAGCGTTGTATTCCTTAATATTGGTCATGGGGAGGTGCTGAAGTCTCCAACTCTATGAACATTAGTCTCCCGTAAATCCTTTAAAGTCTATTAAGTTATCTAGGATCTACAAGCCGCAATTCACGCAATAAATACAACGAGGAAAACCAATAGTGCACTCTATGGTTGCGTTTTATAAGACATTCAAGCTAATACATATAAGAACTTAGCCAGTTTTCTTATCCTAACGCGAGGCAATCAATTAAACAAGAGACGACAAATCAATATTCAATAACTAGGTTTCATTAGATCTAAGAAAACACTAATTAATTTAAGCTAGCATGTTAAAGCATAGAGAAGATTAACAAATAATCAAACAATACATAGACATATCGAATGATTAAAGGGATAACTTATCTTTAATGAAACTTGAAGTTCAAGGGTTGTAAAAGCCTCACAAAAGCTGATAAAATCGTCTAGGTTATCCCTCTCGCAAGTGTTACACGAATTATGAAAAACATACGCAAGTATATATAGATGTACACTTGTGACAGCGTCACTTGCAAAGTGAGACGCCGTCAGCTCGCCTCAAATTAGGGTTTCGTCTTGTACAAGCCGCCGTTGTGACGGCGTTGCTTAGGATGTCTGACGCCGTCATGTGCTGTCTTGACGACGTCCCTTTGTAAATGTTCTGGGCCATCTCTTGTTAACTTTGTACGAAATCTTGGTCTTCAAATACACCTAACTCCGTCAGGTTATAGAGTCTTCATATTTATATGAGGCGTCGCTTTTTAATTCTAAGCCAAAAATCCATCTTCAGTTGCAAGTGACGGCGTCACTTGTTAGAGTGTGACACCGTCAGGACCCCTTTCCTGACAGAATTTAGGACTTGATCATTTTCTTCACTTTTCTTGTCGTTTTAAGCCCAAAACATGTCATTTTTCAGATTTTCCGTCCCAAGTACCTAAAATGAAAAAAGAAACGATTTAGGGCAATATTTGATCATATAAATACGATTTTGGCCTTAAATGACCCCTTAAAAAGGTACCAAATAAATCCTTATCAAATATCCCTACACTTGAGATTTGCTTTTCCTCAAGCAAATATGCTTTTATCCTAATCAATTTACAAGTTAGGGGTCATTTAACATTAATATAAAAGTAATTACAACATACAATCATTCCACGTTAGTCATAACAAGCACGGAAATTGTATACTAGCACCTCTCATAAAGTGTTTGGATTCTCACATCTCTCGGGTGTATAAAGTTATATAACATATGGAAACGGGAAAATAAAACACTCTCTACCTTACATAGCACATAGATTAACATAGGCATGGGAATGGATCGAACCTCCACCACTTTGGTGTAGGCACCTAGGATAACCTATCAAAGAGGTCTTTTCAACGGTTGTAACGTTAGGTGTAAGGGTATGGACACAACAAGAAAAATGGCTTTTTAGGACCCCCATAAGCGTCATAAAATGGTACTTTTTAGGACCTTTCATTTAATAGGACCAAGGATGAAAGCGTTTCATCTCGAGCGGTTGTAATAGGTCCAAAGCGTCCTAACCCTTATGAAACCAATTTTATGGTCGTAATATATGTCTATGAACAACACAAATAGCGTCCTAATAAAACCATATTAGGACACTTTTACATTGTTTTAACATGTGATTACCTACTTTTAATCTTTTGAAACACATAAAAACGTCCTAAAAGTATTGTTAGGACGCTTACGATGTAACATCATAGCTATTTTAGCAACCAAGAAAAGGGTCCTAATAACTCAAATAAGATT
The DNA here is from genome assembly GCA_021014915.2 of Artemisia tridentata subsp. tridentata. Lineage (NCBI taxonomy): Eukaryota > Viridiplantae > Streptophyta > Magnoliopsida > Asterales > Asteraceae > Artemisia > Artemisia tridentata. The sequence continues at coordinate 311,756,030 of CP139509.1, forward strand.
ATGATACCAATTTTATGGTCGCATTTTACGTCTATAAACAACACAAATAACGTCCTAATAAAAACATATTAGGACACTTTTCCAATGTTCTAACATGTGGTAACCTACTTTTAATCTTTTGATACACATACAAGCGTCCTTTAATGTTAATTCTTAGGACGGTTATCATATACCATTATAGTTACTTTAACACCAAGAAAAGGGTCCTAATATCCCAAATACGATTATGAAACCAAATTTATGGTCGCATAATATGTATATGAACAAGCAAATAACGTCCTAATAACAACATATTAGGACACTTTTACAATGTTGTAAAACGTTGTTACCTAATTTTAATCTTTTGATACACATACAAGCGTACTTAAAAGATAATTGTTAGGACGCTTATCATATAACATTATAGCTAATTTAGGACCAAGAAAAGGGTTCTAACATCTCAAAGAAGATTATGAAACCAATTTTTTGGTCGTATAAAATGTCTATTAACAACCTAAATAACGTCCTAATAACAACATATTAGGACACTTTTTCAATGTTAAGTTAATTGTTAGGACGGTTAATAAGTTTAATAGGACAATTTAAAAGTCCTGACAAGTCATATGATAGTACGCTATTTTCACCATGCACACTATATTATTACGATATGAATAAAACATCAACTAAATATTAAATGAATAAAAGGAAATTGTATTTCAAATTACCAATTGTCATAACAAAAGCACTAAACATAAATAAGGTAGACAGAATCTAACATAAAGTCTGTTAACATTAAACAATACATTAACGCAACAAGAAGCTTAGTCCGTGGTCATCATGCATCATCTCTCTCAATCCTCACGGGCCACCTACAAATGAACACCCATGTATAAGCATTAAGGTCCATGTTAGTAAAATTATTGGTATCACAAGATTAACAAAGACATACCGAGATAAAGGGACAAGGCCATGCTATGGTTGCACCAACACAGTCTTCAATTGTGGTAAATAACCCATAGGGTCTCACCAAAATTTCATCTCTTTTTGTTGGTACTTGAACGTTTACCTCACACCATCCTCGTCCAAGCTCTGCACCACCAACAATATCATTTGGGTTCAAGCTCCTCAGCCATCCTTTTGCTACAGTCTCGGTTGAGTTTAGAATGTTTTTAAGGACAACTTCATCCCCGACCTAGATTTCAGTTTTCAACAAACATTTATCAATTTATAGTTAACACACATGTATTAGGTTAAACAGATGTAATACTGCAGGTATGGAGTTTCTGACTAACATACCATTTTGACTTTTTGATTTTGAACTTAAACTTTGACTTTAATGAAACTTGTTTGATCCGTATGCACTAATTATGATTATTTAAGCTATGATAACACTAATTTAAGATACATGAACAAGATTTAGACCAAGTGGGTGAGATTTGATCCTCACAGGTCCCAACAGTGGACTGTGAGAGTGAAGGTAATTTGATTTTGACTTTCTGTAGTTCAAACATTGGTTTTATAGTTTTACTGGTTCTAATATCACCTAAGAGGTCAGAGTGTGCAGATAAACAAGTGAAAAGGCAACTACCACAGTTGAAACAACACAGAACCAAACACCCCTTAATAACTGAGTTAACAAATTTAAAAGGCAAATGAGCATTCTAAATCATAATACTGATACATAAGCTTGTAGCCTAGGTTCATTAGTCCAAGCAGCATGACAGTGAAAAATGTACCAGTGGCAGCTGGATTTCGTGAAAATCTCCATGGAAATTTTGTAGTCCCTTGCAACATTCTGCCAAGAAGCAAGAGTTTCTCCACACTATTGTGTCGCACTACCTGTAAAAACAGTACTAGTCAGAGAAATTAGTTAACTTTTTAGTCCTTGGCCAATAGCAGCATGCTTTTTATTTATTATTAAGGACCATAGTCCACAGTGTTTCCACTGAGTAAATAATATCCAAAAGGTAGTTATAGAAAGTCATAGGAACAAGACCATGTATACTTTTTCCCCTATTTCCTCTAGACTTGATTATCTCTGACAAAATCTACCTAAGGACAAAAGGCTAATCACAAGCTTAACCAATTATGTTGTATTTACAACTATTGAGTTATCTTTATGTCAACGACTTGCAAAGATAAATTCGTAGTAACAAAGCATGCTACAGATCTTTTAAAATCGATAAAAAGAAGCAGTTCCGTGCTCTCATGAGTTATCTTTATGTCAAACATGAAGTTTGATTATCCAACTCTAACTAAATTATTTCTTCTACCAATCCCAGTGCCCTTCTACAAATAAAGATCTCCAATTTTAACGACCCTAGGTATAAACAATATTTTTTCAGATATTCCCATTTCTACCCATACATCATTGTGTTTGACGTCCAACCGTCCATTTCAACATGCACATCTTTTTCCCTACCTGCCTATTACTTCCAGTTTGACTCCTGGAGGCCAATATTAAGACATGAATTATATAGCATGTTTTGCTTTCATCCTATAGATGATATAATGCGGTCTATTTCAATAAGTAAAGACTCTAAAACTTGAGCAACGAGTTTGGCAATTCCACATAACCTTTTCTAGATAGAAAGAAATAAGGACCAAGCTATATGCATATAAGCATGCATTTAAGAGCTAAACTTTCTAATTAGCAAGTCGTCTTTCTCAAAAACCCTTTTCACTTCTAATTCTAACTTTTCCTAGGACGAGCTACAATGATGAGCATAGATAAATGCCAACGAACATAATCAAAATTAGAAGGAGCACATGAGCAAAAAGAAATGTACCCCACATTCCTACTACAGTGTATTTAACATCAAAGTTGTGTAGATAAACTCACCTCAAAACGATCAATGAAAAATCCAAGCCATCGCCTATGTGCTAGAATCTCCTGAACCGGGTCCTTCTCGGGTGGTGCTTCTGGCTCACCAGGTGCGAGCTGGGGCCTTAACTTAGCTGCTGGTCCAAAGAACCTCACTTCAGATGCAAACAGTCCGCGTTTGGTATCAATGGTCCATAACCATGCATCAACAAGCTCTGCAAGGACTACAGAGCCCAATTGAGGAGCAGCCGAAACTAACCATGTCCAGATAAATATACCCGTCTCCATCGCATCAGGTGTAGAAATATAAGCTGGGCACCAGCAAAGAAGTCTGAGGAGCTGTGAAAAGCACTCCACGCTGGGTTTTTTATCTGAAGCCTGAAAATATTATCCAATGACTATTAGTGGATATTACAAAGAAAACAAGAATGTCAGTACCAAAACATATTAGATATGACCATTCTACAACAAGATTTACTTACATTAGTCAACAATATTAGATATTCAAATTTATGTATTTAGACTGAATTTTACCAGATTTGAGAGGAGCAGTGCAGTTGCCTGAGAACAAGTTTCACGGAATGATGACTTGTCCACATTCCCACCTTTCTCTGCAGTAGAAACAAACTTTTGAAGAAGACGCACAAACTTGCTAAGTAATATCTCACTAAACGATTGCTTTTTGGGCCGGGTTGGTTGTGGAAAAGATCCAGATATCAGTCTTGAAAGACCACCAGGACCAGGAGCTGAAGGCACCACTTCGGAATCATCTTCTGCACTCTCCATATTCTCATACACAGGACCAGGAGCTGAAGGCACCACTTCGGAATCATCTTCTGCACTCTCCATATTCTCATAAACCTTGTCATGCCAGCAAATTTAGGAATTTACATCATACATGGAGAGTATAAGACCCAAGTATTATTCTATAATATTGAATTAGCAGAAGCCTAGACTGGTAAGTGAAGAACATGAGATGTAAAAGAATTCAGATGCACAATCCTTGAATTTGAGTAGCATTAACTTGTGTCACATGGCATTCTATAGGGCACAAAGAACTTAAATGTTGTGTCGTTGGTGTTAAACCGGAGAGCAACAAACACCCCTGTGGTGTCGTTGGTGTGAGCTGAAACCAAAACCAATCCCAAACCCTCTTGGGGTGGGCTGTTAGCAACTGAGCACCAAACTAAACACAAGCGCACCCTTAGCAGGGCTGTTGCGCGGTACAAACTCAAACCAAATAAGCACCCTGTTTGGGTTGGTGGCTGTACCGAGCGGAGACACAAGCCAGACGCACCCCTTGGGTGGTTAGAGCCGAGAACAGACATACACTCTCTTTGTTGTTTATACGTGAACCAAAAAAAAAAAAGAATAAACAACAAACACTCTCTCCACTTCTCTTGTAAACCGAAACCAAACACAATCCCAAAATCAGACTCAACTACAGCTTATTAAGAACCAAATGAGCCATATGCATAGACAATAAGCAAATCCAATCCAAAACCGGTTCCAAAAGAGCTCGACCCAAACCCATACGGGTTCCTTGACCCAACACGTTCGCAAAATAATTATATCAAACAACATAAACGATTACCACCACACGAATTTACAATCATAAACATGTTTTAGGCTAGTTTTAATCCACGAAGATCAATATAAATCGTTTTATATTCGATTATAGATTTAAGAAAAATATAAATTAAATATGTGTTTGAGCATACCCATGATGAGAGTAGGATAGGTGAGATGAGGGTGATGGTGGCTCGACTGTGATGGTGGTGGATGTGGTGGTTATCTCGAACCAAACAACCGAAGCTAACAAACTCACCCTTTGCCTCCCTTGTCTTGATGATGGTGATGGCGCGGAGGAGCGATGGTTGGTGTAGCGACGGCGAGATAAGGCGGTGAAGTGTGGCGTTGGTGTGAGTCGGTTCTAGAGAGAAGGAGAAGAGATGAATAGAGAGAAGATAGATCTGACTAGTGTTAGGGTTTTGATTTTGGGGAAAAGAGGGGCGGGATCATGAGCGGGAGATTGAAATTTTGGGGAAAAGATAAGAGTTTTTTTTTTTTTTTTTTAAGTAAAATAGGTAAGGATTAGACGTAAATGATTTAGAGCTTTTGTCGAGTAACTAGAGTTCGTTCGATCTGATTTTTATCGAGCTTTGAGCTCAAACTCAAGCCTATCAAATGAACTCGAAATGTTTAATGAGTTGAAATCGAACCGAATTCGATTCTTAGTTATGAATGTATCAAGCTTTTCGAGCTGAAATCGAACCGAATTCGATTCTTAGGCTATATTTCAATTTTAATATGTGTAAGAAAACACATCTTTACAAATAAATAGAGCTTTTTAATTTTAATTTGTGTAAGAAAACACATCTTAGGCTATATTTCAATTTTAATGGGTGGTTTCTTGATTTTGAAATAAAGGGGGCGGTTTTTAGGTTAAAAGAATATAGTAGATGGGAAGGAGGGATAATTTGACTTTTGGGAAAACTTAGAGGGACAACTGAAAATGAGATAGAGAAATTCTATTTTTTAAGAGGGATAATGTAAGAATGTGAAAGTTGAAAAGTGGAAAAGTGAAATGTTGAACTTTTGGTCAATGTCGAACAATGCCCCTGTCTAATTAAGGAATGAAGCAAATCTTCTTTAACATCTCGTGTAAAACCATATAATCTCGGCTCATTCGTTAAACATCTCATGTATAACCATATCATCTCGGCTCATTCGTTTAACATCTCGTGTACAACCATATCATCTCGGCTCATTCGTTTAACATCTCATGTACATTTGTATCATCTCGGCTCATTCGTTTAACATCTCGTGTAAAACCATATAATATCGGCTCATTCGTTAAACATCTCGTGTACAACCATATCATCTCGGCTCATTCGTTTAACATCTCGTGTACAACCATATCATCTCGGCTCATTCGTTTAACATCTCATGTACATTTGTATCATCTCGGTCATTCGTTTAACATCTCGTGTACAACCATATCATCTCGGCTCATTTGTTTAACATCTCGTGTAAAACCATATAATCTCGGCTCATTCGTTTAACATCTCGTGTACAACCATATCATCTCGGCTCATTCGTTTAACATCTCGTGTACAACCATATCATCTCGGCTCATTCGTTTAACATCTCATGTACATTTGTATCATCTCGGGTCATTCGTTTAACATCTCGTGTACAACCATATCATCTCGGCTCATTTGTTTAACATCTCGTGTAAAACCATATAATCTCGGCTCATTCGTTTAACATCTCGTGTAAAACCATATAATCTCGGCTCATTCGTTAAACATCTCGTGTACAACCATATCATCTCGGCTCATTCGTTTAACATCTCGTGTACAACCGTATCATCTCGGCTCATTCGTTTAACATCTCGGCTAATTTCATAAAGACTCAAACGAAACAACTTGACAAGCAAATGAAACAGATCAAACGAAACAACTAGACAAGCAAACGAAACAACTCGGCTCATTCATCAAACGAAACAGGCGAGTTAATAAATTGCTTTACACTTGGCCCATAGTTAGAAATTGCATCTTTCAAACTAGAACAAGATAAGCTGGAACTTTGTTGTTGACCACGAGTTCCATGATTGCTCGGCTCATTCGTTTAACATCTCATGTGCAACCATATCATCTCGTCCATTTTTACACGTTTTCGTCCGTTTTTACACGTTTTCGTCAGTATTTACACGTTTTTGTGTCCGTTTTTCGTTTTACACGCTTTCTTCTGTTTTTACACATTTTCGTCCATTTTACACGTTTTCATCCGTTTTTACACGTTTTCGTCCGTTTCTACACGTTTTCATCCGTTTTTACACGTTTTCGTCCGTTTTTACACGTTTCGTCCGTATTTACACGTTTTTGTCCGTATTTACACGTTTTCGTTTGTATTTACACGTTTTCGTCCGTTTTTACACATTTTCGTCCGTTTTTACATATTTTCGTCCGGTTTTACATGTTTTCATCCGTTTTACACGTTTTTGTCCGTTTCTACACGTTTTCATCTGTTTTTACACGTTTTCGTCTGTTTTTACACGTTTTTGTCAGTATTCACATGTTTTAGTCCGTTTTTACACTACGTTTTTTTTCATCTGTATTTACATGTTTTTGTCCGTATTTACAAGTTTTCGTCTGTATTTACACTTTTTCGTTCGTTTTTAAACATTTTCGGCCGTTTTTACACATTTTCGTCCGATTTTACATGTTATCATCCGTATTTACACGTTTTCGTTCGTTTTACACCTTTTCATCTGTTTTTACACGTTTTCGTCCGTTTTTACACGTTTTCGTCCTTTTTATACGTTTTTGTTAGTATTTACACGTTTTCGTCCGTTTTTACACCTTTTCATCCGTTTTTACAAGTTTTCGTTAGTATTTACACGTTTTAGTCCGTTTTTACATGTTTTTGTCTGTTTTTACTAACTGATGTCTTAGGACTCAAAACTCAGGTGTATCAATCTATGGTACCCAAGTATCAATCTATGGTACCCAAGTATCAACTGTCATATTAACTTATGTTTTAATAATACATTTGCGAATAAGCGTTCTAAATAATTAATGTTTTATGACTTATGTATCAAGTGTCCTATTATGGTGTATTGTAATAAAGCCATAATGAATATGCATCCTTTAAGGGTCCTATTAAGTTTTGTTATAATAAAACTTTTGCAAATAATCGTTTTAAAAAAATGATGTTATATGACTCAAAAATGAAATGTCCTATTATGGTGTACAATAATAAAACCATTGTACATAAGCGTCCTATAAAGGTTAACGTTATAATACCCACGTGTCAAAGGTCCTATTAAATTTTGCTATAATAAAACTTTTTGTGAATAAGCGTTTTAACTAACTGATGTCTTATGACTCAAAACTCAAGTGTCCTATTATGTCTTATTAGGTTATGTCATAATAGGACATCTAGTGATCAAGTGTCGTATTACACTATCACATAATGGGACACCAACAACTAAATGTCTTATAAAGTAATTTATTAGGATCCATATTTTAAGCGTCCTATTAAGGTTATGTCATAATAGGACATCTAGTGATCAAGTGTCGTATTACACTATCACATAATGGACACCAACAACCAAATGTCTTATAAAGTAATTTATTAGGATCCATATTTTAAGCGTCCTATTAAGGTATATGATAATAGGACATCTAGTGATCAAGTGTCGTATTACACTATCACATAATGGGACACCAACAACTAAATGTCTTATAAAGTAATTTATTAGGATCCATATTTTAAGCGTCCTATTAAGGTATATGATAATAGGACCCCAAATCATCGACCATCCTATTATATAACTTTTTAGGACATTGCCTAAGTAGCAAATATTTAAAAAGGACCCTAAATGCTCATATGTCCTATTAAACAGTTTTTTAGGACTCCATTATCATAGCGTCCCACACAAAGGGTCCTAAAAAGCCACTTTTGTTGTAGTGGGAAAAACACGGTTTTGTTGGATAAGGGAAATTTTACTGGTGGCAAGTTAATCATCTTAGTCATATACATGTACAATGAGGCGTTGCTAAGCCAAGACTCGACTCGACTCGCTAACTACTAACTCTTTTTGTATTTTTCTTGACACTTTTTTAACTAAAACAAAAATAAAAGACGGGATGGTAGTCCGTATGTTTTTTTCTCTTTTCTTTTTCTTCTTTTTTTTCTTTTTATCATTATTTTTTTTCTTTTTCATTTTTTTCATTTTTTTTTCTTTTTTTCCTTTTTTTTCTATTTATTTATTTATTTATTTCATACTCACTTGCCCCATCATCCAAAATAACACATCATTACAAAGGGATTACTTGCAACCTCTCTACACTTGAACTTTTACATAGATAAAAACTAACTAACGAGACGAATTAAGAAAATCAAAACACATGGAGTACTTTAAACTTTAACGCACATATGGGGGTAATAACATTGACATTATTACCCATTACTCCATAACAACTAGTACTTTACCCATGAGTCCCAATCGTCCCAAAATTGTATTTACAAGATATGACTCAACTTAGCAACCATGTAACCAATTAGATAATTAACAAAGGGATTAATGCATAAGTTGTAACAATAATGCAGTAAAGATGAGTGCATACAAGGTAGGCTAAGGCAATTTGGGTGTACATTTGGGGGTGGATTGCAAACAATGCTCTTCATTAATATTTCGGAATCCACTGAAATATCACGAGAACCGCGAAAAGGATAGGCTCTGAGGGGTGTACTAGGGGTATCGTGTACTAAAAATGAGTACATCGCAAAGGTGTGGGAAAATTACTTGGCCAATGAAGCCAACGTAATTATAAAACAGGTTAAAACAAGGGTTATCCTAATGCCTCTTATCATTTAGTTAATCCTAACTACACGAATGTAGTCTCACTAGCGATCTCGGGATGCATCACAAACGCAAGTTCTAGAATCTCCGGTAAACTCATAAGCATTAAAGGTGAATGCTTTTTCCTAAAGATCTAAAGGCGAACCTCACATTTTGGGGTTGGAAATTTTTGAGTGGAAGGGTTTTTGTGCTAGCTATATAATTCCTATCCATGAGACGCTTATTAAAACTAAAGTTTCACTCCTATATGTTGTAAAAAAATTTAAATTTGGTGCTAAAATTACCCTAACGAGTATCTCTTTTAGTTTATTACACATTTACTAGAAAACAAAACAAATATCAAGCGAGTTATAGTTTCTAAGGTATCCCATTTTACCCTCCCTACACTTAAATTGAACATTGTCCCCAATGTTCTTAAAAAGTATCAAAGTTATGACAAAGGGAAAAATAAAATAGATGAAAGAAGCTAATACTCCCCTGATTTGCTCGGCATGGGCGACGTTAAATATGGTTAAATCCTCTTCCAAGAAAATAAACTTCAATAAGTGCACATCATACTTCATCTTTTATCTTCTTGTCCAATATAACCTGTAATTCACTAAGAAAATAAACATGAAACCTCGCATAAAATCGACGATAAATACTATATATATATACACTAATTCCTAGAAAGATAATAAGATATAATGCTTACAAAATAAATGTTTACAAATTCCTGAAAATTTAAAAATTCGGAAAAATTCAAAAAAGCAGTTCCAGCAGAAAAATAAAATCCTGAAAAACTGTGCTGATACAGTGCCTGACGCCGTCAGGTTGTAAACCCTGACGCCGTCAGGATTGACATGACAGTATTTTTGTGTTTTGTTTCTAGAAATTTTCTAGAAAAATCTAATAATTAAAACCTGGAAATTCTGCAAAAGATTCATTGTGACTCGATACAAGCATTTGACTCAAACAAACACACAAATATATGCTAATCATCAATTGTTAACTTTCATGTTTGAATTTGTTCTTTTAAACAAATATGATCTTTCCTACACTTATCTTTTTTGTAAAATACCTTTATATGCAATTAAGACGAGGTTAAAAACAAAATAAAACATTTTCATAAATTATTCGCAACATGAAAGATTAAACAATGATGATAAGACATATATATGACACAAACAAAAATAAAAATAAACAAACAAACAAAAAGCTTGGGTTGCCTCCCAAGAAGCGTTTTTCTTTATTTATGAGTCTTGTAGCTAGACTCAAAGTCATGGCCTATTATGTGATAGCAAGTTCCTCACTAAGGACATCCTTTGGATAAAATTTCTCCCGTAGGATTATTTTAGTAGGCTTTGTTTTGTATGACTTTTCAAACTTCTCACCATTGAGATCAATTAATTCCATCTTAATATGCCACAAACCATCTCCTTCCTTAGGTGGCTCATCCCAACTCCATTTACTCTTAGGATCCTCCCTACCCCATTCGTTCATCTTAAGATTAATTGGTTGAACCCCTAGGAACTCAATCATCTTCCTAAATACTCAATCATCTTCCTAAATACTAGAAGGTCCACAAATGGGTCAATTTCGGTTTCCCTAGCAAATTGTTGTTCCATGTAAGATGCATTCTTCACAAAGTCATCTTCTAGGAAAAATGGGCGTTGAGGTCCTTTAAAGTCTTCACCTATTCGGGGGTCATATCTAGGTGGTTTCCTATCCCTAACTAACCAATCGGGCATAACTTCCCCTTCATTGTCATACTCATGCTTGTGGACATCATAAATTGACCTAGTGTATCCTTCTCCTACCGCTATTTTGGACACCTTACAATCTATTATCGCACTAGCGGTTGCCAAGAATCCTCTTCCAACAAGCAATGGGCACTTACGATCACTCAAAATATCTAAGACATAAAAATCCACCAAAATAGTCAATCTATCTGTTTGTACTACCATGTCTTTTAGTATCCCAATCGGATAAGCAACATTTCCATCCGCCAATCCTATAATCGATTCCATTGCTTCAAGTCTCCCTAAGTTAAGGTTCCTATAAAGGGATAGCAGAATTATATTGATGCATGATCATAAGTCTACTAAGGTATCATAGGCCTTGGAATTTCTAATCCTACAAGGTAAAACAAATATGCACGGATCATCTAACTTCTTAGGTAACTTGTTTTGAACAAAAGCGGAACCATTCGTACCCAACTTAACTTTCTCCTTATATTTTTCCAAAAGGGCATTGTAGTAGGGAGCATTAGTTAAGACATCAAGAACCAGACGTTCAAGATAAAGATCTTTGAATTCATCATCAAGGGTCGAGTTAGGTTCTTTTTTGGGTGGTGTTTCAATCACTTGGTTGACCGACACATTAGTTGGTGTATTATCTTCTTGGTCTTTTTGAAATATTTTAGTTTGTTTGAAACACGTGTTTATTACATTGACCGAGTAAAATTAAGGACAAGAACTAGGAGACGAAACCGATGAGATAGAGTTAACATTTAGTTTTGGGTTCTTGACGGTGTCACTCGGGAGTTCTCCCAATACTCGATAACTGAGAACCTTTAACATGTTGTCAATTTTATTTGTCATCTCGCTTTGTTGTTGTTTGAAATCGGCTTCAAACTTGGACAAACGAGCTTCTTGAGATGACATAAAATTAGACACTAATCCTTCAATATTATTGGAATTGTTGGAAGGATTATTGCTAAAGGTACGGTTTGAAGAATTTTGGTTTTGTTTCCACCTAAATTTTGGGTGATTTTTCCAAGATGGGTTGCACGAATCACCAAGGGTGTTTTGTTCGGGTTTGAAAGTGAACCACTTATCTCCCGCTCCGTCGGTAAGCGAGGATGCATAATCCGCAGAAGCTTGTTCGGGGAGTTCCATGCAATCACTAGTGTCATGGGGACCACTACAAAATTCACATGAAGAAGTGATTTTGTTCACTTGACTTGTTGGTTTAGGAGCTTCGTAGGATTTCATGAGAAACTTGACTTGGTCTTCAAGTTCCATGATCGTAGGGTCGGGAATGCTTGAGTTATTCGAAGGCAAGGATATTGCCTTGACCGGTTTGCTCAACTCGCGGGGGTCATTCCAACATTCGTTGTTATAGAGAGCAAGATCTTCTATGATCCCCAACGATTCTTCCGCTTTCTTGTCACGTAGCTTACCACCGGCGGCTTAGTCAATTGTTTGCCTTGTAGATTGATTGACATGATTAGGGATGAGCTCGGGACCAATCCCATCCCGAATTGATGCTCCCGAATTTTTCCCGGGCATGAAAGGTGTGTCCCGGTACCGTACCAAACGGGATTCCGATACCGGTACCGGTTCCAGGATTCGGTACCGGGAAATCGGTACGTATCGGGTTATTCCCGTTTTAGTTTAGATAAATGTAGGGATGGAGGAAATATAAATTGTGAAAAAGAGCAACCAAATAAAGGTGTTACATTATCTATATAAACAACAGTTACTAGATCAAGTCAAATACATCCCTCAAAAAGCATAGCTATTGTCTCACAAATACTTCATAAGTGTGACAATTATTCTGTGTCAAAATCGTTTTGAGAACCAGAAATTTGCAGCATGGACCATTCGAGACCAAAGCAGACATACTATATATAATGCTTCACTTAATCAAACACATCGCACATAAAATATAGATGCATATGTTCAAAATCATGTTCAACAATAATACCATCAAAATACATGTTTGCATGTCGTCTCATGTATCATCAGTAATACCATCAAAATAAACAAACTAAATCATGTTCAACAAAACAATTAATCTTGTGCAACTCCCATTCCTTTTCCTTTAGCGTTTTGCTTGGAAATCTCTTCTTCTATATCTATACATACGACAAAAAACTAGCAAAGTTAATAACTTAACAAACATTAGAAAAACACATTCAAGATAAGCTATTACCTTTTGCAACATCGTCATCATTTAATAGATCGTCGATGTCATCTATTATAGCTTTTTTAGACTTTCTTACCCAATCTTGGGTACATATCAACGCCTCAACTACGGCATAAGACAAGTTAGTCCTATATGGGTCAAGAACATGACCTCCCGTACTAAAAGCCGACTCGATGCAACGGTAGTTATTTGAATTGCCAAAATATCTAAAAAATAATAAAGACTTGTAAAACAATAATAACGTAAAACATAAGGAATAAAATCATCATAAAATATAGTAAGTTACCTTTAGCCATTCGAGCTACTATTGGAAATCTTGGAGCATTTAATTTCCACCACTCGAGAATGTCAAAATCACTAGTAAATCTAATTCGCGGCTCATTTAGGTACCTAGTTAACTCGGTATCCATTTCAATGGAGCCGGAGTCTTCCAAATTCAAGAAATCATCCAAAAAGGCATTATCCCCAACATAGGAGTTACAAGATTGTTGATTCTTGGTTTTTTTTATGAGTTTTTTGACACAACCGTGTCAAACTTTGTTTTGTATGTTTGAAACAAAACTCCCATCCTTTTCACAACTTCTTTCAACATCTCCCTTACCATGGCATTAAGAGCATCATCGGATAAAGGACTTTCACTAGACATGTTGTACTCCAACATCTTTTTGAACCCATGTGAAACTAGATGTTGTTTCATAGTCGGGTCCAATATGGTGGCAAAATACATATAATCATTAAGCTCATCAAATTTCCCCCAATACTTGTTATATTTTTTAAACTCTAAGTGAGTTTGTTGTTGATCTTGGTTTTTGGGGACATACTTAGGATTAGAAGGACAAGGATAATGTCTATGAAGACCGGAAGTACCGCTTAGGCCGTTTGCCGCTAGAGTCTTATTGCAAAACTTGCACAACGCCCTTCTTGACCCATCCTTCTTCACTCTAACCGGATCAAAATGTTCCCAAATCGAAGCCCTCTCCTTATTTGTTTTTTCATAAATTTCATACTCTTCTTCTTTGTTATCATCTCTTTTTCTTTTGCTACTTTGAGCTTTTGGAGCTTTTGTAACAACAACCGAGGGTTCACTATCATAACTCGAATCCAATTCATCAACATTTATCATTGGGGTTTCTTCAACAATTGTGTCATTTTCCTACATAAAATCAATGTGAATCAAAACCAAATTAGTTAACATCATACTCTTGTATATAAAGCAAAACCAGATTACTGATTCATATAAAATGCAAAACGATGTAGAGAATCAATATCTTTATGTAATCTATACCCATATAAAATTATGGTTTCTATTCGATCAAGGTAGGAACTTCCAACATGAAAATCAAACAGATATGGAGTTCTGACTTGAATATAACACCACTACTTTGATATTCATAGCCCATTTATTCATTGATCCATTAAAAGAAATTGTTTAGGTATGATATATCAATGTTTGTCCCGAACAGATACTTTCTCAAATCTGACTCAAGGGACGTATTTAAATTTAGAGCTTCAAGATGAAAACTACATGGCACAATAAAATAATGAACGATTGGTGTTACTAACATACCTCCATACTTTTCCAATGATAAAGATTGAGATGACTTGTGTGATTGATAATAAATTAGGGTTTAATTTTTTTGAAGATTTTGTGAAAGAACTTTGGTGGTTATTTGTTAGTAACAGTAGAGTTTTTTTTTTTTACCTTTGGTTTGCTTATTGCATGGAAAAATGGGTGTTTGGATAACACAATTCATTAAAAAACATGGACTATTCTAATTTCGGTACCAAATCGGGATTTCCCGAATAATTCCCGTCACGAACCCGAAATGTCCCGAATTTGTTTTTGGCCTTATTTAGTAGTCCCGGTACCGTACCGTATATCGAGACTCGATACGGTTTTGGGACAGGATCGGGACGGTTCCAATTCGGTTTCGGAATTCGGTTCGATATGCTCAGCCCTAGACATGATCATAGAAAATTTGGATTTAAAGCCAAAGATCAATGCCATGGTGAGGGACTTTTTAGAGTAAGTCCTTGAAACGAGTCAACACTTCGTAAAGAGTTTCTCCTTGATGTTGTTGGAACATCAAGATGTCATTCCTTAGCTTGGTAGTTCTCCCCGGTAGGAAAAATTGAGCGAGGAAACGAAAAGTAAGATCATCCCAGATGAGATAGATCCTGCGGGTAAACGCTCAAGCCAATGACTAGCTTGGTCACGTAGAGAGAATTGGAAGAGATGCAATCGCGATGTCTCTTGAGTTGCAACATCAAGGTCTATGAAATCTACGATTTTAAGGAAATCCTTTAGATGTTGGTTTGGATCTTCGGAACGAAGTCCATGGAATGGACATCCGCTTTGCACCAACCGGATGGTGTCGGATTTGCAAGGGAGAAACATTGGCTCTTTGGGGAAGCTCAATGGTGTTTTGATAGCCTCGGTGGCTTGGTTTGGAGTACTCACCTAGAGTACGGGCTCGAGGTGGGTCTTGGTGTGGTTGTTCTTGGTGGGGTTGCACTTGGTGTGGTTGGTCAATGGGGTCAAAGATGCCTTCATTCACCATGATGGCAAATGAAGAGAATTACAAAACAAAGGTAACGAAGAAAAGATAGACTACAAGAAAGCTAATTAAAAGAAAATATAAATCTCACTTGATAGAAATCTAGTGAGTAGACCTAAACGAGATAGAAATCGAACCTAAACTATTAACTATTCCCCGGTAGCGGCCCCAAAAACTTGATGTGAGAATTGCAAACCCTCGCAGGAAGTTTTACAATCCTCTAGGCGGTGTACCTAACATTGTAGTGTGGTATAGGTAAGTCTCGGGGGATTGATCGTTCTCTCGGGGAATAGTGTCGTTAGGTCAAAATGTATGTCGAGATAGGTATAAAGGTGAGGGATGATTCTTTTTGTGTTTTTATATTTTTTAGAAAGCAGGTAAAAATCTCGGGTTTTGAAAGAGTAGGCGGAATTAGTTACTAGTTAACAAACCAAAAACTAATTATAAAATAAAATTAAACTAATAACAAGAAAAAGTAAATTGGTGGTAACTCTTATGATAGGAAAAGCAGTGTTCACTTAGACATCCTTACTCCCTAGTTATCTCCTACTGATTTATCGAATTGTCACGTCCTTATTTTAATTGAAGCGTTGTATTCCTTAATATTGGTCGTGGGGAGGTGCCGAAGTCCCCAACTCTATGAACATTAGTCTCCTCTAAATCCCTTAAAGTCTATTAAGTTATCTAGGATCTACAAGCCGCAATTCACGCATTAAATACAATGAGGAAAACCAATAGTGCACTCTATGGTTGTGTTTTATAAGACGTTCAAGCTAATACATATAAAAACTTAGCCAGTTTTTGTTGGGAATTAAAGCTTCTTCAGGTTATACTGCTCTAATGATTAAGACTACTCAGGAATTAATGAAAATGCTCTAAGTGTGTTACTGCTGCTGGTTATAGAGTTAAGACTGCTTATGGAGGTTAAGACTGTTGCTGTATATTATAACTGCTGAGAACTTCAAGGAAAAATACACTAAGTAGTTAGTGCTGCTAGAAGAAAACTTAGTGCTACTAGTACTAAGTTAGAACTACTTTAGAGTTAATGCTGCTAGAGTTAATATTACTGCCGCTAGTGTGTTTAGTTAAGACTGCTGAAGTGTTAGAGTCGGTTAGATATGTATATAATGTTTTGATAAGTATAGAAAAGATATAGAAAAGATTTATCTTATATAAAAAGTTATTGTAAGCCGACTAGGAATCCTTAGTCTATAAAAGGATATTCTAGGGCATTGAGATAGACACGAGTTTACGTGTTATTCATAATATTGAATACTAGTATTCGTAATATTTGCTTAATAATATTGAGGCTGTTTTTGTTTAATAATATTGTGTTCTTGTGTTTACTGTTTTATTAAAAATTCTTCTTAATATTGAATACTAGATTCCGCATAGTATTTGATTAACTCAAGACAGTTTCTACATAAGTTGTTTTAGATTTATCTAAGATAACCTAACCTTTACAAGCTAAGGGAATTCGATCAAGTACATAACTGGGATCAACAAGTGGTATCAGAGCTTGTGGTTCTAGAAGCTGTGATCAACTCAAAGAAGAATTTGTTTAAACACACAAGATTTTGATGAAAAAGATGGATCAAGACTCTGCACATATGGTTGCTACATCAAAGGTTCCAATGCTCAAGGCCGGTGAGTATGAGATCTGGAGAATGAGAATTGAGCAGTACATCAAGATGATTGATTTTTAACTCTGGGATGTCATTGAGAATGGAAATGAACTACCTAAAACAACCAAATCTGCAGAAGGTTTTATTACAATAGTGCCTCTTACAACTGCTGAGGAAAATGCTTAAAGAAGATTGGAAGTTAAAGCAAGGAGTACTTTGATGATGGCCATTCCTAATGATCATCAGTTGAAGTTCCACTCCATTACAGATGCCAAGTCTCTAATGGAAGCTATTGAAAAGAGGTTTGGAGGTAATGCTGCTACAAAGAAGACAAAGAAGAATCTCTTGAAATAGCAGTATGAAAACTTCTCTGCTCAAGGTTCTGAGATGCTGGATCAAACCTTTGATCGACTTCAAAAGCATATAAGTCAACAGGAGATTTTGGGTGAGCAGATCTCTCAGGAAGATATTAATCAAAAGTTTTTCAGAAGCTTGTCCTCTAAATGGAACACACATGTTGTTGTGTGGAGAAACAAACCTAATCTTGATACAATAAGCATGGATGATATTTACAATAATTTAAAGGTGTATGAACCAGAGGTCAAAGGATCATCTAGCTCAAGTATAAACTCACAGAATATGGCATTCATGTCCTCTTCTAATAACAACACTAGCAGTTCCAATGAAGTAGTTACTAGTGCTCATGGAGTTACTACTGCTAGCACTCAAGTGGCTGCTGCTAACTCAACAAATGTTGACAACTTGAGTAATTGCTGTGATTTATGCATTCTTGGCTAGTCAACCCAATAGTCCTCAGCTGATTAATGAGGATCTGGAATAAATTTACCTAGATGATGTGGAAGAGATGGATTTAAGATGGCAGATGGCTATGTTGACAATGAGAGCTAGGAGATTCTTGAAGAAAACTGGAAGGAAGCTGACAGTCAATAGGAATGATAACATTGGCTTTGACAAGTCCAAAGTGGAATGCTATAACTGTCACAAAAGAGGACACTTTGCTAGAGAGTGCAGGGCACCAAGGAGCCAAGACTACAAGAATGGAGAAAGCTTAAGAAGAACTGTACCTATGGAAACTAGTAATTCCAAGCTTTGGTAACTTGTGATGGTCTAGGTGGCTATGATTGGAGTGACCAAGCTGAAGAAGGACCTAACTATGCTTTGATGGCTTACTCATCTTCATCTTCAAGTTCTGACTCTGAGGTATCAAATAATTCTGGTTGTTCTTATAAATCTTGTTTAGATATTGCTGAGTCACTTAAAGCTCAGAATAATAAACTGATAGATTATTTAAGAAAGTCTGAATTGCAGTGTTTAGGTTATAAATTAGGATTAGAGTCAGTGGAGAAAAGACTTGAATTCTTTAAAACAAATGAGTCTGAGTATGTAGAAAAGATTAATGTTTTAAAGAGTGAAATTTATGTAAGAGATGAACTTATTAAAGAGCTTAGAAGAAGAATTGAAGTAGCTCAAAATGAAAAAGATGTATTTTAGAAGGAAAAAGAAAGTATTCAGCTTACAGTTAATAAGTATGAACATGCATCTGAAAGTGTTAACAAAATAATAGAGTGTCAAATTGTTAACAAATGCAAAACAGGTTTAGGTTATAATGAAGTTTCCCCTCCCATTACAGGAAAGTTTTTGCCTCCAACAAAGGATTTGTCTTTTACTGGTTTAGAAGAGTTTAAGGAGCATGTAGTTGAGATGACTAAGGTAGAAGAGTCTAAGACAGTTAGGAGGCCTGATGCCCCAATTATTGAAGATTGGGAGTCAGATGATGAGAATGAGGAAGTACCTCAACCTAAGGTTGAAAGAAAAATAGTTAAACCTAGTGTTGAAAAGAAAAAGTTTGTCAAACCTAATTCACAAGGACAAAATACTAGGAACACTGTCAATCAAGTTGAGCAACATAGGGTGCACACTAACGGCCTAGAGGGAATCAAAGGAATTGGAATGGAATGATGTCTCAAAGATTAGGTAGTCAGTTTGAGATGTTTAACAAGGCTTGTTATTTCTTTGGTCGTTTTGAACACTTGTAGTATGATTGTCATTACTATCAAAAACCTGTTTGGAACTATGCTCAGAGGGTGAGTCACCAAAGCCTTTCTAAAAACTAATGTTGCAAAAATCGTGAATCGGTAGCGTGGCGGTCGACCACCCTGCAGCGATTAATCGGCCAAGGCGGGATTAATCGGTGATTAATCGGATTGGCATTTTTTTGCATGTTTTGGGTATTTCTGGAGACCAAACTAAATATCGTAACTGATTCCAAGCCTACTATGTTTCCAAACCTTAATAAAAGGCTCCAATTCTGATTATGAGGCTCATTGTGTGTTATAAGTGAAATAAACGATCCCCAAATTAAGTAGACTACCTAAATTTTTATTTTTTTAAAGCTGACCGATACGGCCGATTTTGTGGCCGCGATTTTTTGCCCAGACTGATTTTTTGACCGATATTCAAAATTCTACAAGGTCGAAGGCCGATAAGCGATATATCGGCGATTAATCGGCCGATACAGCCGATTTTTGCAACATTGCTAAAAACACTCACCCCAATGCTAAAAGAAATATGGTTCCAAGAGCAGTGTTAATGAAATCTGGGTTAGTATCAGTTAATATTGCCAAGCAAAATGTTTCTAAAATAGCAGTATTGGCTAATACTGCTAGACCAGTTAATACTGCTCAACCAAATCAAACAGTGAATGGTGCTAAATCAATGACACATCTTTTAAAAATAGCACATTCATCTGTAAAAAGGTCCATTCAAAAGAATACAGTTGTTAATACTGCTAGGCCAAAAGCAGTAGTTACTACTGCTAAGCCAAAAGCAGCAATTGATACTGTTTGGGGAAATCATCTTTATGTTGTTAAGGCCTCAGCTTGTTGGGTTTGGAAACCAAAAATTAAAGTTTTAGACCATGTTTCCAAACACAACAGTGCATCAATAGTTTTAAAGAAATTTGATTATGTTGATGCACAAGGCAGATCCAAGTCAGTAATGGCTTGGGTCCGCAAGAGAAACTGATTTTCTTACTTTCAGGTGGAATTACAAGATCAAGGAGTCATTGATAGTGGATGATCAAGGCACATGACAGGAAACATGTCCTATCTTACTGATTATGATGAAATTGATGGAGGATATGTTGCTTTTGGGAGTAATCCCAAAGGAGGGAAAATCACAAGTAAAGGTACTATAAGAACTGGTAAACTTGATTTTGATAATGTGTATTTTGTCAAAGAGCTAAAATTCAATCTCTTTAGTGTCTCACAAATGTGTGACAAAAAGAATAGTGTTCTCTTTAATGACACTAAATGCATTGTCTTGTCTCCTGACTTTAAGTTAACTGATGAAAGTCAAGTTTTGCTTAAAGTTCCTAGAAGAGATAATATATACAGTGTTGATTTAGAGAACATGGTTCCCAAAGGAGGTTTAACTTGTCTCTTTGCAAAAGCCACATCTGATGAATCAAAACTTTGGCATAGAAGGCTTGGACATTTAAATTTCAAAACAATGAATAAAGGGATAATTACCAAAATAGCCCAAACACAAATGGGCGGTTCCCTATCTAACCCGAAATCCGAAAATAATTGTGTTGCCCAGGGCAACCGGCATTTTTTGGGGCAACCGAAGGATTTCCAGTGTATTTTTTGGGCAACAATCGCCCTTTTTTGGGCAACTGGGGGCATTGCCCAGGGCAACCGGGGTAGAAATATCCCATTTGGGTTTTGGGCTATTTTAGTAATTATCAAAACCAGGAATAAATTGGTTAAGGGAAATCTTGTAAGAGGTTTACCTTCTAAAGTTTTTGAAAATGATGAAACCTGTGTTGCTTGTCAAAAGGGAAAGCAACACAGAGTCTCTTGTAAGTCCAAAACAGAGAACTCAATAAGTCAGCCTTTACATATGTTGCACATGGATTTATTTGGACCAACATTTGTGAAAAGATTAATGAAAAAGATGTATTGTCTAGTTGTCACAGATGATTTTAGCAGGTTTACTTGGGTTTTCTTTTTAGCAACTAAGGATGAAACCAGTGGCATTCTTAAGTCTTTCATAACCAGGATAGAAAAGCTAGTTAATCATAAGGTTAAAGTAGTAAGATGTTACAATAGAACTGAGTTCAAAAATAGGGATATGAATCAGTTTTATAAGATGAAAGGTATTATGAGATAGCATAGTGTAGCTAGAACTCCTCAACAAAATTGTGTTACTGAAAGGATGAATAGGACACTAATTCAGGCTGTTAGGACTATGTTATCAGATTCTAAGTTGCCAACTACCTTTTGGGAAGAAGCAGTTAATACTGCTTGCTATGAGCAAAATAGAAGTTTAGTAGTTAAGCCTGATAACAAGACCCCTTATGAACTGTTACATGGTAGAACACCAATGTTAAGCTATTTAAGACCATTTGGGTGTCCTGTTACAATCCTCAATGCCATAGATCACTTAAGCAAATTTGATGGCAAGGCTGATGAAGGATTCTTTGTTGGATACTCCTTGAATAGTAAGGCATTTAGGGTATTCTTAGTAGAACCAGGATTGTTAAAGAGAATCTACACATTAGGTTTAGTGAAAGTACACCAAATGCTATAGGTAGTGAACTAGACTGGCTATTTGATATTGATACACTAACAAAAACAATTAATTATGAACCAATTGCTGCAGGTACACATTCTAATGGTTTTGTAGGTACAAAAGCTAGTAATGATGCAGGTCAGGCTAGAAAAGAGACAGGACCTGGCAAAGATTACATTTTGCTACCATTATGGACTGCTGATCCACTATTCTCTCAAAGTTCAAAGAGTTCTCATGATGATAAGAAGGATGATTCTCAAGGATCAAAGAGTTCTCAGGATCGTGGATCAAAACCTACTAATGCAAATGAAGAGAAGGATAATGAGGATCTAAGAAAAGACAGTGAAAATGTTGATCAAGAGAAGGGTAAGCTCTAATGATGTTAATGCTGCTAGTGATGGTAACAGCACTAACAAAGATAAAACTGTTAACACTGCTGACAAGGTAGGCATTGCTGTTAATGAGGATGAATATCCATTTGATCCAAACATGCCTCATTTGGAAAATATATATATTGATACTTATGATGAAGGAGATGGTGCAGAGGCTCACATAAACAACATGGATGATACTGTCCCTGTCAGTCTTATTCCAACTACCAGAATTCACAAGAATCGTCCTCAAGAACAAATCATTGGAGATGTAAAGTTTGCTGTTCAAATAAGAAGAATGACAAAGGATTTGAAGGAACAAGGTTTCTTTGCCAGATCCCTTAAACAAAGAAACAATCACAAAGACCTTCAAAATTGTTTGTTTGCTTGTTTTCTATCGCAAGTAGAACCCAAGAATGCACTTAACGCATTGCAGGATCCAAGCTGGGTGGAGGCTATGCAAGAAGAGCTTCTACAATTCAAGCTACAAGAAGTTTGGAATCTGGTAGATTTGCCTAATGGTAAAAAAGATATTGGTACTAAATGGGTTTTCAGATGTAAAAAGGATGAAAGAGGTATTGTGATAAGGAACAAGGCAAGGTTAGTAGCTCAGGGATACACACAAGAAGAAGGGATTGACTATGATGAAGTCTTTGCCCCAGTTGCTAGAGTTGAAGCTATAAGGTTGTTCTTAGCTTATGCTTCATACAAAGATTTTGTGGTGTATCAGATGGATGTAAAAAGTGCTTTTCTGTATGGGAAAATTGAAGAACAAGTATATGTTTGTCAACCACCAGGGTTTGAAGATCCTAATTTTCCTGATAAAGTATACAAAGTGGAAAAAGCACTTTATGGTTTACATTAACCTCACAAAGCTTGGTATGAAACATTGTCAACATACCTATTGGACAATGGATTTCATAAAGGGAAGATTGACAAGACTTTGTTTATCAGAAGATACAAAAATGATATCCTGCTAGTTCAGGTTTATGTGGATGATATTATTTTTGGTTCAACAAAGAAGGAGTTATGCATTGAGTTTGATAAATTGATGCATGAGAGGTTTCAGATGAGTTCTATGGGAGAAATTACTTTCTTTTTGGGATTACAAGTGAAGCAGAAGGAAGATGACATATTTATCAGTCAAGATAAGTATATTGCTGAGATCTTAAAGAAGTTTGGGTATACATATGTCAAGACAACTAGCACACCAATGGTCACTGATAAGCCTTTGCTGAAGGATGAAGATGGTGAAGAAGTTGATGTTCATCTATACAAATCAATGATTGGTTCATTGATGTATCTTACTTCTTCAAGTCCTGACATTATGTTTGTAGTGTGTGCTTGTTCCAGATACCAAGTCACACCAAAAGTTTCACATCTTCATGCTGTGAAAAGAATTTTTAGATACTTAAATGGTCAACCTAAATTGGGCCTTTGGTATCCAAAAGATTCTCCTTTTGATTTGGTAGCATACACTGATAGTAATTATGCTAGAGCAAGCTTGGATAGAAAATCTACAACAGGAGGTTGTCAATTTCTTGGTAGCATACACTGATAGGATTTACTGTGGTTGAAAATTCCACAACAGAAGCTGAATATGTGGCTGCTTCAAATTGCTGTGGACAAGTGCTCTGGATTCAGAATCAATTGCTGGATTATGGGTACAATTTTATGCATACCCAAATCTTTATTGATAATAGCAATTGTAACACCCCAACCCGATAAGGGAAGAAGTATTACGTTATGGTGACATATCAAAGCAAACACAAGCATATGACTTAAATAATACAAATGAATTTCAAAGGTTACAAGGGAAAATTCTGATATACAAGGTTACAAATGAGAACAACAATAAATCCTAAGTCTAAAAATGCGTAAACACGTCTAGTCATCTCTAATCCAGGATAGCTAAAGTATAGTCTTCTAAGTCCAAGATACTCTCCACTCATAACCCAGCATCCAACTAAAACCTACCACATGAAAAGAAAATGCGGCTGAGCTTAAAAAGCCCAGTGAACAGATATATATAGACGAAAGCAAAAGATAAGGAACAAAGAATAAAATATGGTGCATTGGGGAAAAGCATAAGGTATAAACAAACTGATAACAAGAGAAGGAAAAATCAATAATCTACCACAAGCCCAAACAAATCAAATCATATCATAGTAACCATTGGATTCGGAGGGGTGACCTCGAAATACCAAAGGAAAACAAGAGGGGAGTCCTCAGTAACCATTAGAGTGATCAGCTCCTAAAATGTGAAGACGTGGATTGCACCCAACATCAGACACCAAATAGATCATAGCATAGCATACACAAAACATACCTAGGATGCATCCATACGCCCCTGCAAAGATGTTAGTGGCCAAACATATATAATAATTGAGCTCATAATAAATAACAGAAAAGGGACGGTGTGGAACATCACTCGACCACACTAGAGTCATGCCATTGGTGCATCAATGACACGGCCATGGAACCCCCATGACTAGGAAACATAGTGGCTCGGGTATCAAACTGTAGGGTTTAAAAGTCATATTATATCAAAGGTCCATAAGTTTCATAACAAATGGTTCATAATTAGTAGTTCATAAGTCTAGTGAAACATGGCAAAGGCAATAGATCATATAAGAAAGCCATAATAAGAAGGCTCAGATCATAATCAAACTAATATAGAAAGGATGTAAATGAATCATGAGAAACCTTAAGAGATAAGGTCAGAATATCTGTACCTTAGACCGCAAGTGAAAACATAACAGAAACATAAAGATCGTAATCAAACTCCTTCTTCAGCGAATCTACATGAATACATGATCGTCTTATTATTAATATCTTATTTAAATCAGATTACTTATTTTAGTCGGCTTTCCATTTTTTGTAACTTTCCTTTTATAGCAGCTTTCCAAAATAGTAACTTTCCAAAAATAGTAAGTTTCCTCTTTAAGTAGTTTAACCATTTTAAGCAACTTTCTATTTTTAGCAGGTTTCCCGAATTAATAAGTTTCCATAATTAGTAAGTTTAACCAATTATGAGTATAATTAACACTTTAATGTATTAAGTGCTCAAAATGATTATCATGACATATTAGAGTTTATTACGACCATTATATTAGTTTAGGGACTAAAGTGTCAATATTGCAATGCTTGAAGTCCAAAGTGTAGATTATACAAATACATATCAATATTCCTTATATTACTAGCAATACTTGCTGTACCAAAAACAATTCGAACATTCTTTTTATTATTTTGATTCGAAGATAGAACACAGAAGGAGACTAACCATGGATGCAATTCCTCTTCTTCGTATGTAACATATATCGAAACGAAATTGCATACGAGACAGCCCTACATGACCACGTTTACTCACACGACAACAGTTAAATGAATGTTTTCAAAACCATGCCCAACTTGTAAAACATACGACACAAGCCACAACATAAACTTCACGACACAACTAAACTCGCGACACCCTCTTTATTATTATTTTTTATTTAGCTGCGATTTGAAACAGGAAAAGAACATGCATGTTTTACCCTTTCCAGCCCCCATCGACACAGTGAAAACACGCATGAAATCACAGCCCTTTCGACCCTTCCAAAACCTAACCCAAACCACCCCTAGATCGACACACACTTAACACCACACGACACACACAAGACCCATTTCACAGCCACCTTAACACACCAAAATACACACGTAAACTTACCCTTGTTCCCAGCCTAAGTCGACACACAAAGCAGCCCACATAAAATCATAGACTCCTTATTCTATTCAACCACTAACACAGCCCTTTAACTTACTTTAAGAGATTCGAAAACAATAAGGAAAACAAGCATGTCCGTTTACTCTTTTATTTTAGTTCGTATATGATCAGTTCATACGTGCATAAAGGGTTGAACACAAACACATCAAAACAGAAAACGTGAGAGTCGAATCAAGATATAGATCGATGTATATGTAAGCTCTTATAGTCGTTATTTTATGTGAATACTAGTTATGATTTCATGCGACTCTTTATGATTTCATGTGATTCTTAAGTCGTATATATACAAGTATGTTAAGCAGATTTATATAGGATCATGCGACATGTATACTTTTATAATATGATCAAACGAAAAGGAATGAAACAAGGTTGATGTTATACCCTTGTTGCGTGATCACGGAAAGAACAAAAGAACCAAAGGAACCCACGAGCAAAACTCAACCGAAGCAATCCCAATACCCCACGAATCTGCTGTAAACACCACGATCAAAACTTTGTCGAGTCCAAGCCAAACCACACCCTTGAACCAGTAGCACACTTCGACTAGATCACCAAGTAACAAGCACAACAGAGTCTCCTTTTTGCTGCCTTTTGAATCGAACAGGAAGGAGGAAAAGAAAAGTAGCAGCCGCCAATGGTTGGGTTAAGGTTTTAGGGTTTGTGTTTTAGTGAACTTTGTGTGAAATAAACAAAATGTGTGCATGTATACGTATAAAACAAAACCGTGTGATTTAGATTCATAAATTAGGTAACTATATAAAGAAAATAAGTGCACATGATTCGGTTATTAAAAAAAACGTGTGAAGGTTGATTTTAAAATAGGAACATGCTAATATTGTGGGATTTGATTGGAGAACCCATTCAATGTATTACATTTTTAAATAATTGTTACACAATTTTACTTAAGTATGAAAATTTCGGTTAGGGTGCTAGTGGCGTGTAATTATTTTTAAATGTGTACCATTCGTTTATCATGAGTCTTATTATCGCATCACTTTTATTCGTTCAATTATTAATGGTTAAAATGCTTAGGTTATATTCGGGATAAAATATTTTAAATGCGTTAAACGTCTTTTATGAATTTGAGATCAAAGGGTACTCTGGGTATTTTACGTGTTCAAAATTTTCGGGTTTTACAACTCTTCCCCTCTAAAAAGAAAATTTTCGTCCTCGAAAATTGAAGTGAAGCGAAACGGAAAGCACAACGGACCGTGAACGGAAATGTGAATGACTCTATCTTGTTGATCAAAATAGCTTCGGCTTCCTTAGAAACGACATACTATAATGAATCCAGACAAAAGAATAATACACCAAACGTAACAGATGATAATCGTATTCTCTCGGAAGAGATACAGGGAATACGTAGGATTTGACGGATATATCGTTCGTGGAATCTGATCAAACAAACCAGATGAGAACGTACCGAATCGCAGAAATATGAGGGTGATAAATATGCTTATGGAAGATAATTCAATCGATAACATCGGACGGTGGAAAGCTCTACAACGAACCCTAAGATCGTTATCAAAATACAGAGGTCAACAAACACATCTCGAGGATCAAAACATACCAAATCGTACGGCGATAGGGCAGATCAAACGTATAGGTCGAAAGATCCTAAAGTCTTACTATTCGCAGATAATCTTAAACAGCTATAAGAAATTCTAAGGTTTCTAAGGCACTCCTCGAAATATCCTATGATCACAATAAGTGCATGTTATATGATGTAAGTATTATCACGTTGGCCAGACGTCATAATACTAGCATCATATAATTATGCCCTCATGAGGACCATACTTCATCTCAAGTCGTGAAATAAGCAACTTATTTTAATCACCTAACGGTCCTTCTACCTCCTAGGGTTGGTCCGAATCAAATCATTACTACGGGTTCAAAATCACAGCAACAAATCGCATAGATGACGTAATAGAATTTGGTAAGCAATATCAAATGAAGCACGTCGTCAAAAGTGTCAGGTCTTCTACAATTCATCAAAATTCTCATATTAAAACCGTCATCCAACATACGCAGAGTGAACACAGAACGTAATTACTAACAGAGAACCTAAATCATTCTAAGGATCTTATCATCAGGTAACGGAAACTTAAGTAGGTTGAGAGGAAGTGAATTACGTCATCAATAGCTTCATCCTTCACAGAATCAACTCTTCCAAACCCAAACGTTTGCTTCAAAATTCAACCATTCAAATACATGATCTCAAATCTCTTCCATCCGCAAGTCTGCTTCTGCTATCAATTCATCTTAGTACAACCAATATGAAAAGAGAAGCAAGATTGCATGTCCTCGACAAGTCTTCTAGCACAGCTCTAAAATCGCCAGATCGATTACATTCTCCTTCTATGTCCGCTACCACCTTCGTCTTGCAAGAAAGGTCTTCCAATCTTCAAGGTGAACACCGCTGCTGTCTCCTCCAGGTGATGAGTTGAATAGTTCGTCTCCTACGGTCTGGTTGTCTTGATGCCCGAACTGAAATCTCCACATGCTGCATGAAATATAATCTAGTCCCTTCTCAGTTTCTCTCTTCTTCTTATATGTTTCTTCCACGGTAACACCTGTCACGATCATCTCCTACTACTCTTCTACAAGGTTTCTAGCTACGATAGCGATCGTCAATCTTGGTCCTTTATCTGGGAAAACTCTGTCATCACAGGATACCTGGTAGTGCTGTCTGCTACAATCTCTGAACGCCAATCAAACCTACTCTTCCAGAACAAAGGGTCATTCTACTTAATACAAAAATGATCTACATGTTCCTCTTTCGTCTCTGGACACAACACAACGTCATACTATGACAATTTGTCCAATTACTCGCGAAAACGTGATTCTATTAGCCAATACAATTGGCATCATTAAAACTCATAATGATCACAATGAGTACGAAGGCAGCTTCAGGAATCGTCTTAGGGAAACTTCATATCTACTTCACGTCACCTATCTTCCTCTTCACGAATAAAACTGAAATGCTCCACGGAGGTTACTCTCAGTTAGTCAACTCCCTTCTTTGAAGTTCTTGTGGTTGCTTCTTCAGTCCTTCAAACTTAAATGAGGCCGACTAATACGGAGTTTCAAAGATAGACCAAATCAATCATTGATACACGGAAATGGATAATGATTACGGATAGTGATACGGTTAAGTTCACGATAGTCGATACGCCGCCGTATACTCCTCTCTTTCTTCTTCATAAACCAACAGGAGCATCCAAAGAGAAACACTGAGGTGAACAAAATCATATTTCATCAGTTCCTTCAATCTCTCAACTTTTATGGCATCATGGTTTTGTCAACTGAGATCCGTTCAATGCCAACTCTACTCCCCAAGCAAGAGGGAATCCCAAGAGGTTCATCAGAGGACACCAGAAGATTTGTACAACAATTACTTCCAATGCCTAAGCTTTCTAAGGGTGGATACTAATAGGTGTCAGGAGTAACCCGACAATCAAATGAGATCGGTGTATATGCTTTCATAGCAACATTAATCTTAACAGATTTAAGCGGTTGAGAGTCATCAAAGCAAAAGTAGAATGAAGCAGATTGTTAAAGGTCACATTTCAAATACGGTAGTCTATGGTAGCTTTACGAAGAGCCATCCAATTCATAACCAAAAGACCTCAAAGTCAATTGTATCAAGAGTAAACAGATCCGTAGAACGAATACGGTCGTTAAACCAGACGGATAGTTCATATGCCAGAGTCAAGTACATGGTTCATCAGGGTGTTGAGATAGATAAGCGAACAGTTCAAGATGTTGGAATCTTGCTTAGCTCTTTAGCAAAATGACAGGTAGAGTGAGTATCATCGGTAATACGAACATCGTATAATTGTCAACAGTGAGATGTATAGGATGTCCGTTGTCAACATCATCATGTTCAGTTAACAAATCCATACTGAGGTAGTATTAACATCATATCCTTCCGAAGGAATTGATTGTCAGATAAAGTTCGTCATTCGAAGGGAGGGAAACAAATCTTCCTATATCTGTGGTTAATAATTACCAGAGTTCTCATAGGATTAGCAATGGATTATGCAGATTCAAGTAGTATCAGATGATACATTCTATATCCAGCATAAGTAATGAATTCACAGAATGTGTCAAACACATTACGGTTGAATGACCTTCGGGATGGTCGAAAAGGTATCAAACTGTATATCAAACAAATCGGAGATGGAGGTCAGAATCAGGAAGTGAAACCTAAATGGTGTAAGGTATCCATGTAGTTCTTAAGGCATTCCAATCTTACTTGGTTACTAAGCTTAGGTTGCAAAACTTTCTAGCTTCTGAAACAAATGTTCTTATAAGGCATACCTAAAGGCAGAGGCACGAATCAGAGTGATGCGGAAGCAATGCTACTTACATAGACGTCATAGTCTACCCATTCCACACCGGTAATGACTTAAGTTCCTATGGGGAAATCCTAAAGCAATTTCTCAAAGGTTGTCTTATGAGCGCCTACAGTGGAAACTTAATGGTCCAAACTTCACAGGTCAAGGTTTAATGTACTACAAGTCGCAGTCTGGTCTCTGATACCATAATTGTAACACCCCAACCCGATAAGGGTAGAAGTATTACGTTATGGTGACATATCAAAGCAAACACAAGCATATGACTTAAATAATACAAATGAATTTCAAAGGTTACAAGGGAAAATTCTGATATACAAGGTTACAAATGAGAACAACTCTAAAAATGCGTAAACACGTCTAGTCATCTCTAATCCAGGATAGCTATCAAAGTATAGTCTTCTAAGTCTAAGATACTCTCCACTCATAACCCAACTTCCAACTAAAACCTGCCGCATGAAAAGAAAATGCGGCTGAGCTTAAAAAGCCCAGTGAACAGATATATATAGACGAAAGCAAAAGATAAGGAACAAAGAATAAAATATGGTGCATTGGGGAAAAGCATAAGGTATAAACAAACTGATAACAAGAGAAGGAAAAATTAGTAATCTACCACAAGCCCAAACAAATCAAATCATATCATAGTAACCATTGGATTCGGAGGGGTGACCTCAGAATACCAAAGGAAAACAAGAGGGGAGTCCTCAGTAACCATTGGAGTGATCAGCTCCTAAAATGTGAAGACGTGGATTGTACCTAACATCAGACACCAAACAGATCACAGCATAGCATACACAAAACATACCTAGGATGCATCCATATGCCCCTGCAAAGATGTTAGTGGCCAAACATATATAATAATTGAGCTCATAATAAATAACAGAAAAGGGACGGTGTGGAACATCACTCGACCACACTAGAGTCATGCCATTGGTGCATCAATGACACGGCCATGGAACCCCCATGACTAGGAAACATAGTGGCTCGGGTATCAAACTGTAGGGTTTAAAAGTCATATTATATCAAAGGTCCATAAGTTTCATAATAAATGCTTCATAATTAATAGTTCATAATTCTAGTGAAACATGGCAAAGGAAATAGATAATATAAGAAAGCCATAATAAGAAGGCTCAGATCATAATCAAACTAATATAGAAAGGATGTAAATGAATCATGAGAAACCTTAAGAGATAAGGTCAGAATATCTGTACCTTAGACCGCAAGTGAAAACATAACAGTAACATAAAGATCGGAATCAAACTCCTTCTTCAGCGAATCTACACGAATACATGATCGTCTTATTATTAATATCTTATTTAAATCAGACTACTTATTTTGGTCGGCTTTCCATTTTTTGTAACTTTCCTTTTATAGCAGCTTTCCAAAATAGTAACTTTCCAAAAATAGTAAGTTTCCTCTTTAAGTAGTTTAACCATTTTAAGCAACTTTCTAAATTTAGCAGGTTTCCCGAATTAGTAAGTTTCCATAATTAGTAAGTTTAACTAATTATGAGTATAATTAACACTTTAATGTATTAAGTGCTCAAAATGATTATCATGACATATTAGAGTTTATTACGACCATTATATTAGTTTAGGGTCTAAAGTGTCAATATTGCAAAGCTTGAGGTCCAAAGTGTAGATTATACAAATACATATCAATATTCCTTATATTACTAGCAATACTTGCTGTACCAAAAACAATTCGAACATTCTTTTTATTATTTTGATTCGAAGATAGAACACAGAAGGAGACTAACCATGGATGCAATTCCTCTTCTTCGTATGTAACATATATCGAAACGAAATTGCATACGAGACAGCCCTACATGACCACGTTTACTCACACGAAAACAGTTAAATGAATGTTTTCAAAACCATGCCCAACGTGTAAAACATACAACACAAGCCACAACATAAACTTTACGACACAACTAAACTCGCGACACCCTCTTTATTATTATTATTTTTTTATTTAGCTGCGATTTGAAACAGGAAAAGAACAAGCATGTTTTACCCTTACCAGCCCCCATCGACACAGTGAAAACACGCATGAAATCACAGCCCTTTCGACCCTTCCAAAACCTAACCCAAACCACCCCTAGATCGACACACACTTAACACCACACGACACACACAAGACCCATTTCACAGCCACCTTAACACACCAAAATACACACGTAAACTTACCCTTGTTCCCAGCCTAAGTCGACACACAAAGCAGCCCACATGAAATCATAGACTCCTTATTCCATTCAACAACTAACACAGCCCTTTAACTTACTTTAAGAGATTCGAAAACAATAAGAAAAACAAGCATGTCCGTTTACTCTTTTATTTTAGTTCGTATATGATCAGTTCATACGTGCATAAAGGGTTGAACACAAACACATCAAAACAGAAAACGTGAGAGTCGAATCAAGATATAGATCGATGTATATGTAAGCTCTTATAGTCGTTATTTTATGTGAATACTAGTTATGATTTCATGCGACTCTTTATGATTTCATGTGATTCTTAAGTCGTATATATACAAGTATGTTAAGCAGATTTATATAGTATCATGCGACATGTATACGTTTATAATATGATCAAATGAAAAGGAATGAAACAAGGTTGATGTTATACCCTTGTTGCGTGATAACAGAAAGAACAAAAGAACCAAAGGAACCCACGAGCAAAACTTAACGAAGCAATCCCAATACCCCACGAATCTGCTGTAAACACCACGATCAAAACTTTGTCGAGTCCAAGCCAAACCACACCCTTGAACCAGTAGCACACTTCGACTAGATCACCAAGTAACAAGCACAACAGAGTCTCCTTTTTGCTGCCTTTTGAATCGAACAGGAAGGAGGAAAAGAAAAGTAGCAGCCGCCAATGGTTGGGTTAAGGTTTTAGGGTTTGTGTTTTAGTGAACTTTGTGTGAAATAAACAAAATGTGTGTTCATGTATACGTATAAAACAAAACCGTGTAAGGTAGATTCACAAATTAGGTAACTATATAAAGAAAATAAGTGCACATGATTCGGTTATTAAAAAAAACGTGTGAAGGTTGATTTTAAAATAGGAACATGCTAATATTGTGGGATTTGATTGGAGAACCCATTCAATGTATTACATTTTTAAATAATTGTTACACAATTTTACTTAAGTATGAAAATTTCGGTTAGGGTGCTAGTGGCGTGTAATTATTTTTAAATGTGTACCATTCGTTTATCATGAGTCTTATTATCGCATCACTTTTATTCGTTCAATTATTAATGGTTAAAATGATTAGGTTATATTCGGGATAAAATGTTTTAAATGCGTTAAACGTCTTTTATGAATTTGAGATCAAAAGGTATTCTGGGTATTTTACGTGTTCAAAATTTTTGGGTTTTACAGCAGTAATATGTGCATAATTAAAAATCATGTTTATCACTCAAAAACAAAGCATATAGAGATAACACACCATTTTATAAGAGACTGCATTGAAAAGAAGTTAATTCTAATGGTTAAAATCCATACTGACAATAATGTTGCAGATTTACTCACAAAAGCTTTTGATGTAGGTAGATTTCAATTTTTAATTGCCAGTATTGGAATGTTAAATCATTAAAAATCACTTATCTCTTTGTGTTTTTGTGGAATTTTGTGTGGATTAGTACTGTTATTTAAGTAAATATGAGTTTCTACTGTTAAGTATAATTTGTCCTGCTAGTTATATTTACAACTGCTAGTTGCACTTAGAACTGTTAAATATAATTAGAAGTTGTGATTATTGTGAAGTGTTATGGCTTGTGTTTTTGTGGTTTTGGAACTAACATTTTGCAGGATAAGCAACGACAAGTGATGGAGTGCTGATAAATAAGATGTTTGAAGTGGAAACTGAGTTACTACTGCTAGGCATAAGTTAATGCTGCCAAGCTTAACTTAATGCTGCTAGGTTTCTACTGCTGAGTTTGAGAGTATAGGGTATTGTTATGTAACTTCTTCGATTAAGGGTTTAAATCCCCAAATCATTCATTCAATTGAATTCACGCGCACATAATTCTCTCAAATACAAACCCTAACACTCTTATTATCATCAATTTGCAAAAACCCACAATCAATTACAACAAATTCACAACAATGTCAAAACTCTCATTTGCCGATACTCATAATATGATTGCATTCCTTCAAAAACCAAAAGAGTTTGAAGGGTTCACAGAAATCATTGATTTCTTGAATGAAAATCCTATAAGCTTTGCATTAACTGTGAATCCTACTATATATATATTTCACATATTGAACAGTTTTGGTCTACCGCTAAGGCCATAACACTCAATGGTGAAGTATAACTTAAGGCTGTTGTAGATGGCCAAGATATACTCATTACTCAGAATTCTGTTAGAAGATCTCTTCAACTAGCATATTCTAATGACAATATTGAGTGTCTCTCAAACTTTGCAATTTTTGAAAACCTCGCACTGATGGGATATGAGAAGAAAACTGATTCCTTAAAGTTTTTAAAAGCAAACTTCTCCCCACCGTGGAAATTCTTAATTCATACCATCTTACAATGTTTAAGTCCCAAAACAACTTCCTGGAATGACTTTGGCACTAATATGGCTTCTGCTATAATATGCTTGGCTAAAAACCAGAAGTTTAATTTTTCAAAGATGATTTTTGATGGTATGGTTAAGAACTTGGATAAATCAGCAAACAAATTTTACACATATCCAAGGTTCTTACAAATCTTTATGGACAATCAATTTACCGACAAGAAAATTCACAAAAGAGTTTACCCTGCTCCCTCTCATACCAAAAAGATTTTTGCTAACAAGAAGAGGGTGGGAAAAGGTTTTTCAGGGAGAGTGACACCTTCGTTTCCTACAATGGTGGCACTAGCCCAAACCCAAATGGGTGAAGGTTCAGTAATCCCAACTGAAACCCATCACACACCCACCATTTTACCATCATCATCTCTGTTGGAGTATGCTCGTGTCATAATAAATAATTATATGGCTAGACATATGTGAGCCTATGGGGTCACACACTTATACACAGAGACACCATCTAATATATCGTATCTATCGTATTTACGTTATATTTAACCTTCGTAACTCGGGATCAATAACGGGCTACTAATAACTAAGATAGTACTTAGTTTGTTGGATTAGACCAACAAATGGGCAAGCCCATTTAGGGCCCCCATATGGCCGGCCATGGTGGGAAACAAGAGGGGAAAGAGCAAGGGGTTAAGTGTAACATTTTTCTTATAACCTCCCATTGATTTGGTCATTAAAGGATAATCAATCACATTAACCACTTACCAACTTTCTCTCCCTCTTTCCCTCTCTTAAAACCTACGGCACAAACCCCCCCCCCCCCCTTCAGGGTTTTGTGTTTTTGATCCCTTCCTTGCTTAATCTATTGTAGGTTGAAGCTAGATCAATTGTTATAAGGTCAAGACTAGCATCAAGTAGTGATTTGTGACGTGTAGTGTGTTTCATACATAAGGAAAGATCAACCTTATTGGTCTTTTGTTTCTTACATCCAATCGTGGTGTTGGTATTGGTGGTGAAACCCGAATCACGCTTCAAAGGTATATAATTGTGATATTCATTATATTAATTAGTGATTGATCATATGGCTATATGGATCCGTTGTTAGGTGATGTTTTCTGCTGCATTTGATTAATTTTAATATGGTTTTATATTCATCATCACCTATAGTGGTATCACGAGCCATCATATGTGCCATATGATTATCGGGTATGCGTAAAAATGGCCAAATCGGGTGTTTTTTGATGATTTTTGAAACCATGTTTTAAAACAGCCCCTAGGGCTCCATTTTCACACATATGAACGACCCATGAGGGGTCTTATGATCTGTGATTTTTGATCTCATAGCCATTTGTTACGCATATTTTAATTGGTATACTTATCGGGTACGTGTAAAATGGCCAAAATATTTTGGGTTCAAAATGATATTTTTAAGGTCCTAATATTAGTGGGTTTTGATCCTTAGGCCATTTGACACACGTACCTATCGGGGTTTTAATTCTTGTTAATTATTTTCCTCGTTTCGTTGGCTAATTCTTTAAATTCTTGTTGTTAATTTTGTTTTCATGGCAAATACATGCATGTTTGTCCATGGAATTAGCCAACACCTTGTTATGTTCATAATGTTATTGTATAATTATGTGTGATATGCAAATCCGATGAAAACCTAGACCACGTGTGACATGTTTGTTGTGAATTGTCGTTAATTTCTTGTTTTGAGGTTTTTGCCATTGTTTCGGCATTCATGTATGTATTTTAATTTGTTTTTTTCCCCCATTGTTTGGGCACTTTACAGTAGATAGAAAGTAGATTAGTTGTATTTTAGTTTCCATATCATGTAATCGATGCTTGGTGAAGAATGGCGAAAGAGTTAAAGACATTTATGCCGATAAGGGCTGCTGGAAGAAGCTGATGTATTTTGGCTTTTTCTGGTGATTTGGTAAGCTGTTATTAGCTACAATTTTTTTTGCAGGTACACAAGACATGGGCCTACAACTTTGTAGTTTTGACCTAAGAGCGGGGAAGACTCCTTCTAGGCGTTTTGGGCCTCCCAATACAGAAATTCTGGGCGAATAGATTCATTATTTTATGTGCATAATGGGGTTCTACTTGCTCTTGATTGTCTTGGGGCAAGTGGGAGCCCTCCGTGTGGTTGTGTAGGCTTGTCCCTAGATGACTCTTAGTTCTCGTGATGGCTCACGAGACCGAGCATAGGTTTTTTCATCGGTTGAGGCTTTGCATATTGTGGTTGTGTGTTTGTTGATTTGCTACTTATATGTGCTTTGATTATATGTAAATTGCAAATTGTTTTCTAAAAACATGAAACGAAACACAAACCATTTTTTAAACTAAGTCTTATGATTTTGTTTAACTAAGTTTTTGAAACATAAAATCATTGTTTCATAAATAACTCTTAAACTCGTTATGTATGTTATTCTTGTTATATATTGTCCAAACTTTATTATCCACCTAGGATTAATATTAGTCTTGAAAATGGACAACTCGACACACATAAATTAAAACAATGATTAGACTTAAGTTAAGAAAAGTTTTTAACTTGTGCTACGAAGAATGAATGCATGCTTCTTTTGTACACCTTTTTTTTTATTCACATCAAAAATATTTTACCCGTCACAAATTTAAGTCATGTCGTCCAATCGCTTGAGAACACTTGCAATTACTTTTTGCCTATGCGTGGGACCTATGTTGAATTGTAACCCAAGGTGACTATTCTCTATGCGTGGGACATATGTTGAATTGTAACCCAAGGTGACTATTCTCTATGCGTGGGACCTAGATATATTCTCACACGTTCTCAAATTGGATGACTTAATCGAGTTAAGCGGTGAGACCTTGACCCGAGGCAAAGATGGGACTAAACATGCCTACATGACACTAGTTGTTTGACACTAGATGCCATGAGTCCCATAAGGATCTAAGAGTTGTACGTGTAATACAATTGGTGATCGTCGCCTACCAATTGAATCTACTATTGCTAGCAGATCAACTGATGTGATAGTAGAAGCACAATGTGGATCTTAGCCTTTTTGTAAATTAATTGTTTTAAATTGTAAACATGGGGTAGTTAAATTACAAAAGGATAATTATCGAAAATACTAAAAATGAACTTTGTAAATTCAATTAATGAATTAATGCAACACAAACCGTAAACAAGAGTTTGTTCTTTTCTTGTTAAATGGACGAACTAAGTCATTCTTTCCTTGTAAGAAAGAGACTTGTTCCTATCATTTTTCTTTGTGAGGAAAAGCCATAATAGGAATATTTTAATTTTTCTAATTCTAATCAAACTCAAAGAACACCTACTCTAGAAATCGTGATGTCTTATAAAAGTCAAAACGGTTAAGTATGGTTACACATCTTATTCTTTCAAGGTTGTTTTATAACCCTAATTCCGGTTTTGAAACCTTGAAGAAATATAAGATATTTGGATAACTAGAGAACACGTTTTCTGTAGCTACCAAACTATAATGAGTTTAAATAATTAGAAGACAGAAATATCAATAAACCGCAAAGTGGTAAAGGCAATTACTAGCATGATTAACTAGCAATTTGTCTTAACCCAAAAAACCTACTAAGGTCCTACATACCCTTGTGGTAAAATAGACCAATTATGGAGGAAATGCATGCCTATTTTCAAGTTAAAATAGCAATGATGGCTAGCCCATCATCTATGTGTTAGAACTTGATGCACTTCCTTGAATACCTAAGTACATGTTTACTAGTCAAAGTGACTCACATTAGCAATAATGTGTAGAAATTCAAAGAAAGAATGAAATATCCAATCGCCACTCACTCTCCACTGGTGACGTAACACTTATAAATGTTGTCTAATCTAGTGGGAGCTACGTGATTATATTACTGGTGACAAAACACATGTAATGTTGGCTAATCCAGTGGGAGTTGTAAGCTTTATTATCTTGCAAGTTGCCCATCTTATTTCCAGATTGTCTTGAAATAATACATTACTTTCCACATGTTAAGCATCATAGTTTATATAAGAACCATTGCATAAATTTTATAAGATAACTTGTCGCGTTCCTGATGTTGCTTCCTGAAATATTATCTATAAACTTGTTATGCATGATTCATCATTAAAACGATAAAGTTCTACATATTTATATTTTGATTTTGACTAAAAATCATATGTTATCTTAGACATTGTCATATTGCTCATACAAACAAACGAGCGTAGTGTTGTCTGTATACTCTCATGATGTTGTGCCATGCAAAAGTGGGAGAAATCTTAATTGTGTGTAAGGTACAACATATAACAATATGACTAATGGTTTTTCTTGACTGCAAGGTAAGAAACTAAGATTCTACTAGGACTTCTACACATAAAATGTATGTTGCCCTAATTAGAACAAATATCAAGATAACATGAAAAGCTACTTCAACATATTCACTGAATTGTTTAGTAAATATTATTATGTTTTCTTGTAAATTCATAATCATGAAGTATGAAATTAACTTGAATTTACTATTGAGGTCAAGAGTCGGCACTCGTAATTGTTGGAGTATGCTCGTGTCATAATAAATAATTATATGGCTAGATATATGTCAGCCTATGGGGTCACACACTTATACACAGAGACATCATTTTATAGAATGTATTTATCGTATTTACAATATATAAACGACAACGTAACTCAGGATCTATAACAGGCCATTAAATACTAAGTTAGACTTAGCGTTTTTGGAGTGGACCAACAATGGGCGAGCCCATTGTGGGCCCATAAAGTGGCCAGCCTAAAGGGGAGGTTAAGAGGGGATCATGGAGCTTGTTCAAGGGGCTTAGTGTAGGTTGTTAAATGATAAGATCAAAGGGATTTAATCATATCAATTACTACTTATGACTTTCACCTAATAGAGAGAAATTCTCTCCCCCTCCCCCTTCCATAACTCATGGCATCAAACACAACACCCTTGGGGTTTTGTGTTTTTCATCCCTTTCTTGCATATTCTATTGTAGGTGTTGCAAGGATCGTTGTTACAAGTCAAGACTAGCATCTAATTGGTGATCAAGGACGTGTAGTGTGTAACACTCTTAGAAGAGATCAACCTTATTGATCTCTTGGGTTTCTCAATTCCATCTTGGTGATATTGGTGTTATTGGTGCATCCGTGATCACGCTTCAGAGGTATAATTGATATATTAATTTATTTGATTGATCATATGGCTATATAGATCCGTCTCTCAATGATGTATCCGCTGCGTTTATTTGTTTAATATGTTTATCTATATTCAACATCACCTATAATGGTATCACGAGCCATCATATGTGCCATATGATTATCGGGTATGCATAAAAGTGGCTAAAACGGGTGTTTTTTTTTATGATTTATGAAACCACCAATTAAAACAGCCCCTAGGGCTCTATTTTCTCACAAAATTCGAACCTTAAGAGGTCATAAGATCTTTGATTTTTTACCTCATAGCCATTTGTTATGCATATGCTAATTTATTTACTTGTCGGGTACGCGAAAAATGGCCTAAAACGCATTATTTTGATCGATTTTTGAAACGATTTCAAAAAAGCCCCTATGGCTTAATTTTCTGTGGTAAAATGATAATTAGAAGGTCCTAATATCAATGGGTTTTGAACCTAAGGCCATTTGACACGAGTACCATTCGGGGTTTTTAATTCTAGTCAATTAATTTCTTCGTTTCGTTGGCTAATTATTGAATTCTTGTAATTAATTTTGTATCCATGGCAAATACATGCATGTTTGACCGTGGAGTTAGCCAACACCTTGTTTTGTTCATAATATTATTGTATTATTATGTGTATATGCAAATCCGATGAAAACCTAGACCACTTGTGCCATGTGTTGTTGTGATTTGTCATTAATTTCTTGTTTTT
Organism: Artemisia tridentata subsp. tridentata; assembly: GCA_021014915.2. Taxonomy (NCBI): domain Eukaryota; kingdom Viridiplantae; phylum Streptophyta; class Magnoliopsida; order Asterales; family Asteraceae; genus Artemisia; species Artemisia tridentata. The sequence goes on from CP139509.1 coordinate 311,796,804, forward strand.
GGTGTTGCCATTGTTTCGGCTCTTATGTAATGTATTTCATTTTGGTTTTGCCATTGCTTGGGCATTTTTACAATAGATATGAAGTAGATTAGTTGTATTTTACTTCATATATTATGTAATCAAAGCTTGGAATGGAATGGCAAAAGAATGAAAGACTTAAGACCAAAGAATGGCTGCTGGACACACTGCAGAAAAAAGCGATTTCCAGGAGATTGGTAAGGAGTTTTGGGCAAATTTTTTTGTGCAGGTTCACAAGACATGGGCCTAAAACTTTCTATTTTGGGACGAAGCAAGAGGAGGAGTCCTTCTAAGCTTTTTGGGCCTCCAAAGACAGAAAAACTGGGCGGACAAAATCTATATTCCATGTGCATAATGGGCTTTCACTTGCTCATGATCGTGTTGGAGCAAGTGGGAGCCCTCCGTGTGGTTGTGTATCATGTCCCTAGTTGACTCTTGGTTCTCGTGATGGCTCACGAGACCAAGCATAGGATTTTCATCGGTTGAGGCTTTGCATATTGTGGTTGTGTCTTTGGTTGGTTGCTTTTATATATGCTATGATTATATGTAAAACGAAAATTGTTTTCTAAAAACTTGAAAGGAAACACAAACCAATTTAAACTAAGTCTTATGATTTAGTTTAACTAAGTTTAAATTTGGATTTGAAACTTAAAATCATTGTTTTCTAAATAACACTTAAACTTGCTAAGCTTGTTTATTTATTTATTGTATTGTCCAAACTTAATTATAATCCACTTTGGATTTATATTAGTCTTGAAAATGGACAAATTGACACACATAAATTAAAACAATGATTAGACTTAAGTTAAGAAATTTTTTTAACTTGTGCTACGAAGAATGAATGCATGCTTCTTTCGTACACTTTTTGATTCACATCAAATATTTTACCCGTCAAAATTTAAGTCATGTCGTCCAATCATTGAGAACACTTGCAATTACCTTTTGCCTATGCGTGGGACCTAGGTTGAATTGTAACCCAAGGTGAATATTCTCTATGCGTGGGACCTAGATATATTCTCACACATTCTCAAATTGGATGACTTAATCGTGTTAAGCGGTGAGACCTTGACACGAGGCAAAGATGGGACTAAACATGCCTACATGACACTAGTTGTTTGATACTAGATGCCATGAGTCCCATAAGAATCTAAGAGTTGTACATGTAATACAATTGGTGATCGCCGCCTAACAATTGAATCTACTATTGCTAGCAGATCAACTGATGTGATAGTAGAAGCACAATGTGGATCTTAGCCCTTTTGTAAAATTAATTGTTTTAAATTGTAAACATGGGGTAGTTAAATTACAAAAGGATAATTATCGAAAATACTAAAACTGAACTTTGTAAATTCAAATAATGAATTAATGTAACATAACCGTAAACAAGAGTTTGTTCTTTTTAAAAGGACGAACTAAGTCGCTCTATCCTTGTAAGAAAGAGACTTATTCCTATCCTTTTTCTTTATGAGGAAAAGCTATAATAGGAATATTTGAATTTTCCTAATTCTAATCAAACTCAAAGAACACCTACTCTAGAAATCGTGATGTCTTGTAAAAGTCAAAACGGTTAAGTATGGTTACACATCTTATTCTTTCAAGGTTGTTTTATAACCCTAGTTTCGGTTTTGAAACATTGAAGAAATATAAGATATTTGGATAACTAGAGAACACGTTTTCTATAGCTACCAAACTAAAATGAGTTTAAATAATTAGAAGACGGAAATATCAATAAACCGCAAAGTGGTAAAGGCAATTACTAGCATGATTACCTAGCAGTTTGTCTTAACCCAATAAACCTACTAAGGTCTTATATACCCTTGTGGTAAAGTAGACCAATTATAGAGGAAATGCATGCCTATTTTCAAGTTAAAATAGCAATGATGGCTAGCCCATCATCAATATGTTAGAACTTGATGCACTTCCTTGAATACCTAAGTACATGTTTACTAGTCAAAGTGACTCACATTAGCAATAATGTGTAGAAATTCAAAGAAAGAATGAAATATCTAATCGCCACTCACTCTCCACTGGTGACGTAACACTTATAAATGTTGTCTAATCCAGTGGGAGCTACGTGATTATATTACTGGTGACGAAACACATGTAATGTTGGCTAATCCAGTGGGAGTTGTAAGCTTTATTATCTTGCAAGTTGCCCATCTTATTTCCAGATTGTCTTGAAATAATACATTACTTTCCACATGTTAAGCATCATAGGTTATATAAGAACCATTGCATAAATTTTATAAGATAACTTGTCGCGTTCCTGATGTTGCTTCCTGAAATATTATCTATAAACTTGTTATGCATGATTCATCATTAAAACGATAAAGTTCTACATATTTATATTTTGATTTTGACTAAAAATCATATGTTATCTTAGACATTGTCATATTGCTCATACAAACAAACGAGCGTAGTGTTGTCTGTATACTCTCATGATGTTGTGCCATGCAAAAGTGGGAGAAATCTTAATTGTGTGTAAGGTACAACATATAACAATATGACTAATGGTTTTTCTTGACTGCAAGGTAAGAAACTAAGATTCTACTAGGACTTCTACACATAAAATGTATGTTGCCCTAATTAGAACAAATATCAAGATAACATGAAAAGCTACTTCAACATATTCACTGAATTGTTTAGTAAATATTATTATGTTTTCTTGTAAATTCATAATCATGAAGTATGAAATTAACTTGAATTTACTATTGAGGTCAAGAGTCGGCGCTCGTAATTGTTGGAGTATGCTCGTGTCATAATAAATAATTATATGGCTAGACATATGTCAGCCTATGGGGTCATACACTTATACACAGAGACATCATTTTATAGAATGTATTTATCGTATTTACAATATATAAACGACAACGTAACTCAGGATCTATAACGGGCCATTAAATACTAAGTTAGACTTAGCGTTTTTGGAGTGGACCAACAATGGGCGAGCCCATTGTGGGCCCATAAAGTGGCCAGCCTAAAGGGGAGGTTAAGAGGGGATCATGGAGCTTGTTCAAGGGGCTTAGTGTAGGTTGTTAAATGATAAGATCAAAGGGATTTAATCATATCAATTACTACTTATGACTTTCACCTAATAGAGAGAAATTCTCTCCCCCTCCCCCTTCCATAACTCATGGCATCAAACACAACACCTTGGGGTTTTGTGTTTTTCATCCCTTTCTTGCATATTCTATTGTAGGTGTTGCAAGGATCGTTGTTACAAGTCAAGACTAGCATCTAATTGGTGATCAAGGACGTGTAGTGTGTAACACTCTTAGAAGAGATCAACCTTATTGATCTCTTGGGTTTCTCAATTCCATCTTGGTGATATTGGTGTTATTGGTGCATCCGTGATCACGCTTCAGAGGTATAATTGATATATTAATTTATTTGATTGATCATATGGCTATATAGATCCGTCTCTCAATGATGTATCCGCTGCGTTTATTTGTTTAATATGTTTATCTATATTCAACATCACCTATAATGGTATCACGAGCCATCATATGTGCCATATGATTATCGGGTATGCATAAAAGTGGCTAAAACGGGTGTTTTTTTTATGATTTATGAAACCACCAATTAAAACAGCCCCTAGGGCTCTATTTTCTCACAAAATTCAAACCTTAAGAGGTCATAAGATCTTTGATTTTTTACCTCATAGCCATTTGTTATGCATATGCTAATTTATTTACTTGTCGGGTACGCGAAAAATGGCCTAAAACGCATTATTTTGATCGATTTTTGAAACGATTTCAAAAAAGCCCCTATGGCTTAATTTTCTGTGGTAAAATGATAATTAGAAGGTCCTAATATCAATGGGTTTTGAACCTAAGGCCATTTGACACGAGTACCATTCGGGGTTTTTAATTCTAGTCAATTAATTTCTTCGTTTCGTTGGCTAATTATTGAATTCTTGTAATTAATTTTGTATCCATGGCAAATACATGCATGTTTGACCGTGGAGTTAGCCAACACCTTGTTTTATTCATAATATTATTTTATTATTATGTGTATATGCAAAGCCGATGAAAACCTAGACCACTTGTGCCATGTGTTGTTGTGATTTGTCATTAATTTCTTGTTTTTGGTGTTGCCATTGTTTCGGCTCTTATGTAATGTATTTCATTTTGGTTTTGCCATTGCTTGGGCATTTTTACAATAGATATGAAGTAGATTAGTTGTATTTTACTTCATATATTATGTAATCAAAGCTTGGAATGGAATGGCAAAAGAATGAAAGACTTAAGACCAAAGAATGGCTGCTGGACACACTGCAGAAAAAAGCGATTTCCAGGAGATTGGTAAGGAGTTTTGGGCAAATTTTTTTGTGCAGGTTCACAAGACATGGGCCTAAAACTTTCTATTTTGGGACGAAGCAAGAGGAGGAGTCCTTCTAAGCTTTTTGGGCCTCCAAAGACAGAAAAACTGGGCGGACAAAATCTATATTCCATGTGCATAATGGGCTTTCACTTGCTCATGATCGTGTTGGAGCAAGTGGGAGCCCTCCGTGTGGTTGTGTATCATGTCCCTAGTTGACTCTTGGTTCTCGTGATGGCTCACGAGACCAAGCATAGGATTTTCATCGGTTGAGGCTTTGCATATTGTGGTTGTGTCTTTGGTTGGTTGCTTTTATATATGCTATGATTATATGTAAAACGAAAATTGTTTTCTAAAAACTTGAAAGGAAACACAAACCAATTTAAACTAAGTCTTATGATTTAGTTTAACTAAGTTTAAATTTGGATTTGAAACTTAAAATCATTGTTTTCTAAATAACACTTAAACTTGCTAAGCTTGTTTATTTATTTATTGTATTGTCCAAACTTAATTATAATCCACTTTGGATTTATATTAGTCTTGAAAATGGACAAATTGACACACATAAATTAAAACAATGATTAGACTTAAGTTAAGAAATTTTTTTAACTTGTGCTACGAAGAATGAATGCATGCTTCTTTCGTACACTTTTTGATTCACATCAAATATTTTACCCGTCAAAATTTAAGTCATGTCGTCCAATCATTGAGAACACTTGCAATTACCTTTTGCCTATGCGTGGGACCTAGGTTGAATTGTAACCCAAGGTGAATATTCTCTATGCGTGGGACCTAGATATATTCTCACACATTCTCAAATTGGATGACTTAATCGTGTTAAGCGGTGAGACCTTGACACGAGGCAAAGATGGGACTAAACATGCCTACATGACACTAGTTGTTTGATACTAGATGCCATGAGTCCCATAAGAATCTAAGAGTTGTACATGTAATACAATTGGTGATCGCCGCCTAACAATTGAATCTACTATTGCTAGCAGATCAACTGATGTGATAGTAGAAGCACAATGTGGATCTTAGCCCTTTTGTAAAATTAATTGTTTTAAATTGTAAACATGGGGTAGTTAAATTACAAAAGGATAATTATCGAAAATACTAAAACTGAACTTTGTAAATTCAAATAATGAATTAATGTAACATAACCGTAAACAAGAGTTTGTTCTTTTTAAAAGGACGAACTAAGTCGCTCTATCCTTGTAAGAAAGAGACTTATTCCTATCCTTTTTCTTTATGAGGAAAAGCTATAATAGGAATATTTGAATTTTCCTAATTCTAATCAAACTCAAAGAACACCTACTCTAGAAATCGTGATGTCTTGTAAAAGTCAAAACGGTTAAGTATGGTTACACATCTTATTCTTTCAAGGTTGTTTTATAACCCTAGTTTCGGTTTTGAAACATTGAAGAAATATAAGATATTTGGATAACTAGAGAACACGTTTTCTATAGCTACCAAACTAAAATGAGTTTAAATAATTAGAAGACGGAAATATCAATAAACCGCAAAGTGGTAAAGGCAATTACTAGCATGATTACCTAGCAGTTTGTCTTAACCCAATAAACCTACTAAGGTCTTATATACCCTTGTGGTAAAGTAGACCAATTATAGAGGAAATGCATGCCTATTTTCAAGTTAAAATAGCAATGATGGCTAGCCCATCATCAATATGTTAGAACTTGATGCACTTCCTTGAATACCTAAGTACATGTTTACTAGTCAAAGTGACTCACATTAGCAATAATGTGTAGAAATTCAAAGAAAGAATGAAATATCTAATCGCCACTCACTCTCCACTGGTGACGTAACACTTATAAATGTTGTCTAATCCAGTGGGAGCTACGTGATTATATTACTGGTGACGAAACACATGTAATGTTGGCTAATCCAGTGGGAGTTGTAAGCTTTATTATCTTGCAAGTTGCCCATCTTATTTCCAGATTGTCTTGAAATAATACATTACTTTCCACATGTTAAGCATCATAGGTTATATAAGAACCATTGCATAAATTTTATAAGATAACTTGTCGCGTTCCTGATGTTGCTTCCTGAAATATTATCTATAAACTTGTTATGCATGATTCATCATTAAAACGATAAAGTTCTACATATTTATATTTTGATTTTGACTAAAAATCATATGTTATCTTAGACATTGTCATATTGCTCATACAAACAAACGAGCGTAGTGTTGTCTGTATACTCTCATGATGTTGTGCCATGCAAAAGTGGGAGAAATCTTAATTGTGTGTAAGGTACAACATATAACAATATGACTAATGGTTTTTCTTGACTGCAAGGTAAGAAACTAAGATTCTACTAGGACTTCTACACATAAAATGTATGTTGCCCTAATTAGAACAAATATCAAGATAACATGAAAAGCTACTTCAACATATTCACTGAATTGTTTAGTAAATATTATTATGTTTTCTTGTAAATTCATAATCATGAAGTATGAAATTAACTTGAATTTACTATTGAGGTCAAGAGTCGGCGCTCGTAATTGTTGGAGTATGCTCGTGTCATAATAAATAATTATATGGCTAGACATATGTCAGCCTATGGGGTCATACACTTATACACAGAGACATCATTTTATAGAATGTATTTATCGTATTTACAATATATAAACGACAACGTAACTCAGGATCTATAACGGGCCATTAAATACTAAGTTAGACTTAGCGTTTTTGGAGTGGACCAACAATGGGCGAGCCCATTGTGGGCCCATAAAGTGGCCAGCCTAAAGGGGAGGTTAAGAGGGGATCATGGAGCTTGTTCAAGGGGCTTAGTGTAGGTTGTTAAATGATAAGATCAAATGGATTTAATCATATCAATTACTACTTATGACTTTCACCTAATAGAGAGAAATTCTCTCCCCCTCCCCCTTCCATAACTCATGGCATCAAACACAACACCCTTGGGGTTTTGTGTTTTTCATCCCTTTCTTGCATATTCTATTGTAGGTGTTGCAAGGATCGTTGTTACAAGTCAAGACTAGCATCTAATTGGTGATCAAGGACGTGTAGTGTGTAACACTCTTAGAAGAGATCAACCTTATTGATCTCTTGGGTTTCTCAATTCCATCTTGGTGATATTGGTGTTATTGTTGCATCCGTGATCACGCTTCAGAGGTATAATTGATATATTAATTTATTTGATTGATCATATGGCTATATAGATCCGTCTCTCGATGATGTATCCGCTGCGTTTATTTGTTTAATATGTTTATCTATATTCAACATCACCTATAATGGTATCACGAGCCATCATATGTGCCATATGATTATCGGGTATGCATAAAAGTGGCTAAAACGGGTGTTTTTTTTTATGATTTATGAAACCACCAATTAAAACAGCCCCTAGGGCTCTATTTTCTCACAAAATTCGAACCTTAAGAGGTCATAAGATCTTTGATTTTTTACCTCATAGCCATTTGTTATGCATATGCTAATTTATTTACTTGTCGGGTACGCGAAAAATGACCTAAAACGCATTATTTTGATCGATTTTTGAAACGATTTCAAAAAAGCCCCTATGGCTTAATTTTCTGTGGTAAAATGATAATTAGAAGGTCCTAATATCAATGGGTTTTGAACCTAAGGCCATTTGACACGAGTACCATTCGGGGTTTTTAATTCTAGTCAATTAATTTCTTCGTTTCGTTGGCTAATTATTGAATTCTTGTAATTAATTTTGTATCCATGGCAAATACATGCATGTTTGACCGTGGAGTTAGCCAACACCTTGTTTTATTCATAATATTATTTTATTATTATGTGTATATGCAAAGCCGATGAAAACCTAGACCACTTGTGCCATGTGTTGTTGTGATTTGTCATTAATTTCTTGTTTTTGGTGTTGCCATTGTTTCGGCTCTTATGTAATGTATTTCATTTTGGTTTTGCCATTGCTTGGGCAGTTTTACAATAGATATGAAGTAGATTAGTTGTATTTTACTTCATATATTATGTAATCAAAGCTTGGAATGGAATGGCAAAAGAATGAAAGACTTAAGACCAAAGAATGGCTGCTGGACACACTGCAGAAAAACGCGATTTCCAGGAGATTGGTAAGGAGTTTTGGGCAAATTTTTTTGTGCAGGTTCACAAGACATGGGCCTACAACTTTCTATTTTGGGACGAAGCAAGAGGAGGAGTCCTTCTAAGCTTTTTGGGCCTCCAAAGACAGAAAAACTGGGCGGACAAAATCTATATTCCATGTGCATAATGGGCTTTCACTTGCTCATGATCGTGTTGGAGCAAGTGGGAGCCCTCCGTGTGGTTGTGTATCATGTCCCTAGTTGACTCTTGGTTCTCGTGATGGCTCACGAGACCAAGCATAGGATTTTCATCGGTTGAGGCTTTGCATATTGTGGTTGTGTCTTTGGTTGGTTGCTTTTATATATGCTATGATTATATGTAAAACGAAAATTGTTTTCTAAAAACTTGAAAGGAAACACAAACCAATTTAAACTAAGTCTTATGATTTAGTTTAACTAAGTTTAAATTTGGATTTGAAACTTAAAATCATTGTTTTCTAAATAACACTTAAACTTGCTAAGCTTGTTTATTTATTTATTGTATTGTCCAAACTTAATTATAATCCACTTTGGATTTATATTAGTCTTGAAAATGGACAAATTGACACACATAAATTAAAACAATGATTAGACTTAAGTTAAGAAATTTTTTTAACTTGTGCTACGAAGAATGAATGCATGCTTCTTTCGTACACTTTTTGATTCACATCAAATATTTTACCCGTCAAAATTTAAGTCATGTCGTCCAATCATTGAGAACACTTGCAATTACCTTTTGCCTATGCGTGGGACCTAGGTTGAATTGTAACCCAAGGTGACTATTCTCTATGCGTGGGACCTAGATATATTCTCACACATTCTCAAATTGGATGACTTAATCGTGTTAAGCGGTGAGACCTTGACACGAGGCAAAGATGGGACTAAACATGCCTACATGACACTAGTTGTTTGATACTAGATGCCATGAGTCCCATAAGAATCTAAGAGTTATACATGTAATACAATTGGTGATCGCCGCCTAACAATTGAATCTACTATTGCTAGCAGATCAACTGATGTGATAGTAGAAGCACAATGTGGATCTTAGCCCTTTTGTAAAATTAATTGTTTTAAATTGTAAACATGGGGTAGTTAAATTACAAAAGGATAATTATCGAAAATACTAAAACTGAACTTTGTAAATTCAAATAATGAATTAATGTAACATAACCGTAAACAAGAGTTTGTTCTTTTTAAAAGGACGAACTAAGTCGCTCTATCCTTGTAAGAAAGAGACTTATTCCTATCCTTTTTCTTTATGAGGAAAAGCTATAATAGGAATATTTGAATTTTCCTAATTCTAATCAAACTCAAAGAACACCTACTCTAGAAATCGTGATGTCTTGTAAAAGTCAAAACGGTTAAGTATGGTTACACATCTTATTCTTTCAAGGTTGTTTTATAACCCTAGTTTCGGTTTTGAAACATTGAAGAAATATAAGATATTTGGATAACTAGAGAACACGTTTTCTATAGCTACCAAACTAAAATGAGTTTAAATAATTAGAAGACGGAAATATCAATAAACCGCAAAGTGGTAAAGGCAATTACTAGCATGATTACCTAGCAGTTTGTCTTAACCCAATAAACCTACTAAGGTCCTATATACCCTTGTGGTAAAGTAGACCAATTATAGAGGAAATGCATGCCTATTTTCAAGTTAAAATAGCAATGATGGCTAGCCCATCATCAATATGTTAGAACTTGATGCACTTCCTTGAATACCTAAGTACATGTTTACTAGTCAAAGTGACTCACATTAGCAATAATGTGTAGAAATTCAAAGAAAGAATGAAATATCCAATCGCCACTCACTCTCCACTGGTGACGTAACACTTATAAATGTTGTCTAATCCAGTGGGAGCTACGTGATTATATTACTGGTGACGAAACACATGTAATGTTGGCTAATCCAGTGGGAGTTGTAAGCTTTATTATCTTGCAAGTTGCCCATCTTATTTCCAGATTGTCTTGAAATAATACATTACTTTCCACATGTTAAGCATCATAGGTTATATAAGAACCATTGCATAAATTTTATAAGATAACTTGTCGCGTTCCTGATGTTGCTTCCTGAAATATTATCTATAAACTTGTTATGCATGATTCATCATTAAAACGATAAAGTTCTACATATTTATATTTTGATTTTGACTAAAAATCATATGTTATCTTAGACATTGTCATATTGCTCATACAAACAAACGAGCGTAGTGTTGTTTGTATACTCTCATGATGTTGTGCCATGCAAAAGTGGGAGAAATCTTAATTGTGTGTAAGGTACAACATATAACAATATGACTAATGGTTTTTCTTGACTGCAAGGTAAGAAACTAAGATTCTACTAGGACTTCTACACATAAAATGTATGTTGCCCTAATTAGAACAAATATCAAGATAACATGAAAAGCTACTTCAACATATTCACTGAATTGTTTAGTAAATATGATTATGTTTTCTTGTAAATTCATAATCATGATGTATGAAATTAACTTGAATTTACTATTGAGGCCAAGTGTCGGCGCTCGTAGTCACTTTAGTTGAATATGTTTAATTCTCTTGTAAAGACACAAGCACAAATTCTGTTAATTGTTGAAAGACTTATAACGTAAAGTAAGACGTTAATTTGTTATGTCTTCTTGTTAAGACATGTACACATATGACGTATAATAAATGCTTATGTTTTCTAGTCAAAACATGCACATGAAGTAAAGTATGCAGTAGGCTAAAATTACTATTGATGCCATCTGGTTTGACTTGGTTGGCAGATATGTAAGCCAAAAAGTATAAGTTCAACTAATGAGTTGTGTGATGGTCACACAACATCAGTCCTCATGGAATACTACAACTTTATGGTATGTCAATCATGAAAAATCAAACACTATTGATATTGTTTGATCTATGATGACTTAAACTGTTTTACCTCCAAAGCTATCAAGGTAAGAAATTGGATGTACGATGTGTACACTCAATATGGTTCTAACTCAGAAGGAATTTAAGACACCATTGTATTATGGCATGGGATGAATCTCATTATGTCTTGATTGATGTCACACCCCCAAATACCTGATTTGCAGCGGAATGGAAGACTTGGGGGCATGACTGTCATAGCATTATAGTTACAGTTAAATTGAACGACCTAAAGTGCCGTTTTAAAATACATCGTTTGATTAATTAAAACATTCAGAGTTAAAAAAGCTATGTCCCAAAAGGTGTTTCATGTTTGCGGAAATAAGTTTATACAAATCAAACGATAATTAAGTGCATAAAATATAAGTGAGACGCATCGTCCCCGCGACTCCAAAAATAAGTCCATATGCAAGCCATGATGTGATTACCTTAATTACCTGAAAATACATTGCTAAAAATGGTCAACAATAATGTTAGTGAGTTCATAGGTTTATGTAAATGAAATGTTTCTACGGTAACCACAAGTATAAAGTGTATGACAAAAATGCCACATAAAATAATACATTAGCTCTTAAGCTCATGACCCCGAAGCTAGACTGAAATGAATTGCCCCATCTGAGTGTTTTGCCATTCACTTTAATATGATTCAAATGAAATATGTCCGTTTGACAAGTTGGAGCGACCAACCCGGACGAAGGAGTCACCCTCAATAGATCTATTCACTCACCCTCGCTTGCTCACAATTAACGGTTCATGATAATAATAGGGGACTTTAATCTGGGCAATGATGTAACTTAAGCAATGTAAATGAGTTTTGATACTTTGGTCCGTATGAAAAATGGTGCAATGTATTCTTCCCCGAGAATTTAGAAATTAAATAATCAATTGAAAACGGGGCTATGAAAACTCACCTGATGCGATAGCAACAATGACAATAATGGATATGCTGAAATGAGGCTCGGTCTCTAACCGCAACCTAATATGAATGATATGTTCTAATGTAAGTCATGAATTTACGCAACACATGCAAATACGTATGTTATCGATACCACTCGTGAATTTTTGGAAATAACGTTTATCGTCAAAAAATATATTTTTGACGTCTCGTTAAGTTATAAAACAATTTTCGTATAAATATGTTGCAACGATGTCCCACGATCGTCGTTTGGTGACCTATCGATAAATATAGTGTTCTCGTCGTAAAATAGCATTTTCACAACTTATAAAAATAACTAAATGGCCTCGCAAAACTAGCCATAAAATAGTGTACGTTAAGTGTTAGGAAATAAGCTCGGCGTTTTTAGAAACCTTGCAACAATATCTTGAAGTCGTATCATTGGTATTTTGTCCATACGCGTCTCGATCAATAAGAAAAACGGCTCTCAACATGGTGTCTTGCAAAAACTGTTTTTAACTTAGAAATATTTTCCTTATTAAAAGCTGATAAATTTTTTTTGAAATCGTCGGGTTTCAAACACGTGTATCTTGGTCGTTATAAGCTCGTTTTCTGCGTTCTTTATATCCACGGCTTCGTGTTAATGTGAACTAATATATTTTCAGTAGCTCGGCTCTTTTAGATCACGTCCAACGCCTCGTTTTACCCGTTGAAATTCGTGGGACAGCGCGCAAAATTTCAGAAAAATAGTTTTCGTCGTCAAACTTAGAATTAGCGTATCTTTTTCGTCGTAAGCTCGTTTTTGCTCATTCCGGCAGCCACGGTTTCGTTTTTGAAAGTATTTTCTAAATATTAAGGCCAAAATAGTCCAATGTTTACTGAGTTTTCCAGATTTCCCGAAAATGGACAGACCCTTTTCTATATGTTGTTAAAACACATTTTTCTGGTTCAAGGCATGAATATAACACTTCCATTCAACACCACAACTAATCTAAGCCTACCATACACTTTTTTAGGGTGTCTCTGGTTCCTAATGTTCATCAAAAATAGGGGATCTCATAAGAATACTAATAAAGTTCATTATACTCATTTTAGTGACAAGATCTTGTGTTAAGTGGTATATATAACATATGTACATTGCATGATTTACTACTAAAACTTGGAAATGTATTAGATGAAAGTATAAAAGATTGAAAAATATATGAAACACTTACTTAAAGTTTTGAGGAGTTTTGGAGATAAATGTTTAAGTATCCTTGGGATTTTTATTTCAAAATCCTAACTAGGAATACAAATGGGACTTTATTAATACTTGTTCTTGTAAAATTTGGTGGATTCTTGCTTGTTCTATGTCTTGGCCGATCATATAAGGAAGAGAGGATGAGAGAAAAGTTTTGCTATTTTTACTTGAAGTCTTGTGAACTATGAGATGAATTTTCATGTATACTTAAAGTATTAATGTTAGTCTTTGCAATCAAGTGTTATGAGAAATTAGGGGGCTAGGGGGGGGGGGCAAAACAAGGGTCAAATAAGAAGAATGTGTGCTAATTAAAGCTTTTGTCCCCAAAAATCACTTGTGCTAGTTAGTTTAAGTGTGCATTATGTGTTACCGGGTACCGAGTTAACTAGAAATAAATCCTGACGAGATAAAATAAAATATGACGAAGTTGTAAAAATTGTAGAATCACATTCCTTGCAAAAATCGGTGTTCAAATAGTTATCGTGTTGAAATTTCGCAAACCGACGTAGTTATAAGCGTTTAACGGAGAATATAGCAAACGATTTAAAAGCACCGGGTAAATTAATAATATAATTCTTATATCATTATAATGAGTGTGAAAATATATTAGGACCATAATCTGATGTGTCGGGGATATTGTTTGTAGTAAATGACTGAGTGGTAACGTTTATTAAGTAATTAAACATACGTTAATGAAAATCACTCAAACCCGTGCATGACCTAATATGATGATGATGTTACTGATTACGTGAACTTGAATACCCGTAAACCTAGTTTACGAAATGATGAATGATAACCATGAATAGTGATTTCTCTCCGGGAATGAATAGTGTTTCGTGAATAGTAATTTTTTTGAAAACATCTCAAAGTCTCAAACTGACTTCAAAAATGATGAATAGTGAATGATGAATAGTAACCCATGAATAGTAAATTATCGAGGTTTGGGAAAATTACCTGAAATTAAGATTTGTCACAATTGAAGTTCTGAATTTGTTAACTACCTAAGAGTAAGTAATTAACAAACTAGAGTCAAGAACTAATGATGTATTCTGGATGTCCCACTTGAAAAAAATTTATTGTTACTCAAGATGCTGAGTATCTAGAGATTAGTCTCTACATACAAAAGCAAGTGGGAGCACCTTTAGATCTTGAAGTTATTCAAGAGCAACCTTCTGAGTACACTTGCTAATGTCATACTAAGGTTGACCATGCATATGTTAAACCATAGAATGATATCTCTCATTCATAAATCCAAAAGGATTCCTCTTGCACCTGAATGATAAAGTTTTTATATCAATGCTAAGGGATATAAGTTGGAGGATCATAGTGAACCTGCTAACTACAGAAATGCATTATTAGATATTGTATCTGATGAATAGCTCAAAACTATGAATGTTAAGATGCAGTCTTTGAAAGACAATCACTCATGGAGCTTGATTGATCTCTTACCAATCAGTTAGACTGTGAGGTTAAGAATGAGTTTCTTGATGAGAAGACTCAAAAGGACAAACTTGTACACACATTTAATGCACACGTAATAAAAGGAGTTTACTCGTACTCAAGAAATTGACTATGACTAAATCTTCCTACCTACAAACATTAAATGTATAAAGATGATTAATTGTCATACCTGTTTTCATGTAAATGAAATATGACAATATGATATCAAAACACTTTTCTTGTTGATTACCTTTGCGAGGACGATGAGTAATCAAAAGGATTTATGAATCCATGTAATCTTTATTATGTATACAAGATAAAAGAATCCATGTGTGGATTAGATCATGCATCTAGGAGCAGAGATCTTAAGTTAATTATAAGATCATTAATTTGATTTTGATTAATAAGATTACTCCTAAGTACACTGAGAGCAAGTTGGAGCACTGTATTTATTTTCTTAAATCTCATATGCCATTAACATATTAGAAACAATATTCCATTTAGCCTAGACTTTAATCCTTAGCTTGGAATGAAGTTTCTCTTAAGGGATTTATAAAATAAGACATACAACCTGTAGAAACTAAGACACCTTCTTAGTTCTTGGACCGTTTTGGACTCTAGGTTGTTTAGACCTTGATCTAGGATAAAAAAATTAGCACAATGATAATAATAAGCACAGCGGAATAACATTAATATTATTATTATTATTATTATTAAGGTTCTTCGTCATCATCTCCTAACACTAACAATACAAAACCTAGGCATCCGTTGTAGGAACTCGATGCCCAGACACAACATACACCTTTAGTCGACTACATCTTGACACACACGCACAAAAACCTACGCCTCTAATCCTCTTTATATACTAGAGGATTAGGGTTACAAAAGATATATTCTATAAATATAAAAGATCTTCTACTTGTTTAAGAATTCTTCCTTTGTCATCTTTAGCCCTTCATCTTTCACATGTTTTGTCTTATCAACTCAAATATAATTCCCAACAATCTTCCCCTAGTTGATAATGACAAAACCAAGTAAGCACAAACTTCCCCTGAAGTTAATATGTATGAAAGATAAACGAACTTCCCCTTAAGCCATGCATATCATCAAGGATCTTCAAGCTGCAATCTTCAAAATAAATCTTCTTCCCCTTTTTGTCATCATCAAATAGGGAACGAAAAGTATGCAACTTTGATCTTCATAACCACGAGCTAGTACCATACATCCAACTTAGTCTTCCAATGTCTTGAATCGCCTTCTATTAATGAACACCAAAACGCTTTCTTTTATAAATGAATCCAAGACAGAAAAATCCTAAATCTTCAGTAAGAATACCAACTAGCAACTATAAAAACCTTCACCTCGATGTATCACATAAATGGTTAATCATTTGAACACTTAAGCTTCCCCTGAAACCTATATGTTAACCATTTTAAAGAACTTGTCGAATAACTAACCACCACGGCTGTAAAACCCAAAATTTCAAAACATGCAAAATTACCAAAATACCCTTGTAACTTAAAATTTCACTTAATAATTAAATAAAACACCAAATAAATCCCAAACTCTTGGAAATTTGCAATATATGAAGTATGATAATTTTTGCATGAACATTTTAATATTCCCAATGTCCTAAAAATATTTGTCACACCCTTAAAAATTCATGGGCCGAAATATTTCTTTGTAACAATATATTATTTTCTTTCTTAAATAAATTAAATTAATTAAATAAAGATAAGTACTACAAATAAAAGGAAATCTTTTCAAAAATTAGAAATTGATCCTAATTGATTTACTTGGGCCGAAATTTATGCCTCCCCTCACCATAAGATACGGTTTTATTATTTATTCCCTTTTATTTATCAAAAACCCTTACCGATCAAACAAAAAAACCCACAAATCGACCACCACAATTTTCTGGAAATTCTTGGCAATTTTCCTGGATTCATTGGAGTTAGAAGGATGCTAGAAAAATGGGAGTTCGAATTTTTGAAGCTTGGTTCGTTGGTTTTGATTTGTTGCTCGCGTTTTATCCTTGCCGAGAAGAAATAATTTGCCTCACCTCATTCGATCAATTTAAAAATCATCTGGTATTTTTATGACTCTCTTTACATCATATATGATCTAAATAAAATGGTTATCTTGATCCATGCATGCTAATCTGGTCGCTTGAAATTAATCGAACTATAAACCCTAAAAACGTGCAAAAATTGGAATCGATCTTATATGAATTTTATAAATCTCAAACATATTTTTATGGTCTGTACTATGATATAATTGATCTGTAAAAATTGGATTCAAAGTTGTTTGAAGCCTAGAACATTGATTCGTAATTTAATTGGTTTATGGTTTATATCGGCCAGAAAATAAAGGAAGAATAAATTCGAATGGGATTAGGGTTTTGGGTTATGATGATGAATTTGATGAAATAAATGTGTTTTAAGGTTGAATCAATGATTGGTATTGATTGGAAAATTTTAAGGGTTAGGGTTTGTATTTTAAATTAAAACCGATTTAATGTTTAATAAAGTTTTGGGTATGTTTTGTAAATTCATAAACTTGTGGGCTACTTTTGTAATATACTTTGGACCAGGGGTGAATCGTGAAAATTATAATATGGGGGTATTATATGTCAAATTTGGTAACTAAAATGGTTTAAATGGTAAATTATGTAATTATTAAATTCGATTTGTAAATTAAATAAAATAGAGGGACTTGTTTTGTAAATTATGTAAAATAGAAGGTATTTTGTTTAAATATAAATATAAGGGGTATAATGTGTAATTTTGGATAACTGAAGGCTTAATGTGTAAATATGGATAATTAAGGGTTAATTTGTATTTTAATTAATTATAAGGTTTAATTTGTAATTTATTTAAAAAAAGGGTTTAACTTGTAAAATTGTTGAAATTAAAGGATTGGAACTGTAATTATGGTAAACTTATGAATTAAAATGAATAACTTTTAATACTTGCATTTTAGACCTTGATCTTTGGCATATTTGCATTTAAAACCTTGAAATATGGAAAGTTGTCATATGTAACCCTAAACTATCATGACTTGCTAAAATAAACCCTATTTTCATAATAATGTTTAATTAATGACTTAACCTAATTACTTTATGGAAGTTATCTAATTATGGAAATTTGCTATTTTGGAAACTTGCTAAATAAGGAAACTTTCTAAAAATGGAAACTTACTAATTTTGGAAACCTGCTAAAAATGGAAAGTTACATAAAATGAGTAAACTTACTTAAAGTGGAAACTTACTATAAATGGAAAGTTACTATATATGGAAAGTTGCTAAATTTGGAAAGTTACTAAAAATAGAAAGCCGACTAAAATGAGAAATCTGATTTAAATAAGATATTAATAATAAGACGACCATGTATTCGTGTAGATTCGCTGAAGATGGAGTTTATTTCCGATCTTTGTATTTCTAGATGTGTTTTCACTTGCGATATAAGGTACAGATATTCTACCCTTTCTCAGTAAGGGTGTCCTCATGACTTTTGATCTTGATTCACTATAGGATTCCCTAAGCCATTGCTATGTTCCCTGATACTTTGATTCGTTCTTCAGGTTTCACTTACATCTTTCTATATTGGTTTGATTATGATCTGAGCCTTCTCTTTGAGGCTTTCCTTATTGAATCTATACCTTGCTATGCTTCCCTTGATTTGTGAACCTTGATCTGTGAACCTTGATTTGTGAACCTTGATTTGTCAACCTTGTTTTGTGAACCTTGATTTGCTTCCCTTGATAAATTGAACCTTGCTATGTTCCCTTGATACTTGATATAATTCGTTCATTACCCTGTGACATGAATTTTTAAACCCTTGGATACTTTGAAAATTCATTTGATTTTATAACTAGACATGAAAAACCTTTCTTAATTATATATGAAAATGTTTGAGAAAAGCTATTTTAAAACGATGTATTTGAGCACGATGCGATACCACTTTTAAATGGAATTTTACTAACTTGTATGAAAACTATTTTTGAGACTATCTTTATGAAAAACCGTTTTGAAAGACCATTTTTATGAAGACATATTTTGAAAGACCATTTTATGAAAGCCATTATTAAAGGATTACTTTTTAACACTATGATATGAACATTTAATATAAACCTTTAAATTGAACCTTTGTTATGAACCTTTGAACCAATTGATATGAACCTTCTGATTTGAACCTTTGCTATAACCCTTGCATTGATCTCTTGTCTTGAACTTGATATGATACACTTGATATGAAACTCGACTTGAACCGCTTGATATGAAACTTGATACTTGATACTTGACCTTGACCCACAGTTTGAGACTACGAGCCACCCACTAGGCATGAGGGTTTCATGTCCCTGTCATTGATGCACCGATGGCTTGACTCTAGGGCAGGAGAGTGATGACCTGTCCCGTCCCTGACTTGACTTGACTTGTTACGTAGAGGTAGACCTTGGCCACCTGGGGCGTATGGATGCATCCTAGACTTGTTTCTGTATTCTGTTTCTGTATATGATATATTACTTGTTACACTTGGTGACTGATGGTGTGTGCGATACACGTCTTTCACATCCTGGGAGCTCATGACTCCAACCCTTGGAGGTATCCCCTCACCCTGTACTTGGTATGCTGAGGTCTCCCCTCCATACACCCTGATACTTGACTTGATTTGATTTGGGCTCGTAGTGGATTTCTGTTTTCCTTTATACTTACCTATTTTATTCCTTAACTCTTGATATATCTGCATGATCTTTATTTCATTACCTTTCACTATTCTTTATTACTGCTTTGTTATCGTTATATCTGTTCACTGAGCTTTCGTAGCTCAGCCGCATTTTCTTTTCCTGCGGCAGGTTTTAGTTTGGAAGCTAGGTATGAGTGGAGAGTACCTTGGACTTAGAAGACCTTGATAGCTATTTATAAATAGAGATGACTAGAAGAACTTATATTTAGACTTAGTAATTATTGTATTTTTCATTTGTAACCTTGTAGTTTCAGATTTTTCCCTTGTAACCATTGGAATTCATTTTGTATTATTTATGTCATATGCTTGTGTTTGATTCTGATATGAAACCATTGTTGTGACATCTCAACCCTTGCCGGGTCGGGGTGTTACAACAGCAATGAACACCATGTAGTACCATCCATGAACGATCATAGTAGCTGGAATACTAATAAAAAAAATGACTACAATAGAACTCGAAACCAAGCAGTAGTAATCAATAAAAAATAGTTCTTTAATCGAAACAAAAAATCAAATCTCTTCTGGTGTGTGTCTCTTCCCCTGTGTGTGTGCTAAATCAATAACCAATGCTTCCCCTTACTGCTCGTAACACATGCATATATATCTAACCAAAAACTACTAGCAGCAGAATACTTTCAAAATTCGAGCAGTAGTATAACAACGAACAGCAGTAGCATGTAGCAGTAGAAATTAATAATACGGGCAGCAGGAATTGTAACCAGCAGTAGAAAGAATATGTCGAGCAGTAGAATGATAAGCGTAGCAGCAGTATAAAAATCAATATGAGCAGTAGTAAAGATAACGAGCAGCATTAGATACAACCATAGCAGCATCCAATAGCCTTAACTCAAATGATTAGCACACCTCTTCATTAAATTCCATCATTCCTCGACATCCAATACACATCCATCAAATCGAATATTTAATATAGGGAGTAAGTGGAACTGTTTAAATAATAAACTATCCCGACATGCACTTCGCCGACTCATTAATTTAACATAACAGAAATCTATTCACCAATTAGTTATGCACAAAACGACAACTCGTCTTTCTCAGCAAAAGTCAAATCGACTTTGAATGAATTACCACCAACCAATTTAATTCATAGTACCATGTATCTAAAAGAATAAATAAAGAAACAATAGCAGCAGCTATAACCAAACCATAGCTACACCGACCGATTTAATTCAATACATTGTAGTACGAGGTTATTTAATATATCTCTGACCCACTGAGCGATTAGAAATCAATATAAGTTGTACCAAGCAGATCGAATACGACAAGGTGACATCAACAGCCAAAAATTCTCATATGTCACCAATTAATATAATGATTTCGATTCACTTATTAAAAAAAATAATGATTACCTCTTCAAATCTGCTTCTCTTCGACAAAAACCTTGTAACATCCCTAGATCGAGAGCCCCCCGCTCTGATACCACCTGTAGAAACTAAGACACCTTCTTAGTTCTTGCACCGTTTTGGACTCTAGGTTGTTTGGACCTTGATCTAGGATAAACAATTAGCACAATGATAATAATAAGCACAGCGGAATAACATTAATAATATTATTATTATTATTACTAAGGTTCTTCGTCATCATCTCCTAACACTAACAATACAAAACCTAGGCATCCGTTGTAGGAACTCGATGCCCAGACACAACATACACCTTTAGTCGACTACATCTTGACACACACACACAAAAACCTACGCCTCTAATCCTCTTTATATACTAGAGGATTAGGGTTACAAAGGATATATTCTATAAATATAAAAGATCTTCTACTTGTTTAAGAATTCTTCCTTTGTCATCTTTAGCCCTTCATCTTTCACATGTTTTTTCTTATCAACTCAAATATAATTCCCAACACAGCCTTGTTATATATATATGTTTATTAGAATAAACCTAATCGGTTATTAAGTCTAAACACACTATGACACGTTATTGAGGGAAGTCTCAATGATCAATCTCACTTGATGAGATTGAACACATGAATGGAAACCTTAAGTTTAACTGAAGGATTCATTATGTAAGTCGTATTATGCATTGGACTATTTACATCATTTGCACGAATGCAAGATAAATATCTAAGTGAAAGTCATTACATAATTGTTAAACGAACATTATAATGGACCTACAAAAGACCAAAGATATGTTCAAACGTTTACGGATATTTGAGGAGCTCTGTTTTGTTTGCATACACTGATGCTTATTTAACTGAGATGATGCTCAACCCTAGTCGTGGTAGGATGTCATCATGAATGATGATATTGCTGACTAGATGTGCTCGACTGAGAGCATTATTGCATCATACATTAAAAGAATAAGAATACTTTACAGTTTGAGAAACTATTCAGATGACTGTCTAAAGTAGGTGTTTTGCTAGCTTCTAACACCCCATGGAATGCATTGTTGCAATACTCGTATTTTACTTGAATGCACACATAAAAAGGGCAATCATCATTCAAACCTTTCATGAGTTTTGAAACAAGTATTCTCAAAGTTTACTCAGATGACTACTTGTTGTCTTGTACAAAATAATTTGATCATGGTGGGAACATCGGATTCCGACCTATGAGTAGTCTTATGCATATCTATTTTTAGTATTTGGATAATGGAACTGTAAGCAGTCGTATTATATAATGAATTGATATACCTGGTATGATCATCTTCATTTATACTACTGTGTTCTATATTTGCATGTTTAATTCATGAATAATTTATTTATTCTAAAATTGTCCATTGCCAGTTGACGATACAGGAGTATCATCGAATTAAGGCAAATGTGAGCGTGTTGGTGATATTTATTAAGAATAGATATTAATTGATGATTCCACCAAACTCACATGTTGTTCATTGTGATGAACATTGGACTAACCCAACCTACGAGTATTCACTGCATGGATCGGCGTCAAGAGTGAATCTCGCAATTGGTTATGTCTCTTATCCTTAGACTTGAGATGCAAGTAGGTCTTGCATGTGTGGAATTGCATTCATTGATATGGTTAAACGCTGTCCCGAATAAGGTAGTTATAAAAACCATCTTCATGAGTGATATGAAACACATGAATGACATGTGCAGTCAAAATAGGATTTGTTCCTCCACATGTTATGGAGTTAGATACTATAGGCCCCTCGATGAATTGGACAGATGTTTGTATGGCCATACCCAAATGAGATTAAGATGAATCTTGATCCACTTGGTAATCTTCTTCAATATCAATATCGAGAAACATAATAGTTGAACTATTAGAATGACTTTTGATCCATGACTAATGTTCAACCTGGTATCTGTAACAAAAGGATGGATTACATATAAACCATTTAAATGAGACGTTTAAGAAACTATCCTCACATATTTCTAGGGGCATTGGCGTGTTGCTAAACGCTAACCTTTGCTTGTATAATTACTTGATTATTATGATGTCGCAAGTGGGAGCTGTTGGAGTATGCTCATGTCATAATAAATAATTATATGGCTAAACATATGGGAGCCTATGGGGTCACACACTTATACATAGAGACACCATTTAATATATCGTATCTATCGTATTTACGTTATATTTAACCTTCGTAACTCGGGATCAATAATGTGCTACTAATAACTAAGCTAGTACTTAGTTTATTGGATTAGACCAACAAATGGGCAATCCCATTTAGGGCCCCCATGTGGCCGGCCATGGTGGGAAACAAGAGGGGAAAGAGCAAGGGGTTAAGTGTAACATTTTCCTTATAACCTCCCATTGATTTGGTCATTAAAGGATAATCAATCACATTAACCACTTACCAACTTTCTCTCCCTCTCTTAAAACCTACGGCACAACTCCCCCCCCCCTTCTAGGGTTTTGTGTTTTTGATCCCTTCCTTGCTTAATATATTGTAGGTTGAAGCTAGATCAATTGTTCTAAGGTCAAGACTAGCATCAAGTAGCGATCCGTGACGTGTAGTGTGTTTCACACATAAGGGAAGATCAACCTTATTGGTCTTTTGTTTCTTACATCCAATCGTGGTGTTGGTGTTGGTGGTGAAACCCGAATCACGCTTCAAAGGTATATAATTGTGATATTCATTATATTAATTAGTGATTGATCATATGGCTATATGGATCCGTTATTAGGTGATGTTTTTCGCTGCATTTGATTAATTTTAATATGGTTTTATATTCAACATCACCTATAATCTCAACAACAAAAGACCTACACCCATAGGAAATCACAGACAAAGGGCACTGAGCTACCTCAGGCTACTGCTAGTATGGCTGCAGATGAGGCTAACCATAAGGAGAGGGGAGGTAGTTTGGAAAGGACTACCACTACTGCTTCTAGCTTAGAAGCAGAGCAGGTTAGTGGTAACAGCACTAAGTCACAATCCAAGGCAACATCTACTGAATCCAGTTCCCATGGAACTGATTCAGATGATGGAATCCCCAGGTGCCAAGAAATCAAGGGGGCTCAGATGCTCAAAATAGGTTTGAGTCTGAGTCTAACATTCCCAGTGATCCACCTCTCGGGATAGGTAACACAATCCGAAGTGGTGAGGGTAGTATGAAACTATTAAAAGAATTGATGACTACTTGTACCAAATTGTCAAAAGAGGTTCTTGATCTCAAACAGACTACATCTTCTCAAAATGATGAAATTAAAAGGCTGGAGAGGAGAGTTAGACATCTTGAAGGGAGATAGAGATCAGGAATACATAAGCTAAAGAGATTACACAAAATTGGTACTGTTGCAAGAGTTAAGTCCTCTGCAAGTCAAGCAAGTATGGGGGAGGATGCTACAAAATAGGGGAGGAATGAAGACAATGATGCAGGGGAGGATACTCAAATGGAGTATCAAGTGGTTACTAAGGAAGGTGTTGGGTTTGTGGTTGAAGATGATGAGGCTGGAATTACTTCTATAGGTGTTGAAGATGTTGAGGAAGAGGTTGATACTGGA
This sequence comes from Artemisia tridentata subsp. tridentata, assembly GCA_021014915.2. Classification (NCBI taxonomy): domain Eukaryota; kingdom Viridiplantae; phylum Streptophyta; class Magnoliopsida; order Asterales; family Asteraceae; genus Artemisia; species Artemisia tridentata. The sequence continues at coordinate 311,821,414 of CP139509.1, forward strand.
ATTGAGTTTGTTGTTCAAGATCAACAGGGTAATGTTGTTGGAATTGATGATGCTAGTGTTGCTAAAGATGTTGCTAAGTCTGCTAGGATTGGTGTTGATAAGTTAGTTGAGGTTGCTAAGTTGATGGTTAAAACTACTAAAGTTTCTACTGCTAGTATACAAGTTAGTACTGCCAGTGACAAAGTTAGTACTGCTGGGCCAGAAGTTAGTGCTGCTAGTAAAGAAACAGATGTTAGTACTGCTGCAACAACAACTGATGATGATCTCACCATAGCTCAATCACTTACATAGTTAAAGAGCACAAAACCAAAAGAGAAAGTAATTACAATCAAAGAACCAACAACAACCAAAACAACAATCACTTCACAACAACCACAAGGTAAGGGGAAAGGCATAATGATAGAAGAACCTGTGATTAAACCCTTATCAAAGCAAGCACAAATGCAAAAAGATGAAGAGCTAGCAAAACAAGTTCAAGGTGAACTTGATGCTGAAGCTGAAAGAATCAGAGAGAAAGCAGCTCAAGAAAAAGAAGAAGAAGCCAACCTTGCATTGATAACAGAATGAGATGATATACAAGCTAAATGTGTGGTTGATCAAGAGTTAGATCATGTCACAACTCGTAATTTCAGGCCATTTTTCCGAACCTCGACAATTTACTATTCATGAGTTACTATTCATTCCCGGAGGGAAATCACTATTCATAATCATCATTCATCTTTTCGTAAACTAGGTTTACGGGTATTCAAATTCGCGTAACCAGTTTGGTTTAAGCTGCGAAATTCATGCATCATCAGTAAGGACATGCCATATAGACTAGAGTAGTCTACATATCATCAGTAACATCATCATCATATTAAGTCATGCACGGGTTCGTGTGTTTTTCATTTACGTATGTTCGTTTATTTGTTAAACGTTACCACTCTGTCATTACTAATAATATTATACTCAAATACTCCCGACTATGATCCTAATATATTTTCATGCTAATTTTAATGATATAGAGTTTATATTATTATTTTACCCGGTGTTTTTAAACCTTTTGCTATATTTTCCCGTTAGGAGCTTATAACTCCGTCGTTTTGCGATATTTCATCACGATCATTATTTTAACACCCGATTCCTATCAGTAACATAATTTTACAATTTTTACAACTTCGTCGTATTTTATTTCACTTCGTTAACATTTATTTCAAGATAACTCGGTACCCGATAACACATAATGTATACATTAAACTACACAATATCTATCAATAATACCCCAAAAGTCAAGACTCTTGGCAAAGTCTTCTACTCTGGTCCAATATGTACGCCCCATCCCATGCTTTCTTTTTCTACAAGCTGTCCAACACTATACCACATTAATTGAATTTGTCATCTTATTCTTGGAATTAATTTTCATAACATCTATTGTATCATTTTCACTAGCCATAAACTAGCTCATTCCCTCTTTTTCCTCTCTATAACCCACGGCCAAGAGATGAAACCAAGAACAATCCATCTTTTTTTTTCAAGATCAAATCATAAACATACTCCATTTACCTTCCTAGTTATGGATTTGTGATCAAACCTCAAGATTTGCAATCAAATCTCTTCAATCTCATCACACATTGTAAGTAACTTCAAAATTATTAATTTTTCATGTTTCACTTGCATTTGATCTTTATATTTAGGTATTTTCATGAGATCTTGTTTAAAAATGCAACATACTTAGTTATGGTACCACTTTTCTTTTGAAAACTCTTATAAACTCTAGATCCATAATTTTTGCTAACAACCTCATGAACCACACTATATTTAGTTAAGTTTAGGACCCCATGACACTTTGAGAAGTGTATGGTAGATCAAGGGTATTTGTGGAGTTGAATGGAGTAAGATTGATTAAGTTTTGGACTAAGAAAATGCATTCTTAAACTATATAAATACCTACTGTCCCGAATTTGATTTTCTGGAAAACTCAGATTTTTGTGAGCTATTTTGGTCTCAATATTTAGAAAATACACTCAAAAACGAAACCGTGGCCGCTTGAATCACTAAAAACCGACTTATAACGAAGAAGTTATGAAATATTTAAGTTACGCGACGAAATATACACTTTGCTGAAAAACAGCATGCTGTTGGACGACTTTTCAGGAGCAAAACGAGCCGTTAACCATGATCTAGATGAGCCGAGACATTGAAAATACGTTAGTATAGGTTTATACGAACGCGTGGATACCTAGAACGTTAAAAACGAGCTTATAACGAACAAAATATGGACTTTTAAAGACTCGACGATATGTATATATTTTGACAGCACCCTTTTTAGTAGAAAATAGAGTGTTAAAAACTAGTATTTTCATAACTTGAAATATTGATAGCCGTTTACCAAATCGATCGAGGCGCGGTTGATTCAATGTCAAAAGTAACGATATTGAAATATTGTTATAAGGTTTTTGAGAACGTCAAGTCGGAATACTAACATATAAAGTATATAATTTTCGCGACTAGTTTTACACGGCCAAAGTGGTTATATCTTCACAAGTCGTATAAAGTATTATTTTGCGACGAAACTGTTATATTTGACAATATAATACCAAATAAGGATCATGGAGTACCATTTTAATGTAATTACACGAAAAGTCGTTTATGACATAATGAGATATCAATAATGTATTTTTCGACGTTAAATGATATTTTCTAAACAACAAGTGGTATCGTTAGCATAAGTATGTGCATTAGTTGAGTTACATCATTGCTTATACGAGTCATATCATTCATAATAGGTCCTGTTTAGAGACCGAGTTCCATTTCATCACTGCTCATCATTATCATTGTGCTATCATACCAGGTGAGTTTTCATAGCCCCGTATACATTTTATTATTGTTTTCAAATCCCACGGGGGAGAATACATTGCAACTGTTTTCCATACGAGCCAAAGTATCAGACTTCCTGTACATAGATTAAGTTACCTTGTTGCCAATTGAAAGTCCCCATATAATCATGAACCGTTAATTTACCTGTAAGCGAGAGTGAGTGGATAGATCTATTGAGGGTGACGCCTCCATCCGTGTTGGCTTTGACCAACAACCGATAGCGGATGCATTTCATGTCTTTTCATTTGAGTGTCTGGCAAAACACTCCCAGGGGCTCCAGAGAATTCAGTCACAGCGTCGGGGTCATGAGCTTAAGTCTATTGTACACCATTTTTATGTGACTTATGTCATACACTTTATACTTGTGGCTATCGTATACCTTCATTTTATTAAACCTATGATCTCTCACCAACTTTATGTTGACCGTTTTTAGCAATGTATTTTCAGGTATAAGCATTAGCACGCTACCGAAGGCTCTTGGCAGGGCATGGCATGGTCATAGAAGACTCTGACAAACATTTGGGACCGTTCTACCTATTTTAAAGGGCCTATTTCCGCACTACTTTTAACAATGTAAATTCAACATTTTTGTTAAACAATGTTGTTCTAAATAATTGAAATGAAAACCGTTCTTTGCACTTGTGTCATGATACCAATTGAGTTGCACCCCAGCGATGTGAAAGCTTCCGCTGAACCCGATTTTGGGGGTGTGACAGATTGGTATCAGAGCCTAGGCTATAGAGAATTGGGTAATTTTAAAACCTAAACTATAGCTACATTTACAAAAACATAACCCTATGACCGCCACGTGCCTGCCTGCCAAGCTGATGCCTCAATTGTGGGTTGTTGCTGACATATTTAATAAGATTTGTGTCTTATTATCAAATCATTTATACCCACTTATTATAGTTGATTACTATAAATGTCTTTCATATAGGCATGCACACATATCGTATACGTTTCAGCGTTACGCCTTTTCCTTGCATAGTTTCATCATTCGACCTCGAGTTTGGTCCTTTGCCTTAGCCTATCAGAACATCTCTTCAAATGTGAAGGACCTAGTATTACTATAACTGAGCTGAGTATTTTAAACTTCATTGAACCTCGGTGGAATATAGACTCGTCACCTATATTCAACCCGGGACAGTTGGACATAGGCTGACTACCTATGCCCCGCTCAGAGATGAATTTTGCAATACTGAGAGCATATATAATAAAATTATGTCCGGTTTGCATTCTTACTCGATTTCTAAAGGTTTCAAAACTTCTTGTGTGTATACACAATCGTTGCAAGAACATTCACACCTGCATCACCTTATGAACCGCCGTCTAGAAGCACGTCAGCTAACCATAACCCAACCTCAAGCCGTTGAGAGTCAGATCATTGGGAATGACAATCATTTCACCTTTACCATCACGAATCCTCGAGACTCAAGTTGAGGCACTCAAGGAAGAAAATCGACAGAATGATAAAACCCTATGGTATGCCAAAGAATGCAAATGGGTTAGTAAAGAGGTCAGACAGAGTATTGTGCTTCAAGGATAGAAACTGGATATCTCTCTATGGTGGAATACGAGAGTTGATTATGCACGAGTCGCACAAGTCGAAGTACTTCATTCATTCAAGTTCTGATAAGATGTATCAGGATCTCACGAAACTCTATTGGTGGCCGAATATGAAAGCAGACATAGCTTTGTATGTTAGCAAATGCCTTACTTGCGCTAAAGTAAAAGCCGAGTACCAGGAACCATCAGGATTACTTCAGCAACCAGAAATTCCTCAGTGGAAATGAGAACGCATTACAATGGAGTTCGTCATTAAACTTCCCAAGACATCAGACGATTTCGATGCTATTTGGGTAATCGTCGATCGTCTCTCAAAATCAGTCCATTTCATCCCAATTAGAGAGACTTATACTATGGACCAGCTTACCTGACCTTATGTCAAGGAAATAGTTTCAAGAACGGTGCACCAATTCCCATCATCTCTGACCGAGATAGTCGCTTTACTTTAAAATCACTGGCAATCATTACAAGATTCATCTGGAAGCAAATTAGACTTGAGCAATGTCTATCATCCTCAGACCGATGGTCACAGCGAGAGAACGTTTCAAATATTGGAAGATATACTCAGAGCATGTGTGATTGATTTTGGAAATGGTTGGGGCTAACCATTTGCCATTGATCGAGTTCTCTTATAACAACAACTATCACACGAGCATAAAAGCAGCACCATTCGAGGCACTCTATGGTCGAAGGTGTCGGTCCCCTGTTCGTTGGACCGAAGTTGGTCAAGCACAACTCACTGGTCCAGACAAGGTTCGCGAAATCACAGAAAAGATAATTCAGATTTGAGAAAGACTTAAAGCAGCCAGAAGCCGACCGAAAAGTTACGTCGATGTTTGACTCAAACCATTAGAATTTCAGGTTGGAGGCAAAGTTCTGACAATCCCTTTAAGATATCCTTACCCAATCATATATACGCACGACCTACCATCCTCGAACCAACAAACATTAAGGAAACTAACCAAGCGCTATAGGACGTGCTCAACATCATAGAATCAACTTTGAATTGTTTGGAGTAAACCTTTGACATTGACAGATTTTACCTTCAACAATAGCCATCACACAAATACAAAGACTGCACCCTTTAAGACACCCTATGGTGGAAGTACCAATTACCTATTAACGACCAAAAATCGGGAAGTCCAATTCACTAGCCTAGAACTCAGTTGTGAAACAACAAAGGAAATCGTACAAGTCAAGGATCAATTACAAACAACAAGAGAACAATAAGAAATATACAAAAGTGCAAACATTAAGAAGGTACGACGAACTAAGAAAAACACAAACAACGAGAATTTTATTAGAAATCACGGAAATTAGTACATAACAACATAATTAGCATCGAACGTGCTAATATTACAAGGATTACATGGAAACCTAACCACGACTTATTCTAACATTCCTAACATAAACCTATGGACCCCAAAACTTATCCACCGCGTATGACAAGGCCGTGAGTGATATGATGAACACCACGAGCCCAATCCAAAGTTCATAACCTTCAACTGGAATGAAGGTCAAGAGAGTGACGGCAACCACGATGCAAACCATCCCAATAATGGTGATGAAATGAGCCATTTTCGACGATTAGCGACACGAGGAGTAACAAAAATGAAAAAAATGAAACTCCAAAGGTGGTGGTGATTAGCAAGTGATGAGAATTGGTGACGAAATAACACGAAATAACCTTGAAACAATAAACTGCACGCCGTAGTTGGCCGGAAATTTTTTTTTTCTTTCTTCTCTTGAATTGTGGCCGGTCGAAATTTTTGAAATGGGAGAGAAGAAAGATGAAAAGGTAAAAGTGATGTGAATGGGTGGAAGTAATAATTGAGGTATATGGTGATGTGTGTGGGAATATATAATAAAATAATATATTCTATACTTTTATGATACCCGAGAATTTCAATGAGCATAGGATGTACGAGACATACCCGGAAGACCAAAGTAAACCATAGCTACATTAAAACAAATTGAGCGCCGGGACGTCGCTTCTTTAACGGGTGGAGAATGTCACAACTCGTAATTTCAGGCCATTTTTCCGAACCTCGACAATTTACTATTCATGAGTTACTATTCATTCCCGGAGGGAAATCACTATTCATAATCATCATTCATCTTTTCGTAAACTAGGTTTACGGGTATTCAAATTCGCGTAACCAGTTTGGTTTAAGCTGCGAAATTCATGCATCATCAGTAAGGACATGCCATATAGACTAGAGTAGTCTACATATCATCAGTAACATCATCATCATATTAAGTCATGCACGGGTTCGTGTGTTTTTCATTTACGTATGTTCGTTTATTTGTTAAACGTTACCACTCTGTCATTACTAATAATATTATACTCAAATACTCCCGACTATGATCCTAATATATTTTCATGCTAATTTTAATGATATAGAGTTTATATTATTATTTTACCCGGTGTTTTTAAACCTTTTGCTATATTTTCCCGTTAGGAGCTTATAACTCCGTCGTTTTGCGATATTTCATCACGATCATTATTTTAACACCCGATTCCTATCAGTAACATAATTTTACAATTTTTACAACTTCGTCGTATTTTATTTCACTTCGTTAACATTTATTTCAAGATAACTCGGTACCCGATAACACATAATGTATACATTAAACTACACAATATCTATCAATAATACCCCAAAAGTCAAGACTCTTGGCAAAGTCTTCTACTCTGGTCCAATATGTACGCCCCATCCCATGCTTTCTTTTTCTACAAGCTGTCCAACACTATACCACATTAATTGAATTTGTCATCTTATTCTTGGAATTAATTTTCATAACATCTATTGTATCATTTTCACTAGCCATAAACTAGCTCATTCCCTCTTTTTCCTCTCTATAACCCACGGCCAAGAGATGAAACCAAGAACAATCCATCTTTTTTTTTCAAGATCAAATCATAAACATACTCCATTTACCTTCCTAGTTATGGATTTGTGATCAAACCTCAAGATTTGCAATCAAATCTCTTCAATCTCATCACACATTGTAAGTAACTTCAAAATTATTAATTTTTCATGTTTCACTTGCATTTGATCTTTATATTTAGGTATTTTCATGAGATCTTGTTTAAAAATGCAACATACTTAGTTATGGTACCACTTTTCTTTTGAAAACTCTTATAAACTCTAGATCCATAATTTTTGCTAACAACCTCATGAACCACACTATATTTAGTTAAGTTTAGGACCCCATGACACTTTGAGAAGTGTATGGTAGATCAAGGGTATTTGTGGAGTTGAATGGAGTAAGATTGATTAAGTTTTGGACTAAGAAAATGCATTCTTAAACTATATAAATACCTACTGTCCCGAATTTGATTTTCTGGAAAACTCAGATTTTTGTGAGCTATTTTGGTCTCAATATTTAGAAAATACACTCAAAAACGAAACCGTGGCCGCTTGAATCACTAAAAACCGACTTATAACGAAGAAGTTATGAAATATTTAAGTTACGCGACGAAATATACACTTTGCTGAAAAACAGCATGCTGTTGGACGACTTTTCAGGAGCAAAACGAGCCGTTAACCCTGATCTAGATGAGCCGAGACATTGAAAATACGTTAGTATAGGTTTATACGAACGCGTGGATACCTAGAACGTTAAAAACGAGCTTATAACGAACAAAATATGGACTTTTAAAGACTCGACGATATGTATATATTTTGACAGCACCCTTTTTAGTAGAAAATAGAGTGTTAAAAACTAGTATTTTCATAACTTGAAATATTGATAGCCGTTTACCAAATCGATCGAGGCGCGGTTGATTCAATGTCAAAAGTAACGATATTGAAATATTGTTATAAGGTTTTTGAGAACGTCAAGTCGGAATACTAACATATAAAGTATATAATTTTCGCGACTAGTTTTACACGGCCAAAGTGGTTATATCTTCACAAGTCGTATAAAGTATTATTTTGCGACGAAACTGTTATATTTGACAATATAATACCAAATAAGGATCATGGAGTACCATTTTAATGTAATTACACGAAAAGTCGTTTATGACATAATGAGATATCAATAATGTATTTTTCGACGTTAAATGATATTTTCTAAACAACAAGTGGTATCGTTAGCATAAGTATGTGCATTAGTTGAGTTACATCATTGCTTATACGAGTCATATCATTCATAATAGGTCCTGTTTAGAGACCGAGTTCCATTTCATCACTGCTCATCATTATCATTGTGCTATCATACCAGGTGAGTTTTCATAGCCCCGTATACATTTTATTATTGTTTTCAAATCCCACGGGGGAGAATACATTGCAACTGTTTTCCATACGAGCCAAAGTATCAGACTTCCTGTACATAGATTAAGTTACCTTGTTGCCAATTGAAAGTCCCCATATAATCATGAACCGTTAATTTACCTGTAAGCGAGAGTGAGTGGATAGATCTATCGAGGGTGACGCCTCCATCCGTGTTGGCTTTGACCAACAACCGATAGCGGATGCATTTCATGTCTTTTCATTTGAGTGTCTGGCAAAACACTCCCAGGGGCTCCAGAGAATTCAGTCACAGCGTCGGGGTCATGAGCTTAAGTCTATTGTACACCATTTTTATGTGACTTATGTCATACACTTTATACTTGTGGCTATCGTATACCTTCATTTTATTAAACCTATGATCTCTCACCAACTTTATGTTGACCGTTTTTAGCAATGTATTTTCAGGTATAAGCATTAGCACGCTACCGAAGGCTCTTGGCAGGGCATGGCATGGTCATAGAAGACTCTGACAAACATTTGGGACCGTTCTACCTATTTTAAAGGGCCTATTTCCGCACTACTTTTAACAATGTAAATTCAACATTTTTGTTAAACAATGTTGTTCTAAATAATTGAAATGAAAACCGTTCTTTGCACTTGTGTCATGATACCAATTGAGTTGCACCCCAGCGATGTGAAAGCTTCCGCTGAACCCGATTTTGGGGGTGTGACAGATCAGAGGATATTGCAGGAAGAACAGGAAGAGTTTTCCATGGAAGAAAAGGAAAAATTATATATGGAACTCTCTTGGAAAAACAAAAGAAGTTCTTTGCCCAGAAGAGAGCAGAGGCAAAGAGGAATAAACCACCTACTAAGGCTCAATAGAAGCAACTAATGATGACTTACTTGAAAAACCTGGATGGATGGAAACCAGCTCAGTTCAAGAACATGAGTTTTAAGAAGGTCAAGTTTTTATTTTGACAAGGTTTTCAAGAGGGTCAACACTTTCATTGCTATGAATATAGAGGAGGTGGTGGGAAGTTCTAAGGAAGTAGAGAAAGCACAAGAGAGTGTTTCTAAAAGAGTAGGGCTAGAGCTAGAGCCTGAAATGGCCAAGAAACAAAAGATTGATGAGCAAACAGTGGATGAGCAGATAGAACAAGAGCAACAAGAAGATGATAACCAAGACATAGCTGCAATGCAAGAATTGATAGTAATTGCTTCTGATAATGAAGAGGAAATAGTTGATGTTGTTCCTTTTAGGACAAAAGTACCTATCATTGATTGGAAGACTGGCTATCATGGAAAGACATCTAGGTGGGATATAGTGAGAGTTGGTGGTAAGTCTCAAAGGTTTATTAGCTTTGGAAAAATGCTCAAAAGCTTTGATAGGGAAGATCTAGAAACTTTATGGAAGTTGGTCAAGGCTAAGTATGGATCTACAAGGCCAGATAACATCTTGGATAGAGTTCTCTGGGGAGATTTGAAGGTTATGTTTGAACCACATCATGAAGATAGAGTATGGCATGATCAGTTTAATAATACAGTTCAGAGTTGGAAGTTGTATCATTCTTATGGAGTACATACTGTGGGCATAGATGGAATTGAGTTATACATGTTGGTGGATAAAACATATCCTTTGAATCGTGCTATAGTTCATCAGATGCTAAATGGTACAGTTAGACTTCAAATTGATGTTTATGATGAAATGACCTATCAGCTGCTCAAGAGAATGGAGAGAATTCTCACTCCAAAAGAGAAGAAGAAGAAGAAATAAGGTTTTTGGAAGCATCCTCCTGGTGATGGTTCAAGCTTTAAATGAAACTTGATGATTTTAGGAGAAACTATGAAGTTTAGGGGAGGATTGTTGGGAATTAAAACTTCTTTGGTTGATGCTGCTTATATGATTAAGACTGCTCAGGAATTAATGAAAATGCTCTAAGTGTGTTACTGCTACTGGTTATAGAGTTAAGACTACTTATGGAGGTTAAGACTGCTGGTGTATATTATAACTGCTAAGAACTTCAAGGAAAAATACACTAAGTAGTTAGTGCTGATAGAAGAAAACTTAGTGCTACTAGTATTAAGTTAGAACTACTTTAGAGTTAATGCTGCTAGAGTTAATATTACTGCCGCTAGTGTGTTTAGTTAAGACTGCTGAAGTGTTAGAGTCGGTTAGATATGTATATAACGTTTTTATAAGTATAGAAAAGATATAGAAAAGATTTATCTTGTATAGAAAGTTATTGTAAGTCGACTAGGACTCCATAGTCTATAAAAGGAGATTCTAGGGCATTGAGATAGACACGAATTTACGTGTTATTCATATAGCTTCAAGGTTGTAAACCCTAATACTAGGAGAGTATTCGTATTATCTGCTTAATAATATTGAGGTTGTTTTTGTTTAATAATATTGTGTTCTTGTGTTTACTTTTTTATTAAAAATTCTTCTTAATATTGAATACTAGATTCCGCATAGTATTTGATTAACTCAAGACAGTTTCTACATAAGTTGTTTTAGATTTATCTAAGATAACCTAACCTTTACAAGCTAAGGGAATTCGATCAAGTACATAACTGGGATCAATAGTTTTCTTATCCTAACGTGAGGCAATCAATTAAACAAGAGATGACAAATCAATATTCAATAACTAGGTTTCATTAGATCTAAGCAAACACTAATTAACTTAAGCTAGCATGTTAAAGCAAAGAGAAAATAAACAAATAATCAAACAATACATAGCATATCGAATGATTAAAGGGATAACTTATCTTTAATGAAACATGAAGTTCAAGGGCTGTAAAAGCCTCACAAAAGCCGATAAAATCGTCTAGGTTATGCCTCTCCTAAGTATTGTATGAATTATGAAAAACATACGAAAGTATATATAGATTTACACTTGTGACGGCGTCACTTGCAAAGTGTGACGCCGTCAGCTCGCCTCCAATTAGGGTTTCATCTTGTGCAAGCCGCCGTTGTGACGGCGTCGCTTAGGGTGTCTCACGCCGTCATGTGCTGTCTTGACATCGTCCCTTTGTAAATGTTCTGGGCCGTCTCTTGTTAACTTTGTACGAAATCTTGGTCTTCAAATACACATGAATCAGGTTATAGAGTCTTCAGATTTATCTAAGGCGTCGCTTGTTAATTCTGAGCCAAATAATCCATCTTCAGTTGCAAGTTGCAAGTGACGGCGTCACTTGTTAGAGTGTGACGCCGTCAGGACCCCCTTTCCTGACAGAATTTGGGACTTGATCGTTTTCTTCACTTTTCTTATCGTTTTAAGCCCAAAACATGCCGTTTTCCAGATTTTCCGTCCCATGTACCTAAATACGATTTTGGCCTTAAACGACCCCTTATATAGGTAACAAATAAATCATTATCAGCATGTAACTCTGTAATTGTCTTCCCTGTGCAATACATGTTGAAATTACGCACAAAACCACCAAAATCCTTGTTAAGGGATCTGTTGATTAGGCTAATACAGACATCTTGCGGGTAATGATATTGGAGCTGCTCAAGTTGGTCTATGTAATCTTTCATTTCCAAAACAAGAGCACTCACGTGTTTACCGTCCTCCTGTTTGCAACTATGTAGAGCATCAATCAAATCATACAATTCTACAGTTTCAGGTTTCTCAAACATACGCCTGAGTTCATTGAGCATATCATAGGGAGAAGACAATTCAAATTGCTTTTGCAATCGAGGAATCATGCTCCCAAGCATAAGACACGCAACTTCATTGTGTCTATCATACTCGATGTTCCATTTTGCTAATTCAGTAGCAGGTGAATTAGCAGGAGGAGCACGAGGAATAGGCTTAGTCAAATAATCAGTTCTTTTAGCCACACGCAGGACAATCCTTAGCGATCTATACCAATCAGTAAAATTTGCGCCAGTCAATTTTTCCAGATTAAACATAGATTTGAACGCGAAACTTAGTGTATTATTATCGGGTTGAGCCATTTCTACAGAAAAAAGTTCAAAAGTTAGTACATTTGATAATTCAACCTTTCAAGAAAATTAAATACCCTTGGTAAATATTCATATTAACCATATAATTTCCTTAAAAACTAGGACCAAAATTGACATAGTTTTATTACATCAGTTGATCTGCTAGTAATGAAAGTATTCAACAAGGTAATTGTCGAACAATAATTGACAAACATTTTCAATTCCTATATCATTATGGGATTTACATTTGCAAAAAATATTATTTGCAATGTAAGCATGTTTTCATCCCATCTTATGCCTTGAGTTATATATCTCACTAGCTAACTCAATTAAGTTGTCTAATTTAGAACAGAAAATTTATTCTAGTTACGGTCTCACGTAACATGGAGATTTACCTTGTTGTTGCAATCTAGCTAAGATTTCACATAACATAAATTGCTGTTGGTTTTAGTTACTGTTGTTCCCAGATCAGGGTTAAGATAATCAATAATCAAGGTACCGGATATTCACTTGAAATCGTGTAATCACTTTCCAATAGAAACTATTCGACCCTATGCCTGGGTTACACGGATATCTCTATGGGATAAGACCAAGTGATGTTCTTGTTTTAGGCACAAATCAAGAACCAAATGCTTTCAAGTGTTTAGGTTTTCTGTATATCCTTCATGCGGCTGTGTTAATCTCTATATATAATAGAGATATACTCAAAACCCTAGTCAAAGGAAATCCAGAAAATATCGGCCAAATATTTTCCATATATTTTCCTTAATACTAGCCAAAGTGGTTACAAGACCAGAAGATCATGGTCTTAATTATGAATTTGAACTTACCCAAAATAGGTCAAAGTTTGTTACAAATTCTATTCTGCGTACCAGCAGCAGAATCTGTCACCTAGCAGACCAGCAGCAACATTATTGAACTAGCAGCAGGAACAATACTGTGGAAACCGTAGAGGGAGGGTGAATACATTTCCATTAAAAACTTAAAATCTTTTTGTATCAAACACCCGATCAAGTGTGACGCAATATGAAAAGTGTCAACTGTGGTCATATAACATCTAGAGATGAATATAGTACGCTACGACACAAGCACAATCAAACCATGATACATACTTAATCAACATAACATAAGCAACTAGCCACACAAATATAAATGCAATGCAAATATAAATATAATGAAATAAAGAATGAAATGAAAGTAAAGAGATAAGTAAGAAGGCGCAAACCGGACACGGTGATTTATAGTGGTTCGGTCACGAAGCTCCTCTTCGCCCTACTCCACTCCCCGAGTACCCAACTCGAGAGTTACTTCACTAATAAACAAACTCCCTTCAGGCGGAGAAAACCGTACACGTTGCTTAACTTATTTTCCGACACTAAGCTAGATGTCGAGTGCTAATCTTAGCTAGCACCAATCTACCACGATCTACCCGATCTACACCATACACGTCGCTTATCCTATTTCTGACACTAAGCTAGATGTCGAGTGCTAATCTTAGCTAGCACCAATCTATCACGATCTACCCGATCTACACCATACACGTCGCTTATCCTATTTCTGACACTAAGCTAGATGTCGAGTGCTAATCTTAGCTAGCACCAATCTACTACGATCTACCCGATCTACCCTTGATCCACATGATCAATCACACAAGCCCAATGGCTTCAAGAGATCTTCACTATCTCTTAAGATCACAATGATCTTGACTCACTCTCTCACAAAAGAAAAATAATCTTGATGTATGCTATGATACAATCAAGAGTCTAACAAATGTTACAAGACCTAACAACTCCAACTCTTGTATCTTCTTGGATACCTTGAGTTCTTCTCTTGTAAATGAAGAGGAATGATAACACTTTGTATCTACTTGGATACTTTGTGTTCTTCTCTTGCTAATCAAGAGGGATGACAACACTTTGTATCTACTTGGATACTTTGTGTTCTTCTCTTGCTAATCAAGAGGGATGACAACACTTTGTATCTACTTGGATACTTTGTGTTCTTCTCTTGCTAATCAAGTGGAATGAAGAGGATCACTTGAGTGGATGATTGGATCACTCTTAAACAACCTAAGACTCTCCAAATGATCAAATAAAGTCATCTAAGTGAGGAGGGATTAGACCAGAGAAAAAGGACTGGAAAAATCAAGTTGGAAGTGTGAAATGGTCCACTATTTATAGGCAAGGGAAAATCTGACCGTTACAGACCTACGGCTCCAGTAAATACCCGACGGCTCCACTAAATTTAGTGGAGCCGTCCATACTTAACGGTGTCATGGACGCTCCCTTTTTTGTCTTTGGTGGGGAAGGTTTATTTGGGGAAGTTAGGAGTTGTTTTGGGGGGAAATTTGACTGTTGGGATTTTCAAACATATTTTTCAAAATAAAACATTTCTTTTTAATTCAAAAATAATTTGTGAAATATATTTTTGAAAAAATGTTTTGTCACATTAAAAATGTGAAGTTTAGAAAAATAAAATCCTTTGATCATTTGTCAAGTAGTAGATTTGTTTGTCCATACCTTGAGTGATTTATGTCGGGATGGAAATCTACGACTTCGTTGAAGCATACTTGAGACGTCGGGAGGTGTTGATGTAAGTATGCATTGATGTTTTGTGTTTACAAGTAACTTGCACATTTTACGTTATGTATTACAAGTTACATGTTTGTCATTATTAAAACCGAAGAAACCGTTTAGTTTAAATATCGTAATATTTGCACTAACAATCTCCCCCTTTTTGATGATGACAAATATGTAAACCGTAAGACATAGTAAAATGTAATGGTTACCTGTTTACACTTCCTTCTCCCCCTTTTGTCGAATCAAAAATGTAGTGTCATGAGCGCTCCCTTGAATTCATCCCCTACTCCCCCTTATTGAACTACTTTCCTTTATCCCCAAAAAGGCGAGTTTGCATCATCCCAGTGAAGTCTTCTGTCACCACTTGTGAAGAAGACTCCATGCTATGTATTTAAATAATCCCGAGCTCCCCCTAGCTCAATGCTCCCCTATGGTGACTTAATCCCCTTGTTTATTTACCTTAGTATCTAGCGGATCCATGGATCAAATTCATACAAAGGCTTTTCCTACATCAAGGGTTAGCTTCGTGCAACATAATATATAACAGTATATGAGCATATAGGGATAGAATATACATAGCAGGAAATGCAAGGGTTAAACAATGTGAGTGACACAACCTAAAAGGGTGCCAAAAGGGTGAAGAGCAACAACCTAAGGTGTAATTGTTCAGTCAATCAGACTAACAAGAACGAGATTCGTTCGTTGACTGACACACAAATTGACTTCTTCCAAGTTGTCATTGGGAAGGCAAGTTCTAACAAACCTTTTGAACAACATAATCATCTACCTAAGATGATTGATGTTAAGGATAGTTTGTTGATAGGACATACTTTTAAATGATTACTATTATGACAAGTCGTGCCATAAAGTAGACTCGATAGAGGTTATACCTAAATGATTCCATAAGGTGGGAGAGTGTTGGTTGTGATGACAACAAGGACAACTTGGGTTATGTGGTTGTAGGAGATAAATAATGGGATGACCCATTAGTAGTTGTGGTGATGGTGATGGTGATAAGGAGGATGTGTTGGTGCCAAGTCTAAAGAGGTTTGATGGTGATAGGGTTAGTGTGATAGCTAAAGGTTGTGGTGGACTTGGTGGAGGTAAGGGTGTAGGAATCCTAAAGGTAGAGGATGATGATGATGTGGTTGGAGATGTTGGTTTTGCCCTTTGAGGAAAGGTGGGAAAAGATGGTTTAGGTTAATATATCGTTTGCACTGACAATGAGATGCAAGATATATTTCAAAAGGGAAAAAGAAAAGGTGCATGTGATCCTAACAGGATTGTTGGTGGATATCTCTAACGGGGTTAAGGTAATGAAGTTCTAGGTTTCTAGGTTGGATGATCCTAGTTGTGTGTTAGAGATAATTTGGTGCATGAAGGGTTTCGTGTGTTTGTGAGGATTGAAGGTTGTTGAGCTAACTGTCACTTATCCAAAGTGAGGAGTAGCTGTAAGGTTTGAGTGTAATGAGTTGAAGGTTATAAGGTTTGAGTGTGATGATCTATGGGTTGAAGGTACTTAGACTAACTATTACTGTCAAGAGTGAAGTGTAGCTAAAAGGTTTGAGTGTGATGATGAAAGATGTTAATGTGAGGTTTGAAGATGAGATGCAAGATAAGCTTATAGTAGTGAGGCCTTATATAGGCAAGGGTTGTGGGATTCAAACTAAAGTTGGTGATGGTGTCCTATGGTGTAGTGAGGAAATCTTAGGGTGTGTGTGAGTTTGCAAAATTTTGCAAGTTTGAGGTTAGGGATGCAGGGATCAGGAGGGAACAGTGAAAATTCGTCAAACATAGGCACGGTACCACTAAATACCACACTGTACCGTTAAATTTAACGGTACCGTGGCCTATTTAACGGTACCGTGACCTGGAAGTCACGAATTTTCCTGTGCAGCCTAGTTCTGGGCAGCTAAAGGGTAGTTTCCTTGGGAATAAGAACCACATTTGTGTGTTCTTGAGAGTGTTTGGTGAAAGACAATATGAGTATGTTTTCGCTCTCCCTTAATCTATTACCATCCGGACAAGATGTAGAAGATAAAGAGGAAAACGAACGATGATGGAAGCGATGAGCTTAGTAACGTCATGACAGGTGGTGGATAGCATACGATAAACTTCACCTTTGAAGTCACGTAGCTCTTCTCAATCATTGTGAATATTCACAGAATATTATGATGAGGCAAGTGATCACGTGGAGATATCCTAGGGGTTAAGAAGATAAAATCTTCAAGGTTGTGAGGTTAGTGATAGGGTTCTAGTGGGTTATCTATGTTGATGAGGAAGGGTTATCTCAACGTATCCTAGCGATTCTTCGTTTGAAGTGTGTGGGAGATGAGTGGGATGCGGAAGCATTGGTAGTGTTTAGTACCAAGCGAAAGTGAAAGTGAAGAAGGCTTAGGAATCAGAAGATAGATACAATCTGTTCTGATAGGATACGGTTCTGGTTCAAGACTACATCGAGTGGGTTTCGATAGTGGTTTTGAAACAGTGAGAATAAACTGTCTCAGCAGACAACGGTCCAACGATACCGTTAAATTTAGCGGTACCGTCCCCTATTTAAGGGTACCATGACCTGCTGAGGTCAGTTTTGATCCAGAATTAGATTTCTGACAAAGAAATTTCACATATGTTGTGATTTTTCTGGACCTTAGATTAAAAGAATTTATACCGAATAAATTCTTTTATGAATGAATCCAACGGGATTCGATGAACGTTTGTCGAGAACGAGAAATGACATTTAATTGCATTTCGCAAATTAAATAAACTTTAAATATTTCGGATGAAATATTTAAGTTGTCATTGGAGTTTAAGAGGATTTTACGAATAAATCTCGCTGTATTTTTCGACACGAGGAGAGAATTTATACCTAATAAATTCTTTGAACGGTATTGGACGAGAAGAGATGACTTTTATATTTCCGAGGAAATACATAGGTAGTCATTAGAGCGATGTGAAAGATGACTTAATATTTCCAGTGAAATATTTAAAAAGTCATCAGACGAGACACAGGATATGACTTGACATTTCCAATGAAATATCTAACAGTCATGGGACGAGATAGAGGGAATGACTTGATATTTCCAGTGAAATATCTAAAAGTCATGACACGAAATAGAAGAGATGATCTCAATATTTCCAGTGAAATATTCAAGAGATCATGCAAGGAACGTAAGGGATGACTTAATATTTCCAGTGAAATATTTAGATAGTCATGAGAGGAATTTAAAGAATGACTCAATATTTCTAGTGAAATATTTAAATAGTCATAAGATTTATGGAAAATGTTCCATCATTCCTAGACCTAGACGAAGATGGTTAGGGGATTCTCGGTTGAGAGGTTTGGTTGATTTACGGATTTTGATGTGCTTCGCACATGAGTGTTTCATGGGGTTTTGAAAGACGTAAAGCTAAGCCTATGGTGCTGATTCGTAGCAGGGTTTGGGATCTTAAGACGTGTATAATCACACGAGGATGAAATGAACTACTAATCACTTATATAGTAACTTGTGAGTCTTTTGTCATCCGAGGGTTGATGTTAGCTTTTAGCTTATGGATGAGCGTTTTAACATATGTTGTTAAAAGGCTTGAGTATGATGTTTCGGATATGACATTTAACAATTGCGATCGCAAGTTAAACTTACTTGAATATTTGGGATGAAATATTTAAGTTGTCAACCCTACTCCGAGTTCTACTAGGTTTGTTCCTAACCTTCCCATGAAAAAAGGGTGTGTTACTTGGAAGAAGGCGAAGTGATAACTAGGGAATTGGGACAACTTCGCGACTACTCTAACTTATAGGTTTTGACACTAGTGTATGACTCTATGACTTCTAAGGGTTTATTGTGATAGGCATACCTAATTCCTAATGTGTCAAAGGGACATAGTGTAGGTGCAAGCTTTACAAGCAAATTATGTAAAATGCACATAAGAAATAAATGCAAACATCATGCTAAACATGATAATCATTTAGCATTTTAGATCATGAAGACATTTAATCATCTCTTACGAGAACATGTAATCATTTTGAAACACGTATGTGGGATGCAAGTAATCTAGGTTCGCTAAGGAAGATCCTAATTACTATTTGTTCAAAATGAAATCCTAACGGGAGATAAAGTTCACCGATGTAAACTATCTCTAGTCAAATGTAGGAATGAAAGTTTTTCAAGTTAGAGAATGAGTATGAGACTATCACTAGTGGTGCTCAGTTAAGGCTAAACACGACCATTTTTACGGGTTATACCACAAACCCAACTTCTCCTGGAAGCAATTCAACCGTTAGGTCAAATTGAATTTCTAGTGCGATAGGTTCTCCAGTAGTCATTCTCATGTTAGAAAATTTCAAATTCCTATATTTGCCTATTGAAGTGTAGCAAAGATGATATTAGCTTATTTCGCTAATACATGACCTAATATGACTCAACTAACCATACTTTGAAGGTCGATTAAAAGAATGACATGTCTTACACAACTCCTAACAAAGGCAAGCGAAATGTTTTAATTTCGTGTTTGAGATTTAGAGGTTATTTGATGGAGATGGTGTATTTTATGATCTCTTGGACAACATCTTTGTTTGTTGAGTTGTTACATGTTATTTTAACATGATTTGGTTTCCTAGAACCAAGAGACACTCTAATGTGATACAATGTAGAATCTACTACATCGTGTGTGTTTCAAGAATGCTCCTTTGCATATCTTGAGGGAGAATCTAGTAAAGGTTACTTACCTCAATAGATCTTGTGAGTATTTTATTTAAAATGAGACATACTGTTTATTTCAACAAGTATGCTTTTTTAAGAGGAAACTTATCACTCTTACGAATGCTTTGTGAAACAAGTATTTTAGTATATGACCAATTTTACTTGTTTATGCAATGACACATGTCGTATTAGGTTATTATTCAACTCTAATATCCTACATTTGTTAACAGGATGCAATGTATTCTCTTGTAACATAACCATTCATGTTACAAAGAAAATAAGACGCATAGGATATAAGTTATCCTTTATCAATCTTTTGATAAGAGAAATACATGTGAAATTCTCAAAGATTGATGACTTACATAATAGTTAATAACATATTATGTGTGACACTTTTACTAGACATGTGGCTTTGAGTGTTGATTTGTTCATGAGCAAAGTTTACATATGTTGTTTGTTTGATCGTGTTTGGTTTTTCGGAAATGACACATTTACCAATTGCATTGCAATGTAAATTACTTGTATATTTCGGATGAAACATCCAAGTTGTCAATCCTACTTGGTTGTGTATTTTATGCATCTTTTAAACATGTTAGTTTAAAGTTTGGAACACAACCACTGGACAAGAAGACTTAACATGGCATCTTCAACACAAGTGTGAGTTATGATCCGATGCATATTATTTTCGTCTTGAGAGGACGTCATTATTTTCATAACAATGAGTGTGATTAAGTATGTAGATTCAAGATAATATGTTTCATCATGTTTTGATGTTATCTTGAAGCTAAACAAATAATGACTCCAATTTCATGTCCACACTCAAAAACTTGTCAATTAGATTCGATGATGATATCAATCATAATTTGAATAATGAATTGATATGTACTCGAAATCTTTCTTGACCCTCACGATCACTCCTTTTAAAAAGAAAATAAAAATTTAAGGAGTGTGTTCCATTTATTCTAATACTACTTGTATGTGTGAGGTTAATGACATATTAAGTTACTACTTCGATATTGTCATTTATTTTTATTTGAGAAAAACTATTTATATTATTAAGTATAATACTTTTAGTTTTTCGACGCCTCATTAGTATAAAAATAATTATCTTAACTATTTTTATACAACATACGTAAAATACTAAATGTTTAAAACATTTTGTATGTGTGTTAAATCGATGCAAGTTTAATACATTTTCTTTTACATAAATACTAATGTATTAAAATGACTTTTTATCTTGTTTAGACAACCCATGGTCAAACAAGACAAAATGATGTAATGTTTTAAAGATCGTGTTACGGATTTTATGAAAGTGTTAAGTATTTTGGGGTGATATACTTTTTACACTTAAACCTTTGGAAAAATAATTGTGTAAGACAATATCTTTCGACACACATGATCTACCAACTTAGTTTCTATTCCTAAGAAGGTTACTGAACCATTTTGAAAACTTGCAACAAATGCAAGAAAAATGGTTGATGCCTATATGCAATGCAAACTAATTACTTAATATAGTGCAAGTGATTTAGCATGAGCCTTATAAATGCATAAACCTGAAAACTATAATAAGCAAATAGCAATTTAGCTTAACACACAAAAAAAATACTTATCGTCATTTTGTGTATTAGGTATAACAATGTATACTAAGCTTGATTTTATTTGACAATGAATTGGTTTCCTCCCCATTTCAAAGATTTTTGCTGAGTCACTTTGAAAACACGTCAAGGTTTAAAAGTTGAATCGCCCTTTTTCAGTTTGACCAAAAATTTACGCAAACTGTGTGACCAGAAGACCTTTAGTCAAAAATCAAGGACTTTAATATGCTTTCATTTAGAACTGATTCATAAAATTATTTCTCAAATGAAAGTAGACTCAACATTGTTTATAATAATGGGCGACACGACTCGTACAAACTTATGGTTGATTTTATATGGATTTCTGAAAATGAACCAAAAGTGAAAAACAGACAAACAGAAGCACGGCACCATTAAATGACTCACGGTACCATTAAATATAACGGTACCGTACCATATTTAGTGGTACCGTGGTCTGTTTTCTGATTCAGAACTGCGTGACTTAATGACTCGTTCTGAAAACATGACCGGACACTTAAAAACACTATTCTTTTAGCGGTTTAAGAAAACCTTCAAGCTAGTATGACAAAGTATACGTGACAACTAAACTTGTAAGTATTAAACAACTACATACTTTTCATATTTTATCACCTTCATAGGTAATTTGATACATGGATCGTACTCAATTTTGAAAACCCTTTGTTTTAAAAAATTTGAGCGACGTGGCTCTGGTACCAATTGTGGAAACCGTAGAGGGGGGTGAATACGTTTCCATTAAAAACTTAAAATCTTTTTGTATCAAACACCCGATCAAGTGTGACGCAATATGAAAAGTGTCAACTGTGGTCATATAACATCTAGAGATGAATATAGTAAGCTACGACACAAGCACAATCAAACCATGATACATACTTAATCAACATAACATAAGCAACTAGCCACACAAATATAAATGCAATGCAAATATAAATATAATGCAATAAAGAATGAAATGAAAGTAAAGAGATAAGTAAGAAGGCGCAAACCGGACACGGTGATTTATAGTGGTTCGGTCACGAAGCTCCTCTTCGCCCTACTCCACTCCCCGAGTACCCAACTCGAGAGTTACTTCACTAATCAACAAACTCCCTTCAGGCGGAGAAAACCGTACACGTCGCTTAACTTATTTTCCGACACTAAGCTAGATGTCGAGTGCTAATCTTAGCTAGCACCAATCTACCACGATCTACCCGATCTACACCATACACGTCGCTTATCCTATTTCCGACACTAAGCTAGATGTCGAGTGCTAATCTTAGCTAGCACCAATCTATCACGATCTACCCGATCTACACCATACACGTCGCTTATCCTATTTCCGACACTAAGCTAGATGTCGAGTGCTAATCTTAGCTAGCACCAATCTACTACGATCTACCCGATCTACCCTTGATCCACATGATCAATCACACAAGCCCAATGGCTTCAAGAGATCTTCACTATCTATTAAGATCACAATGATCTTGACTCACTCTCTCAAAAAGAAAAATAATCTTGATGTATGCTATGATACAATCAAGAGTCTAACAAATGTTACAAGACCTAACAACTCCAACTCTTGTATCTTCTTGGATACCTTGAGTTCTTCTCTTGTAAATGAAGAGGAATGATAACACTTTGTATCTACTTGGATACTTTGTGTTCTTCTCTTGCTAATCAAGAGGGATGACAACACTTTGTATCTACTTGGATACTTTGTGTTCTTCTCTTGCTAATCAAGAGGGATGACAACACTTTGTATCTACTTGGATACTTTATGTTCTTCTCTTCCTAATCAAGAGGAATGAAGAGGATCACTTGAGTGGATGATTGGATCACTCTTAAACAACCTAAGACTCTCCAAATGATCAAAGAAAGTCATCTAAGTGAGGAGGGATTAGACCAGAGAAAAAGGACTGGAAAAATCAAGTTGGAAGTGTGGAATGGTCCACTATTTATAGGCAAGGGAAAATCTGACCGTTACAGACCTACGGCTCCACTAAATACCCGACGGCTCCACTAAATTTAGTGGAGCCGTCCATACTTAACGGTGCCGTGGACGCTCCCTTTTTTGTCTTTTGTGGGGAAGGTTTATTTGGGGAAGTTAGGAGTTGTTTTGGGGGGAAATTTGACTGTTGGGATTTTCAAACATATTTTTCAAACTAAAACATTTCTTTTTAATTCAAAAATAAATTGTGAAATATATTTTTGAAAAAATGTTTTGTCACATTAAAAATGTGAAGTTTAGAAAAATAAAATCCTTTGATCATTTGTCAAGTAGTAGATTTGTTTGTCCATACCTTGAGTGATTTATGTCGGGATGGAAATCTACGAATTCGTTGAAGCATACTTGAGACGTCGGGAGGTGTTGATGTAAGTATGCATTGATGTTTTGTGTTTACAAGTAACTTGCACATTTTACGTTATGTATTACAAGTTACATGTTTGTCATTATTAAAACCGAAGAAACCGTTTAGTTTAAATATCGTAATGTTTGTACTAACAAATACACTAGCAGAAGGAAAAATAAAGCTAGCAGCAGAAACGTTCTTACACCAGCAGCATTATGAATAACACTAGCAGCAGAATCATCTGCACCAGCAGCATTATACATAATACAAGTAGCAGAACAACAAACCACATAATTGAGTCAGGGTATTCATTGACCAAATGGGTGTACACTCCGTACCTCCAAACCCATTATCAGGTGTGAATTAATCCCTTAAGTGCACTAAATTTTCCAACAATCCTCCCCAAATTTAGTTCACTTCCTTTGCATGAAAAATAAACATTAAACAAACATGTGCATAAATGAAAATATCTTGAAGATTGAATTCTCATCTTAGTACATTACACATTCAAATATTCGAGAATCAGGGTGTTCTAAGAATTGAACCCTTCAACCCATTTGAATACCTGAAGATAAAATACAAACAATGTTTCAAACACTTAAAAAGCTCCTGACACTATACAAGCCATGTGTCCATATCCAATTCATAAATGTTGTAAAAGCTAAAAGTCCAAAGCTTCCTGAAGCGTCAAAACTTCAACATTTACATAGGTGGTTCATCTTTATTCATGCTCCTGCTAAGCACTTTTTCAAAGAAAATTAACCATTGAGAAGTAAAGACTTCATCCTCCTTTTCAGCAGGTTCTGAGCACAACTTTGGGATGTAAATAAAACATGTGCTCCAGTCAACTAAATGTTCAGCTTGCCACATTGAACTCAGCTCCAAAGTTTCCTCAGGAGGGAGTTGGGTGTCTTAGCATTCAGAGACTAAGTTGGATTTAAACCCATCCCTTTAGCAGACTTTAAAACCAAGTCTCTAGCCAAACCCTTCGTCAAGTGATCAGCTAAGTTATGTTGAGATCTAACAAACTCTATAGATACCACCCCATTCATGATAAGCTCACGAATCATGCTATGCCTGACACCTAAGTGTCTAGACTTCCCATTGTACTTTTGGCTATAAGCCTTTGCCAATGTAGCAGCACTATCACAACGGATAGAAATAGGTGTTATAGGTTTAGGCCACAATGGAATCTCAAGAAGCAAGTTTTTCAACCATTCAGCCTCTTTACCAGCAGCAGCTAAGGCCACAAATTCAGATTCCATAGTTGAACTGGTGATGCAAGTTTGTTTCTTGGATGCCCAAGAAATTGCACCTCCACCAAGTAGGAATACCCAGCCGCTAGTAGACGAATTGTCCTCAGTGTTACTGATCCAACTTGCATCAGTGTATCCTTCTAACACTGAAGGATAACCAGTATATGAGAGACTATAATCCATAGTTCTCTTCAAATACTTCAGTACCCTCTGAATTGCTTGCCAATGATGAGCACTAGGATTACTAGTATATCTGCTCAATTTTCCCACAGCAAATGCAATGTCAGGTCTAGTACAAGTCATGGAATACATTAAGCAGCCAGTCACCCTAGAATACTCAAGTTGAGATACAGCCTTACCAGTATTAGGCAAGAGCTTCTCACTTGTATCCATAGGAGTACTTACTGGAGCACAATCAAAGTAATTAAATTTCCTCAACACCTTCTCAATGTAATGAGACTGAGAGATAGAAATCTTGTTACTTTCATGTTTAATCCTTATTCCAAGGATAACATCAGCCTCCCCCATATCCTTCATGGAGAACCTGGATGACAAAAATTCCTTTGTTAGGTCAACTTGATTTTGGTCAGAGCCAAAGATCAACATGTCATCAACATATAGACAAATGATGACTCCTTTACCAGATTCATCAAATTTGCTATATACACATTTGTCAGACTGGTTAAGTGAATAACCACTAGACAAAACCACTTCATCAAATTTTTGATGCCATTGCTTAGGTGCCTGCTTGAGTCCATATAAGGACTTAATTAGTTTACACACCTTGTTTTCATTGCCAGGCATGATGAAGCCTTGAGGTTGGTTCATGTAAACCTCCTCATCCAATTCACCATTCAAGAATGCTGTCTTCACATCCATCTGATGTATAATCAGATTGTGAATAGATGCCAAGGCAATCAACAATCTTATGGTACTGATACGAGCCACAGGGGCATAATTATCAAAATAGTCTATTCCTGAATTTTGTTTAAAGCCCTGAATGACTAGTCTAGCCTTAAACTTTTCAACAGTTCCATCTACCTTCATTTTCCTTTTGATAATCCATTTGCAACCCAAAGGTTTGCAACCAGGTGGTAGATCAGCCAACACCCAAGTGTTGTTGCCCATGATGGAGTCCATCTCATCATTTATTGCCTCTTTCCAGAAAGAAACATCCTGGGACTTCATTGCTTCATCAAATGTTTTGGGATCATTCTCAACATTAAAGCAATAGGAGTGTTGGTCAGAGACCTCATCCCTTGTTCCTTCAATTAAGTACAATTGAAATTCAGGTCCAAATGATTTTGGAGTCCTAACCCTATTGCTCCTTCTGAGCTCAGGTTCAGGTTGTTGAACCACAACCTCATCAGGAACCTCATCAGAGATTTTTGATACACCAACATCATTAGTTCCATTAGGAATCCACTGACTTGTTCTAGGGACTGATGAGAATCTATTCTCATCAAATATTGCATCCCTTGATTCAATTATTGAGTTAATTGAAACAGATTCATTAGGTTCAATAACATAGAACCTATATGCCTTGGAATGCTCAGCATATCCAACAAAGATTCATTCAATGCCTCTTTCACCCAAAGCTTTTAGCTTTGGATCAGGGAGTTTCACAACAGCCCTACAACCCCAAACCCTGAGATAATTCAGGTTGGGTTTCTTTTTAGTCCAGAGTTCATAAGGGGTTGCCTTGTTCCTTTTGTTGGGAACCCTATTTAATAAATAGCAAGCTGTTAACATAGCTTCACCCCAGAACCCTTGACTCAGCCCAGAATAGGACAACATGGAATTCACCATTTCCTTCAGCACTCGGTTTTTCCTTCATAAATACCATTTTGCTGAGGAGTATAGGGGGCAGTCGTTTCATGGATTATACCAACAGACTGGAAATACAGAGTATCCATGTACTCACCGCCCCTATCAGTCCTTAATCTCTTGATCAGGGACTCTTGTTGCAATTCAACCTCAGTTTTAAATACTTGAAATTTATCTAATGCTTCATCCTTAGTATGCAATAAATACACATAACAATACCTAGAAGCATCATCAATAAAAGTCACGAAGTATTTCTTATTCCCCAAAGAGGGAGTAGCATGTAAATCACATAAGTCGCTATGAATCAGTTCCAACACATTAGTTTCACGTTTTACACTTTGGAATGGTTTCTTAGTTATCTTGTTCATCATACAAGTTTTACACTTTTCAGTGTCCATCTCAAATGCTGGGATTAACCTATCCTTAGACATATCTTGCATCCTTTTAAAGTGTACATGGCCAAGTCTAGCATGCCAAAGGGTTGAATCATTCAATTTAGAAGTCGACAGAAAAGCAGAATCAACCATATCATGAGCAATATTAAGTCTAAACATCTGATTACATAAATAACCAAAACCAATGAATACACCATGTTTAGATAAAACATACTTATCAGATTCAAATACTTGTTTATAACCACAATTATTCAAAACACTACTAGAAACCAAGTTTTTCCTAATAACAGGAACATGTAAAACATTAAACAAAGAGAAAATCTTCCCAGAACTAAACTTCAAATCCACACATCCTTTTCCATGCACCAGGGCTGTTGACTCATTTCCCATATGAAGAATAGAACCATCATTCATTGACTCGTAGGTCTTGAACCAGCTTCTATCTTTACACACATGAGTTGTTGCTCCAGAGTCAACCCACCACGCAACATCATCATCCTGCACAAAGTACACTTCAGAGATATACGTAACATAATAAATCTCAAATGACTTATTAAATATATTCTGACCTTTTAGGGAATTGGTATTACCATTCCTAGATCCACTTGTGCTTGATCCATTTGTTTTATTGCCAATCTTAACACCTTTACAATCCTTCCTGAAGTGTCCAGTTTTACCACACTTCCAACAAGTAGCTTTTGACTTCTTGTTAGGATCAGTTTTGGTGTTATCCTGATGCTTACGTTTGCCCTTGTTGTCATTGTTCCTGGAGGAGTTGTTATGCTCTACCAAATTGACAACTGATGGACCAGCAGTAGTGCTGCTCTTCGGCTTGTCACTTTCATGAGCTTTGAGTGATTCCTCAATGCGCAAATGACTACCCAACTCAACAAGAGTTAATTCCTCCTTCTTATGCTTTAGCATATGCTTGAAATCTTTCCAAGAAGGAGGCAATTTATCGATGATACAAGAGACTGAAATAGCCTCATCCATGTTCATCTTGTGTTGTGTGAACCGACCAAGTATACTAAGAAGTTCATTGTATTGTTCCATGACAGGTCTAAAATTGACCATTTTGTAACTGTTAAAATTACTTACAAGGAACTTCTTACTTGAAGCATCCTCAGCCATATATTTGGCTTCCAAGGAATCCCACAGTTCTTGAGAAGATTCAACATTTTGATAAAGATCAAATAGAGAATCAGACATACCATTGAGAATTAATACTCTGCAAACATAGTCATCATTCTCCCATTTGCTTCTGTTCCGCATCTGTTCCATAGTAGCATCTTTCCCATGATCCTCAGGAATGGGTGTGGTCAGCACATACACCACGTTCATGCTTGACAGCAAGAAGTGCATCTTCTTTTTCCATCTTTTGAAATCGACACCTTCAAACTTTTCCAGTTTGGAAAAGTTAGCAGCCATATGCCTCATAGCAGCAGCCATTGATTATCACAGGAATAGTTTCTATTGATTGTTGGTTTTAGTTACTGTTGTTCCCAGATCAGGGTTAAGATAATCAATAATCAAGGTACCGGATATTCACTTGAAATCGTGTAATCACTTTCCAATAGAAACTATTCGACCCTATGCCTGGGTTACACGAATATCTCTATGGGATAAGACCAAGTGATGTTCTTGTTTTAGGCACAAATCAAGAACCAAATGCTTTCAAGTGTCTAGGTTTTCTGTATATCCTTCATGCGGCTGTGTTAATCTCTATATATAATAGAGATATACTCAAAACCCTAGTCAAAGGAAACCCAGAAAATATCGGCCAAATATTTTCCATATACTTTCCTTAATACTAGCCAAAGTGGTTACAAGACCAGAAGATCATGGTCTTAATTATGAATTTGAACTTACCCAAAATAGGTCAAAGTTTGTTACAAATTCTATTCTGCGTACCAGCAGCAGAATCTCTGCCTAGCAGCACAATAAATTATGCTAGCAGCAGAATCTGTCACCTAGCAGACCAGCAGCAACATTATTGAACTAGCAGCAGGAACAATGCACTAGCAGCAGGAACAATAAAGCTAGCAGCAGAAACGTTCTTACACCAGCAGCATTATGAATAACACTAGCAGCAGAATCATCTGCACCAGCAGCATTATACATAATACAAGCAGCAGAACAACAAACCACATAATTGAGTCAGGGTATTCATTGACCAAATGGGTGTACACTCCGTACCTCCAAACCCATTATCAGGTGTGAAATAATCCCTTAAGTGCACTAAATTTTCCAACAATTGCAACACCAAGTGTTCCTTGAATTAGATGGCATAAACTTAAATTTAAAGGGTACTCTTTTGATGTGTGTAATCAAAATATGTACGAAGAAGCATGCATACATCTTCGTATCAAAGGTTTTAATAAAATTTTACTCATTAGTTTTCTATCACTAAGATTAAATCAACAAAGTTTTAATTGAGGTATTGGATAAATCAATCAAAGAATTACCTTCAATTATCACCCACTATATCGTACTACTGCATGAGTCAAAAGACCCAAGTTATTCGGATAATTACCACAAAGTGGCGCGTGGAATTAAGGTGAATTCACACTGAAGATGTTTTGTACATAAAAAATAGTCCTAGGTAACTCCAATTTGATGCACAAAGAAGCGGAGAAGCGAGTCAGCGCGAAGCTTATTAAAAACTTTCTTCTTTAGGTGCAAATACATGGCAACTATCCTTAAACTTCTCTTATAGTTTGTCAAATTGGATGAGCCTTTCTAACTATTTGGTACAATAACCATCAATCAACTAAAAGTTTAAGATTTAACTCTTAAAACAAATCCTATTTCACCATTGTTTAGTCCGGTTTATTTTTCTATTCAAAAAATCACCCTTTGCTTACAACTTGTCAAACAATATATATAAACAAATAAGAAAATAACCAGCTGCCTAGCGCAGTTAGCTACCAGCTACCTTAGAAGCCTGGGCCCAACCATGAGATGTTTTGATCCAACAAAGGACACGAATTCGAATCCATTCCGCAGCATGGTTGGGTAATGGGTGGAGGTATTTCACATGCATCAAACATTTGTTGGGTAGGGTTGATGGGTACCATTATGGTACACATGGTTGAGGTGTCCCTGCCAATCTACACTTTTTGATCCAACAAACAAGAAAATAAAGAATAACCAACTACAACAATAAACATGCTAAAATAAATCAACTAACATGTATATCTTTAACTAAAGCTCCCACTTGTTTTCGAGCTTGGTACAAGTGGACCACATATATCGACGAATCGATTGCGTAAGCCCTACGTTAATTATATACAATAACACACATAGTTGATAAATAAAGCGATACATATGGGGTCTTCCCCAATTTTAGGTCTTCCCTAATTATATAATTAATTAATCCTATTGGTAAATTAATCATGTCATACATTTACTAATAAACCCTAATTAATTATATATCACACAATTAACATGTAATCATAAACACGTAACAATTACTACATACATAATCATTGATCCATGACAAAACATGCATGTTTTCATCATGGATCCACATAAACAATTATTATCAAATAATAAATATCCCAAGATACTCATTCAATTAATGAAAAATAACAATTATTCATTAATATCCACATAAAAAATTACATGCAATCCTAGGGTATCTACAAGTTTAACAAAAACTAAAACTAATTATTTTAATTTAAGGGTAATCGACCCATATTAAAAAAAATATGGTTTTCAAATTTTTAAACCCTAGAAACCATTAATAATCAATCAAGATTCAATTTTTATGTATTTCGGTAATTAATTACACAATATTAACAGATCATGATGCCACTGTTGGAATTTGTTAATACAAATAAACCTTAAAAAATTTTATTTATATTTTACGATCTTCTAATGTTTTGTCGATAACAAACGTAAAATCATTTTAACGAGATAGATAAAATACACAAATGCTTTGAGCCAAAAGCTTACTTACTCATTTCATTAAACAAACCTTAAACATATTTAGTTAAACAAAGTTTACATAAAGTCAAAACCATTTTATAAAAACACTTAAGTAAACTAGTTACTTACATTTTATAAAATACATGTTACTTGTAAATTAACTAGGAAAGACTTGGACTATCCATGACCCAAAAACCAAGTCCATAACCCATAACCCATGGAGCTTGATCCATAACCCATAACCCATTTTTATGACATCATGGGTAAAGGGGAGTAATCCTGCACCCTGGTAAGTAGATTAACCAAAAAAAGGTTTAAGTACAAAGGATATGGGTGAATCCCATATCTCAGCCCGTTATATAGGTGAAATGCTTACATAACAAGGAACTTCCTATTTTCTAGACAAGAAAATAACTCACTACTAATAAGACATAGAAACTCCTAAAGTCGACCAAATTACTTCTTCCGAAGACCTTGGAGCTTGATATCATACATGTCATAAAATGCATTCAAATTCCCTGGAAGGTCGTCAATATGATCTGCATAGTCATCATAATCATAATAGACTTCAAGATCATGTCCCCCACCGATCGATGAGAAAAAATCTAAAGGCTTGTCAAATAAATTTGCAGACTCATCAAAGGTGTTGACAACCTCCTCATCGCTATCAGAATCAACAATCTCTCCAACCTTAGAGAAAGGGTTAACTCTCTTAGTAGACGAAGAGGTACTAGGCATAGGCATTCCAACTTCCTTCTCCTTCAGTTTACTCACATGCGACTCATGCAAAGTATTACCTGTCTTAAGAGACTCATTTACATTGTCATCCATCAAACTACCAGCATCCACATCTTTACTCACTTCCTTTGTAGGAATACCCAAGTCATCTGCATCATCCATATTAAGAGCATCAAACTGATTAGATGTAGAAATCTTTGTTCCACTTGTACTAGCCACTTCAACAGCCTTCTTCTTATTCACATCCACTTTCTTAGGTTCAGGAGGAGGAGCTTTGGGACGATACTGAAAATTCTTACCCACAACAGGCTTAATAAAACCTCCCTTACCTAGATTAGTTTGAACAGGATTCTTACCCTTCTTCTTGTTAGTAACCGTTTGGAAACCATCATTAGGCTTTCCCATACCAATAGGAACATTTGGCTCCTCATTAACTTCATTACGAACCACCTCCTTAACACATTTCGGGCAATTAATCCGATCATGCCCAAAAACTTTGCATACATCACAATGGGGAGGCTTCCATTCGTATTCAACCTTAATGACAGCCGTAGTGAAGCCAATATCATCCTTCATGGGGATAGCCATAGTAACTTCACTCTTTAGATCAGCTTCCGATGATAATTCCACAAGAGCACGAGCAAAACTAATACGACCCCATGAATCAACACACATTGAGCTTGTAAAAGCATCTAACATAATTGGCTTACCAAACTGTGTAGCTATCAAGCTCAAACCGTCTACAGAATAAGCAAGCAATGGTACATTATGCAATTTAATCCAGACAAGGACTTTAGTTACCTCACTTTTGGTTAATGACACCTCAGGTGTCCATTTGGTGAGAATTAGAGGTGAATTACGAATAATCCAAGGACCCCGTTGAAGCACATTATCAACACCCTCTATAGAATCAAACTTAAAGAGGAAAAAACCAGCATCATTCTTCATAAGTTTCTTCAAACCAAACTTTCCCCACGTATTCATGACATAATTTTGAACCAATGGGAAATCAATATTCTTACCAACAAAGAAACCAATAAGAGTGTTATCATAACGGCTCAAAACACCCTCCATAGCAGCCTTTGGTAATAATGTATCATGGTTTTCCACCCGAGTCTCATTCACCAAGGCATGAAAGTTTACCTTCCTATTAACTCGTCCAGAATTCACCACATTAGCAAAAGAAGTACCACATGAAGTATTAGCTGCCCTATGGTGAAACGCCTCATTCTTACCCACAACATCATCCATTGCTTTCTCAGATGTCTTACAAGCATCCAATGCCCCTTGATCAATACCATTCTCATTACCTACTTCAACAGGTCCAGATTCGCTCACATTGGGTTCATTAGAATATGATAAATCAGATATTGGATTAGACGGATCAGCCATTCGATATTCAACTCCTGACTTACCGTATGGAGTAGCATCCGATGCATTTTTAGTTGCATCAAACTTGGGATCACGGGCTGGTTTAGTAACACCACCAAGCCTACGCAACCTAGCTGCTACAGTTTGAACAAGATCGTCATTTAACAAGCTAGTTTGATCGGCCAAACTAGATGAACTTCCCTTATTCAATGCATTAGAAGCACCAACATCAGCCTTACCCTCCAAATTCCAACCCTTATCGACCAGATCACCACTCCCTCCTTTCATCACACTAGCTTGACCGGCCAAGCTAGATGAGGAATTCTTTTTACCATCAGCTTGCACCCCCTTGGATGCACTAGATTTGTTCAAAAAACCCGACTCCATCTCTATTACAACCCACGACTAAAGCAGCACAGCAATCAAACCAAGCAATCAACCAACCAGCAATCACAAACATACGAGCAAACAATTACAATTGATAAAACCCTAACTAGAAAGGTAGGGTTTTTAACGATTAAGCTCAAAACGTCAACCCCCAACCATATTGATCGTACAAGAAGAATAATGGATCGATTAAAACAGAGAATGTGAGAACCGACAAATAAACTTCAAGAGCGATCAAATAAAACCACAGTTTGCATGCAAAGAAAAGGAACCAACAAATTACGTAATAAATAAATCCTCTATAGCAGCATGCAATAAGAGAGATATTATATAATAAATACAGCACATGCAATTTAACGTAGGAAGGATTTAATTCAGTACATGCAAACCGATAATAAACCAATAGCAGAATCCCAAGATGTGAAGAAAGCAATTAT
The DNA here is from genome assembly GCA_021014915.2 of Artemisia tridentata subsp. tridentata. NCBI lineage: Eukaryota > Viridiplantae > Streptophyta > Magnoliopsida > Asterales > Asteraceae > Artemisia > Artemisia tridentata. The sequence continues at coordinate 311,855,589 of CP139509.1, forward strand.
AGCAAATCCCACCGACCCACTAAGAATAATAAATTAGATTGAGGAGCTAAGAGAATCAATAGACCGACCCACGATGTTCCACAATTAGTAAATTAAGCTTAGCAGAATTGGTTGAAGATGCGACAAAAGTTTCTAATCGATAAGGGATATTAGGGAATCGCTATTCGCCAGACATCATGCATGACTTCATAATGGGTAAAACCCATGACTTATGACCCAAAGTTCAAAACCCAAGACCCAAGATGTCTTTGACATCACTTGACACAAGGACCTTGACCCATAACCCAAAACCCGAAATTGTAACCCAAAATTCGAACTGGTACTACCAGAAAGCCGGATCCCTTGGATTACACTGGCCGGATCCCTTTGGGAAGGGATCCACAGGATCCCGGTGAACAGTGGACAGTTTGCCTATAAATAGTTAGCCATTTCTCTCTTATCTCTCACCCCTTTTAGACATTCCTTCTCTCTATGTTCTAAACTCCCTAACCACGGATCCGAGGATCATCCTATGTAGTCTTTCTTTGTGATTCTCTAGGTTCCTTCTAAAAGGCGAGATCACGACCTCTCGAAGACTTGCAAGCTTGTGATATGAGTTGCTAGGATTCTTCTCCTCCAAGATCACAGAAGTGCATCTTGTTCTTTCTTCTTTTTAAAAGGGTGTTGTAGATGTGTTGAGTCGTTAGGTGTAAAAGGACGTTGGATCCTTTAGTCTTGTTGTACTAGGTGTATTGGTTTGGTCTGCCGTGCTAAGGACCTGGTATATATCCTTCTACCGAATAAAGTGTAGGCGACGAAGGTTTGGCTTTACCTTATGGAAAAGCCCGATATCTAGCTTCGTACCGGATAAAGTGTAAGCGACGTTGTGAAAGCTTCTCCTCCAAGTAAAAGGAGTTTGTATTGTGAAGTGTTTACGAACTCTCGAGTAGGTGACTCGGGGAGTGGAGTAGGGCAAGGAAGGTGACCTTGAAGCCGAACCACTATAAATGCCTGTGTTATGGTTGTGTCTTTCTATCTCTCTCTCTCTCTCTCGTAGCTTAGTTTTATATGCTTTAACACTATCAATATCCAACACGTCAAAACTAGATTGACATAAGTCGATCTTTAAGTTTTAAAAAGAGTTTTTAATCGGTAAAACTATTCAACCCCCCCCCCCTTTCTAGTTTTCTACAATTGGCATCAGAGCTTCGTTACCAAGTTTCTTATAGTATATTGTACTTGAAAAACTTGATACGATCCGTGTATGTTTTGAAAAATACAACGAAGGAAAATCTTTTGTAAAAATTGACATATAAATCATCTTTTACAAAAATAACAAAAACTTCTACAGTTGGATATTGATAAAAACTCTTATAACATTTTTTTTAACATACCTGCCTTTAGAAATCTTCATGTTAGGAAGCTCGTTAAAAGCTCGTGAAGTACTGCTTATCTAGGAATGATTTCTTCTCCAAGATAACATAGCAAATGTATGCTTTCTTTTATTAAAATGTGTTGATTTGTATGGTACACATTTACTTTCGATACTTGTATCTACATGATTTATTCTCTTACACTTATTTTCTTCAAAAAGAAGTCACATCAAAACAAAAATCTTTTAAATCCAAATTACAATTTTCAAAGAGTCTTTCTTCACTAATCTCTCAAACTGTAAGGAATTGTATTCCATTATTTTCGTCATTCTCGAAACTCATTCACAATTAACATTAAATAAAAAGGTTAACACAAGGAAAACTTTTTCATCATTCCAATCACACTCGTGATAATCCTCTATTTTTTTCTCTAAAATCATCCTCAATTCACTCATCAACACAAGAACAAAATGTATCTATTCTTTCCTCACAAAGTTACCCACAACATTTATTCTTTCCCGTATATCTCTCTCTTCCTCTAATCATTAAAGTTGAACATAACTACTTGATCGTTATGATCTATTTCCTAGCTATCTCTCCTATAAGTTTTGTCTAAATCCTTCCTCATATAGTTAAACTTTTCCTCATCTTAATTGTTTAGGAACACTAGTCATGATCAACGTTAAACCAAGTTAATTAAAAGAACTAAAACACCAAACATTATTTGTGCCAAAAATATACTGTCATCCCAGATCCATTCATTTTAACGTGCCGGATCCCTTCTCAAAAGGATCCGGCGGAACCGACACATCAGATGACAGCCCATGTAGTTCAAACATAAACAAACAATCTTCTTTCCCTCTCATTGCATCAAAGAACGATCAAAAACAAAACCCTCTCATTTTGGGGTTCCATCTTTCTCAAAATCAATCTTCTAATCATCATTTTAAGTAATTACGTTATCTCTTTTTATCTTCTTCTCTAATTTAATTCTAGGGTTCGATTATCAAGAGTTAATTCAAATGGGTTTAATTAAATCATTTCATAAGGAGTCCACTTAAAAAATGAATTACTCTAAACTAATCAAAATTTGTTTTGACATTGTTAATAAAATAAAACCCTCATCATAAATCCCATTTGATCAAAGTTTTGATAGCATGGTTAACCAAGAACCCTCATACATGACTCTTATTCCATATAACATAAACCTTATTGTTGTTTAAACTTGTCTAGGATCAAAATGCCTAAGTCTACACAAAGAGACCATCATGATACCGTTTATTACATTCCTATATACCACCGTAAGGATGATCTCTCTCCCAAACGATCGAAAAATTTTCAAAATGCCCCAAAAACGTCTCATTCATGAAGGACGTGTCGTTGAAGAATCCTATCTTGATGATACAAATATTCGTCAAGTCTTTTCAGCAATCAACTTTGATTGCCTTCTTAACATCAATGAACAAATTTGATTGCCTTCTACAAAAAATTTCGGATTATCCAAAACGATGACGGAACTATGTCTATCTCCTTCACTATCAACAACCAAAACAGTGTTTTATCTCTCACTAACTTTGCTGAAATTCTTCAAATTCCATGCCATGAAATTTGCATGTATTCCGATGATTGGTCCATCGCTAATCAACATCTTGCTCTAGATTATCACCATACATATCTCACTCCTCTTGACGAACCCTCCTTAGTTCAAGATTCCATCTTCATAAAAAGAACTGATCAATCGCGAATGACTCGCAACAAGGAAGTCATTCATCGTGATCCTTTTCAAATGGAACTCTTTGAAATGATTCCAACTTACAAAAAGTGGGAAAAAATTCTTAGGGAAAATGTCATTTGTTTGGTCGGGAATAAAGACCACCCCAATGCTTGTCTTGTTCAAATGATCTTTTGTCTCATACGCCAAAAACCTTTCAACCTCGCATACTACATCGCCAAAAGAATGGTTGGTGTTTTCAAAACAGAAAAAATGGTTCTACCATATGGTATGCTCCTCACACGTCTCCTTGCGTACGTTAGTACAATCCAACCTTCTCCAATCACCAATGACCATGCTCTTGCAAATCATGTCATGTTACCCCTCTTTGAAGGTCGTGCCAAAAGATTATTAGTAAATGGCAAGATGCCTCGTCCTCTCTCAGATTCCTCAGACGAAGTTAAAGCTGATGAATAAAATCCTATTTCAAACTATCGCCTTGATCCAATCTCTTATATCAAACAACTTCCCAAGCTTCCAAAAGAAACCAAAGAATTCCAACAAACAAAGGGAATGATCAAGTTTCTTGCTCATTTTATCACAAACATGGGAAAGAAGAAAAAGTGAAGAGATTGAAAATTGTGGTTTAAATCATCTTTTGAATATTTTTAAGACTATTGTAGTCATTTATCTCTTTGAACTATTGTACTTATTCTTCTAAATGTTTCTATTATGCTCTCGTATAACACTTTTTATCAGTTCTGTGCCTTATTTGATTATGTATATACATGCCCTGCTTGCTTTAACATATATATATATATGTATAAGTATTGCCTGTTTTGCTAATTTGACTAGTGAGGATACTTCTACGAACCCAATGTGAAAGAATTAGTCTCAAAAGCCTGATCCCTTAGTTATAACTAGCCGGATCCCTTTTAGAAAGGATCCGGAGGATCCGGGTACACAGAGTAAAATTTATATCACTTCTTATCACCCTCAGCTATTCTAACCTTAGTACACTAGTTATCCATCTCCTATTAGTCACATTTGAGCTAGCTTTGAGGTTAGTAGCTCTTTTGATATCTTAGGATTAACTTATGCTTCTTCCGAGATGTTTATGATTTATCATTTTCAAAATAACCACCATTTCTCAGTACCACTTCTTGCATCACCTCCCTCTGATCATTATACACATATCTATAATTTAAATGAATTTTTAACAAATTTGTAGGATCGTGTTTAAGTTTGATTATGTGATTCGGGAGGTCGGGGATGATGATAGTAAAACACGTCCATGGTTAGAGAGAGAGAGTAGAGAGAGAAAGGAAAACTATGTGTATTATTGATAATGAAAGAGTAAAGTTACACAATAAGTCTCACCCCTCCATGGAAGTATGGAGGGGTATATATAGCCTAACACATGATGAGCGTGGTTTTGTAACCTTACAACAGGTTTTACCTCTCGAGGGATCCCAAGAGGCTTAAAACCCCACCAGGCAGTGTACCTGACCGATGTAGTATAGTGTAGTGGTAAGTACGGGGGGATTGATCGTTCTCCACAGGGAATAGTGTTCGTTAGGTATGAAAGGCTACTCTAATTAGGTCTAAGGGTTGAGGAAGATTCTTTTTATGTTTTTATATTTTTATGAAAGCAAGTAAAATCTCGGTTTTGAAGAGTGGGCGGAATTAGTTGCTAGTCAACTAACCAAAATTACTACGAATGCAAATAAAATAAAATAACAAAAATGAAAAGTGGTGAGAAACTTATGTGTAGAGAAATGTGTTTACTTAGATTTCCTTACTCCCTAACTATCTTTTACCGGTTAATTAGTGTGTATTAGTCGCGTGGATGATGGGTGTATTCCTTAATACCATTCGTGGGGTGGCGTACTTACTTCCCCAAACTCTACAAGCTCCTACTTCACTCCTATGTCGAGCCGGCTAGGAAGCTCCTAACATGGGATCACTAGAATTCGCTTGTGCATTAAATACAACCATAAAAACCTTTAGTACGCGTTTGGTTCATGTTTCTTAAGACGTTCAAGCAAGTTACCGAATAGGAAGTTAGCCAGTTTTCTTAAGCCTAACATAGATAAACAATCATCCAATACAACTAACAACACACTAACAACCAATAATCAATAGCTAAGTTTCATTAGATCTAAGCAAACACAAGATAAAATTAGCCTAACATGTTAAACAAAAGACAAGCATAAGATAGAATCAAACAACACATAGACATATTGAATGATTAATTGATAACTTATCTTTCAATGAAACATGGAAGATCTCAAGGCAAGAAGCCCTGAAAAAGTAGCTAAAATCGTCTTAGGGTTTTATCCCAAAATTCCACACACTAAGCCCTCTCTAATGACAAAAGATTAGAAAACTATATATAGATTTTTGGATCTGACGGCGTCACCTTATGCATTGTGACGCCGTCACCTCGCCGCTTTTAGGGTTCCCAGGTGACCTTCTTGACGCCGTCCCTCTTTAGCTCTTCAAAAATCCATTCTGGCCTATCAAGGCTTGACGCCGTCAGCTCGTGAACGTGACGCCGTCCCCTTATGATTTAAGCCGTGACGCCCTTGATTTAGTTAAAGCGTGACGCCGTCAGAATTCTCATGCTAACTCACTGGCCCGTCATGAGTAAATTTCACATCCAACTTTTCTTGCCAAGGCATGACGCCGTCCCATGTTAATTATGACGCCGTCAAGAGTAACTTTTAGCCGATTCTTGAGACTTTGCCGTTTCCTTCACTTTAATGCTCCAAAAACGTCCAAAATGCCTCCTTTTCCAGATTTCTCCTCAAAAGTACCTAAAATGACAAAAGGAACGATTTAGGGCAATATTTGATCAAATAAATACGATTTCGGGCTTAAATGACCCCTTAAAAGCGGTACACTTTTCGCCTCATCAAATACCCTTACACTTGAGATTTGCTTGTCCTCAAGCAAATGCGCTTTTATTCTAATCAAAATACAAGTTAGGGGTCATTTAATGCAAACATAAAAGTAATTACAACAAATATTCGTTCCACTTCAATCATAATAAGCACGGAGATTACATACTAGCACCTCACAAGTAGTGTTTAGATACTCACATCTCTCAAGTGTCATCAAAATAAATCTCATAAATGAAAACGGAAAATATCTCTCACTACCTGTCATAGCAAATAGATTACCATAGGCTTGGGAAAGGATCGAAAACCTCCTCCACTAGGCGTAAGCACCTAAGATAAACTATCAAAGAGGGCTTTTAAATGGGTTATACCGTTAGGTGTAGGGAAAAGGAGAACACGGTTTTGTTGGATACGGGATATTTTACTGGTGGCGAGTTAAAAATCTTGATCAATTACATGTACTATACAATGTTGCTAAGCCAAGACTAGACTCGATCTTAAGCTAAAAACGAAATAACAAAATAACAAAAATATAAAGCAAACATAAAATAAAACGAGATGGTAGTCCGTATGTTTCTTCTATTTTTCATTTTCTCATTTTTTTTTTTTTTTTTTTTTTGATTTTTCGATTTTTTTTTTTTTTTTTTGCATACACTTTTACCCTACCATCCAAAATAATACATCATAAGGGCATTGCATCCCCTTACACTTGAATTTTTACATAACTTTACAAATAACTATTCTAATGACTCGAATTAAGATAATTGAAAAACTTGGAGTACTTTTAAAACATTTAGCACATATGGGGGTAATAAATGATGTTCTTCCCCATTACTCCATTATACTAGTACTTTACCCATGAGTCCCAATCGTCCCAAAACAATATGTACAAGGATATGACTCGACTTAGCAACCATGTAATCAATTAGATAATTAACTTGGGTTTAAACAAATGTTGTAACAATAATGCACTAAAGATGAGTGCATACAAGGTAGGCTAAGGCGATTTGGGTGTACATTTTAGTGGGGTGTAACAAATTCTTCCTTTAAGTAGAATGCTTAAAGGTCGAAACGAAAAGATAGGCTCTGAGGGGTGTACTAGGGGTATCGTGTACTAAAAATGAGTACAACGCAAAGGGTGTGGGAGAATTACTTGACCAATGTAGCCAATGTAATTATAACAAAAACACAGGTGTAAAACAATGGGTTAATCCTAATGCCTCTTATCATGTAGTAAATCTAACTACACGAATGTAGTCTCACTTGTGGCCTTGGAATGGTCCTAACGCAAGTTCTAGAATCTAAGTGCTACCGGTACACACATCATAGCATAAATGCTTTTCCTACCAATTCTAGGGGCGAACCTCACATATTTGGGGTGGAAAATTTTTTAGTGGTACGGTTTTTGTGCTAGTCATATAACTCCTATCCATGAGACGCTCATTAAGATCAAAGTTTCACTCCTATATGTTGTAAAAAATTTTAAATTTGGCACTAAAGTTACCCTAATCAAGTATTTCTCTCAGTTTTATTACACATCTATTATTAAACAAACAAAAATCAAGCGCAATTGTATTCTCTAAAATCGTACTTTTACCCTCCCCTTACACTTAAGATGAACATTGTCCCCAATGTTCAAATAACAAGATGTAAAAGCAAAAAGTAAAAGAATGAAATCAAATACTCCCCTGATTCGCTCGTTGGATAGTGAAATCACACGGTTAAATCTTCCTCCAAGGAGAATGTTGAAGCTCCATGACTAATGCATCGCCATAAGCTTGATTCCATAAACATTTCCTTGTCCAAAATAACCTGTTGAACCTGAGAAAACAAACACGAAAACCTGCATAACATCGGCGGGATAAAATCTATATATAAGGATATAATGCTTGTGGAATGATAATTTTGCAGATTCCTGGAGATTATAAGTTGGAGATTTAATAAAAACTTTTTATGAAAACAAAACTTTCATAAAATTTCTGGAAATTAAATCTGACGCCGTCAGGTTATAACCCCTGACGCCGTCAGAAATGACCTGACAAAAATTTTCATTTTTAGTTTCCGGAAAATTTCTGGAAAAACCTTTACCTTACTTCCTGGAAATCCTGCAAAACATCATTATGACTCGATACAAGCATTTGACTCAAACAAATACGAATATGTATGTTAATTTATTATTATTACGATTCATGTTCATATGTGTTCTAATAAACCGATTTAGATTTCCCTTACACTTATCTTTTGCAAAATACCTTTATATGTAGTTAAGACGAAGTTAAAAACAAAATAAAGCATTTTCACAAATTACTTTTGAACATGAATCAATAATGATAAAAATTAAACACACACACGGAAAATAAAATCAAACAAACAAATAAATAAACACACAAAGCAAATAAAACAAATAAAGCTTGGGTTACCTCCCAAGAAGCGCTTTTCTTTATTAACGAGTCTTGTAGCTAGACTCAAAGTCACGTACATTACGTGACTCCATCATCGGTCACGGTTCCTAGGCCATTCTCCTTCCCGGTTTTATACTCCGGTCCTAATTTCAAACAATCCTTGTAGAAACCGAATATCCTTTCCATAACATAGTCTACTCCTTTACTTCTATCCTCATCATTCCTATAGTAGACCGCTTGCTTAAGCTCCTTCTCAACATTTGACAAGTGTTGGAATTGTTCTATCTTATATGGCATTTGGTAGCTTACTTCATCGGTCTCATCCTTAAATCTAACTATCCCTAAGGAAGGTTCATAAGTCATTCTAGAGACCTCAACAAATGGTTTTCCAAAAACCACTTGAGTCAAGGATGCATCGACTATTGGGCGGATATCTTCTACAATTACAAAGTCGGTGACATAGGTGAAGTTTCCTACATAAACCGGTAATCCCTTAACTCTTCCCGTGAAGTTACTCATCCAACCCTTGTCAGGGAGCATCCTATACCCAAGTTGATTTTTCATTATCAAGTTGTAGTGGGCTCTAGTCATGATGTTTATGGGCGATCTAAGGTCGATGTAAGCTTTCCACACATGTAGATGTCCGATGTTGCATGGTATGTTGAGATTAGAAGGGTCGCCTATTTCTATGATTGGTCTACCTAGGAAGTATGGTGTCTCGGGGTCATCGAATAGGTTTGTATGATATGCACGCTCTTCCTTAGTGGGTAGCCTATTGAAGTAGTCCTCATCATCATCTACTTCTTCAATCTCACTTGTCCTAACTTCCTTATCAACCTCGACTTTCCTATCCTCATCCTTAGGTTCACTATTATCCTCATTCCTATCAATTGGTTTAATAGTGACAATGTTGACAAAGTGGACGTGTTTGGATGAAGAGGGGTCTTTTACTTGGGGTCCGCTATTTGTGTTCCTAGCGTCCTTATGTGGAGGTGATAACACTTGGTTATTGAGGGCTTTCAACAAGTTGTCAATTTTATTGGTCATCTCAGTTTGTTGTTGATTGAATTCGGTCTCGAATCTAGCTATCCGAGCTTCTTGAGATGCCATAAATTGGGAAATCAATCCTTCAAAGTTATTGGTACCACCATTGCCGGAAGGATTGTTGTTGAAAGTACGGTTCGAGTTGGAACCGCTTGATTGGAAACGATTAGGTGGGTTGGAAGAATTGGTTTGCTGTGAGTTTTGGTTTTGTTTCCACCTAAGGTTCGGGTGATTTTTCCATGAGGGGTTGTATGAATCACCGTAGTGGTTTGGCTCGGGTTTGAAAGTGTACCACTTGTCTCCCGCTCCGTCGGTACGCGAGGATGCGTAGTCCACAAAAGCTTGTTCGGGGAGTTCCATGCAATCACGAGTGTCGTGGGGACCACTACATAATTCACATGAGGAAGTGATTTTGTTCACTTGGCTTGAAGGTTTAGGAGCCTCGTAGGATTTCATGAGAAACTTGACTTGGTCTTCAAGTTCTATGATCCTACGGTCAGAAGTGCTTGAATTGTTCGAAGGCAAAGATATTGCCTTGACCGTTTTATTCAAATCACGGGGATCACTCCAACTTTCGTTGTCATAAAGAGCAAGATCCTCTAGGAGAGCCCATGATTGTTCCGCACTTAGATCACGTAGCTTGCCACCGGCCGCTTGGTCAATGGTTTGCCTCGTGGAGAGATTGATATGGTCATAGAAGATTTGGACTTGGAGCCAAAGTTCTATGCCATGGTGAGGGACTTTTTGGAGTAAGTCCTTGAATCGAGTCCATGCCTCGTAGAGAGTTTCGCCTTGACGTTGTTGGAACATCAAGATATCATTCCTTAGCTTGGTAGTTCTTCCCGGTGGGAAAAACTGAGCAAGGAAACGAGTAGTGAGATCATCCCAAGAGGTAATGGATCCTGCGGGTTGACGTTCTAGCCACTGACTAGCTTGGTCCCGCAAAGAGAATTGGAAGAGACGCAATCGGGTCGTCTCTCGAGTGGCAACATCAAGGTCTATAGAATCAACGATTTTAAGAAAGTCCTTGAGATGTTGATTAGGATCTTCAGAACGAAGTCCATGGAATGCGCATCCACTTTGCACCAACCGGATGGTGTCGGATCGCAAGGGTGTGATATTGGCTCCTTGAGTGAGCTCAATGGTGTTTCGATAGCCATGGTGGCTAGGACGGGAATACTCTCCTAAAGTACGGGCTCTAGGAGGTGGTTGTGGTTGTTGTGGTGGTGGGTTGTGTGGGTTAAGGATATTACCATCTTCCATGATGTCGGACGGTAATGGTTACGAACAAAGACACGAAGAAAATAGATAGACTAAAGAAAACCTAGAAAAATAAAATAAAAATCTCACTAGAAAGGAATCTAGTGAGTAGACCTAATAGAAATAAAAATTCAACCTAAACAATAACTATTCCCCGGCAGCGGCGCCAAAAACTTGATGAGCGTGGTTTTGTAACCTTACAACAGGTTTTACCTCTCGAGGGATCCCAAGAGGCTTACAACCCCACCAGGCAGTGTACCTGACCGATGTAGTATAGTGTAGTGGTAAGTACGGGGGGATTGATCGTTCTCCACAGGGAATAGTGTTCGTTAGGTATGAAAGGCTACTCTAATTAGGTCTAAGGGTTGAGGAAGATTCTTTTTATGTTTTTATATTTTTATGAAAGCAAGTAAAATCTCGGTTTTGAAGAGTGGGCGGAATTAGTTGCTAGTCAACTAACCCAAATTACTACGAATGCAAATAAAATAAAATAACAAAAATGAAAAGTGGTGAGAAACTTATGTGTAGAGAAATGTGTTTACTTAGATTTCCTTACTCCCTAACTATCTTTTACCGGTTAATTAGTGTGTATTAGTCGCGTGGATGACGGGTGTATTCCTTAATACCATTCGTGGGGTGGCGTACTTACTTCCCCAAACTCTACAAGCTCCTACTTCACTCCTATGTCGAGCCGGCTAGGAAGCTCCTAACATGGGATCACTAGAATTCGCTTGTGCATTAAATACAACCATAAAAACCTTTAGTACGCGTTTGGTTCATGTTTCTTAAGACGTTCAAGCAAGTTACCGAATAGGAAGTTAGCCAGTTTTCTTAAGCCTAACATAGATAAACAATCATCCAATACAACTAACAACACACTAACAACCAATAATCAATAGCTAAGTTTCATTAGATCTAAGCAAACACAAGATAAAATTAGCCTAACATGTTAAACAAAAGACAAGCATAAGATAGAATCAAACAACACATAGACATATTGAATGATTAATTGATAACTTATCTTTCAATGAAACATGGAAGATCTCAAGGCAAGAAGCCCTGAAAAAGTAGCTAAAATCGTCTTAGGGTTTTATCCCAAAATTCCACACACTAAGCCCTCTCTAATGACAAAAGATTAGAAAACTATATATAGATTTTTGGATCTGACGGCGTCACCTTATGCATTGTGACGCCGTCACCTCGCCGCTTTTAGGGTTCCCAGGTGACCTTCTTGACGCCGTCCCTCTTTAGCTCTTCAAAAATCCATTCTGGCCTATCAAGGCTTGACGCCGTCAGCTCGTGAACGTGACGCCGTCCCCTTATGATTTAAGCCGTGACGCCCTTGATTTAGTTAAAGCGTGACGCCGTCAGAATTCTCATGCTAACTCACTGGCCCGTCATGAGTAAATTTCACATCCAACTTTTCTTGCCAAGGCATGACGCCGTCCCATGTTAATTATGACGCCGTCAAGAGTAACTTTTAGCCGATTCTTGAGACTTTGCCGTTTCCTTCACTTTAATGCTCCAAAAACGTCCAAAATGCCTCCTTTTCCAGATTTCTCCTCAAAAGTACCTAAAATGACAAAAGGAACGATTTAGGGCAATATTTGATCAAATAAATACGATTTCGGGCTTAAATGACCCCTTAAAAGCGGTACACTTTTCGCCTCATCACTAACACAAGCTTAACTATTACAATATTACATTTCTAGTCCATGTGTTTGAGCCTAACAAGATAACTAATGTAATCCCGTAAATGTCATTCCATTTATGTTTTAGGAGCATTCCCAACAATCTTCCCCCAATGGGACGACATAAGGGATTACTTACAACATTTCCTACAAGTACAAAAATAGGTAAAATAAAGTCTTCATAAGCTCTTCAAATGCTGAGGATGACTGCAGTTTATGCTCTTTGTCTTCATCTTGTACCTCGGCTTGAGAACTTTTCTTCATTTGTAGGAAAATGATGTAATATGCATGAAGTGGATTAACTTCCCCCCAATTCATGCTGCATGTGTTTAGCAGCTTCTCCGTACACTTCTTTTTGGCGAAGTTTCTAAATCAGCTTCCCCCCAAACTGACAACCGGAAACTACGTTCGGGGGTAACATGCAAGAAATCAACAAGATTTTCTCACATATGTAGGCTACTTCACACTTCACAACCCGCGAAAGTTGAAACGATTACACCAAAATCACAATACTTAATGTTGATACAAAAGTTGGGCGTTCCTTGTGAGGACTTCTATTCTCGTACCAATTAACTCTTAATGCTCGATGGAACCTGCGCACTAAGAAAAAGAACGAACACCGTTAGGCTTATCGAGGGATTGTCTCCCCCGATTATCCTCCGGCGTGAGAGTAAGTAATCGAATTTAGGGTTTTAGCGAAGAGTTAGGGTTTTCAGTAGATCGTACCTTTACCGAGGTCTTGGGTGCCCTTTATATATGCATGAAACCCTAGTAGGTTTCGTGTTCCCTACTCCTCGGCGTGTTAGCCGACATCGGATATTTAGTATATATCCCCTTTATTTAGGAGATACTTGATATCCTATCCGGAAATAACTTTGGGCTTGGGCCTTGTCGGCCCAAGCCACATAACTGGTAGTCCAGTTGCGGTCCATACGTGGTGGGCTTAATTATTAGTATTGTTTACTTAATCGGGTTCGTGACCCGGGTGTAGACTATACGTCATCATGTCCCCCCAGTCTAGTGTGCGCAGGGTAAAACCTGCGGATGCTAGACTAAAGTCGTGTCGAAATTATTCCCCACGCGTACGCGGGAAGGTTTCAAAAATATACCGCCTAAAAAATGTACACGTATTATGTATCTAGTCCAAAAAAGTGCAATTTGGGTACCTTGGGAAGTGGAGAGGTTGCCCACTTGTCTTGTACCGTCATATATCCTAGCCACACAATGTGAGATAGTGGGATACACGTGTCAATCATCTGTGGTGGATGGGGAAACTATATAAACTTCCGCCTCCATTCACTGTGTTGTCCACAGTTAAAAAATCACAATTCCACCATTTTTACATCTTCGAATCCGCTTTCGAGAACGATAATTCAAAGGTAATAGCGCGTGCGCACATATTCTGAATCACAAAATGGTAGCGCAACTTCAGGATTTTACTTCTGACATAACCGAGGATGAACTGAATCAGTTCACCTCGGATTATTTTATCCCTTATGATCTGCACCCAGAGGTGCCAGGTCCAAATGACACCATCGCTAATTTCCCTGATGGGAAGGTGGGGCTATATATGCGCTTTTTCGAGTGGGCGAATCAGCGCGTACCCATTTCCGTGCTCTTGAGTGATATACTCAATTATTACGAGCTCCACATCTCCCAATTGCACTGTATTGGTGCTGGGAAGATCGCCAATTTTGAGGTGAACTGTCGCTTATTAGCGATTCACCCGACCCTCCAATTATTCCGCGCGTTCTATCACGCGACGTGGTCAAATGGGTGGGTTACTTTCGCGAAGCGCGTAGGCAAGTTACAATGCTATGTGAAGAAGGTGGATAAACTCAAGGACTGGAGGGAGAAATTCTTCTGGATTGACGCCGCCGTCTTTCCTTCTCGCTTTCCATTTTACACCCGTGCCACTCTGCCCAAGGATGAGCGCCCCCCAGAGACGTGGTATAACGTCGATCATGCGGAGCTCATTGATGAGAACCGTATTCCCATCAAACCGTATCCGGAAGCGTTCCTGGTGCATATGGGCATCAGTCGCAACTTCTTCGAGCATGAGACAGAGGTTCCCACATTCTTGAATGCGGATGGCACGGGTGGGTGCTCCTTCTGTCGTTATTAATGTAAGCGTTTCTTCGTTTTCCATACTTTATGTAACTTGCTTTTCTTTGTCTACTTTATTGCGCAGAGATGGATCTTTTTGCGGTTGTTAACTTGGAGAATCCGCGTGCCGTAGCAGTGGGGGTGCGTCCTCTGGGGGATGGTGAGCAGACCATTCTGGAGGCAACGGCGGGGCGCGTCGTGGACTTGGTTATCCCAGAGTCTGAGGGCTCCCCTGATGTGGTGGTAGCTGAGCCGTTACAGGAGGTGGCTCCTCCTGTGCAGCAGGGTCCTGACACTGCGCAGACTCCTCCCCCCGAGGTGGTGATCCATTTAGAGGAGACCGATAGTGACATGGAGGAGAGCTCCCCACTGACGCGCAAGAGAGCGCTTGGTGGTGATGGTGAAGGTCCTTCCAAGAGGCCGCGAACTGAGGCTGGGGGAAGTTCATCTTTTACTGAGGTGCAGACGAAGTAAGTACCTTAGTTATTAGTTATAAACTTTTGTCAAGTTATATTTTGTTCCAACTTTGTTCCTTCTTGTCCTCAGTGTGGATGCTGAGAAGTCTGGTGGAGGTGCGTCCACGGCTGAGACTGAGAGGGACGTGTTCTCAACTCCTCCCCCTATGTAAGTATTTTTTAGCAATTCCTTAGGATTTTGTGTATGCTTGACTGTGCGCTAACCTTGCCTCTTGATCTTTCGTGCAGTGAACAGCCTGTGGAGGACGCTGGCGTCCTAGATGGGAGTGCGCCACCTGAGGTGAGTCATGCTCTGGACGGGGCGCGTTCACCGAGGGATATTGGAGGAGAGTCAAGTCCGTTTGACTCTTCGATGGAGGAGCTGGCCTCCATCACTGTGCGCCAGTCAGAGTTGTTGGCGCAAGTAAGGGTGCACAAGTCTGAGGAGGTTTCCAGACTGCAGGCGCAATTAGCGTCTGTGCAGGCTGAATTAGCAAGCTCTAAAGCTGAGCAGCTGAGCTCCAAGGCTAAACTGGAGCGCGCAGAAGCGTCTGCGCAAAGGTTGGGGGAGGGGAAGATGTTGGTGATGGCTGAGCTGGAGAAGGAGCGTGCTGCTGCGGATCTTCAGAAGCGAAATTCTTTATGGGCGCTGAAGTACTTGCAACAGAATAGGAGCAAGCACTTTGCCAATATTGAAGAATTCCGTAGCCGAGTGGAGCTTGCGCTGAAGACGCAAGAAGAGAAGCTCCGCAAGCTCAGCATTGAATATGATGAGGAGCTATACCCTCACATGGTTCAGTCCGTAGCTGAGCGCAGGTACATGCTGCTTTTATCTCTTTATAGCTTGTGTATATTTGAGACCCTTTTTCTTATTAACACTTGTGTTTTTTCGTAGGTGGTTGATCAGTCATGGTCTTCGCCTGGCCGCCATGTGCACGCTGGAGCATCCCGAGGTCACCACCTCCTTTGGCAAGGTCGTGGAGTGCGCTATTGCACATGGTAAGACTTTGGCCGCGGACAAACTTGCTGAGGACAAGTTGTTGACCGTGCCGCTTGCGGAGGTCCCTGGGTACAAGGCGGATGCCCGAGCTGAGCTTGTTGCTGCTATGGAAAATTTAAAAAAGCTTGAGCTTCCGCATATCGCTCTTTTGGAGCATGATCAGGATCAGCCTATCAGTGTGATCATGGCGGGGCTCACTCTTCCTAGGCATCTGCAGGATGATGCAGATCAGCAGGTGGACTTCTACTTGAAGCCTGATGTAGCGCAGTTGAAGGTACCCATTTTTGCTCAGCCTCGTGACATTCTGAATCCTTTCCGTATTGAGAAAGAGATTTCTTTGCAAAGATCGCTAAATGCGCATGTTTCCAGGGTCGCACGAAAGAAAGGCGAGAAAGGAAAGGCCATTCTGTGCGGCATAGGCGCTGCGCATCAGCCTAGATCCGATGGTGTGCCTGTCTGCGTGGCCACTGTTTCCCTTGATGATGCAGAGTTGTTGAAGAGGCTCGAGGATGCAAAGGAAGCAGCTTTGAGTGGGGGCTCTAGTCAGCTAAGGCGCACATATAGCATTTAGCTTTTTTGTGCAAGTCTTTTGTAGAAACATGTTCATGTATATAGAAATCTTGCTTTTGTACTTAGTGTTTTTTACCACTTCAAATACTTATGCTTTTGAACTCGTAGTTCTTATATGATTTATGTATCCTTGCGTGAAGATATCTTTGGGTGTATAAGCGTACTTAGAAAAGAAGAATCATTATGAGATTTCTTAAGGACCGTAGTCGTGTATTGAATTTTTTCCAACTTAATGAAGAAAAAGAACCATAGTTGTCTATGTATTTTTGTAAGTTTACTTGTCGTTTTTTACTATAAGGAATCAAGGGTCTTGATTTCCTGAGTTGTTAAACGCGCACAGTGTGCCCTAGTGCGCATCCGTCGTGGGTTGCGTAAGGAACTTGCGCCAACGTCTTGAGCGCAAGGTGTTTAACAAGGATTCGTGATCCAAAGTTGATGGGTTTGCAACCCTCTTACTCAACGAGTTGTTTATTAGGTTTACTCATCCTTTCTGCCATCGTGGGTCTTAGTGTGTGCATGCACGCCATGTAGGCAAAATTATAACAATATTGAAACACGATAATGAAAGATGCAAACAATAGAGTTACATGTGTTATGGAGTTAGCTAGAAACCATAACGTTTTATTAATACTTGCAAGTTTTAAAAAAGAATGCTTATCTAGATAATACTTAAAAAATAAAATTACATGGATCTTTATTGGGGGCACTTTCTAAAGTGCGTGAGTGTCCATGTTGGGCCGTAGCCTGCTTTAAAGGTAGCACCGCTTCAGGTTGCGGACTTTCCACGTTCGCTGTAGCTCATGTCCGTCCTTATCGCGTAACTTGTACGCTCCATTGCCAAGTGCTTCTATGACCTCGTAAGGTCCTTCCCACTTTGGTCCTAGCTTACCAGTGTCTTCTGCGCGGCTTGAGTCATTTTCGCGGTATACGAAGTCACCTGGTCTGAATGACGTACTGCGTACTTTGGCATCATAATATCCTTTCATTCTTGACTTGGCTTTCTCTTCGCGTATTGCTGCGCGTTCACGTCGCTCTTCCAATAGATCTAAGTCTATGCGCCGCTCATCATCATTGGTTGCCACATTGACTTCCGCAGTGCGGATGGTTGGCATTCCGATTTCAGCTGGTATTACAGCTTCTGTCCCATAGACCAAAGAGAAGGGAGTGTCCCCGTTGCTAACCTTGATGGTTGTTCGATGCGCCCAGAGAACATGTGATAGTTCTTCTACCCATCTTCCTTTGAGTAAAGTTTAAGCGAAACGCCCTGCGCAACTCCTCAAACCCATCGATGCTTCTACGTGGAAGCTTGCTAAACCAGTTGCGCGCATTCCCTACTAATGTAGAGTTGAACATATGGCACCACACAGGTTGTGGCCAATTTTCGATAGTAGCTGCTGATTCGAAAATTTTTAGGTGATCATCAGGATCACCTGTCCCATCATATGTTTTGACGTTAGCAGGCATGCGCCTTTTCATATTCTCCGAAAAATCGCTGATGCGCCTAGTGAACGCATCAACCTTTTGGCGACGCTAGGGAAGAGACATGTCTTCGTCTTCCTGGTCGCGGTATTTTCCTCTTGATTTCCAGTGTCCAGTCTCGCTGTCCGAGGAATCTCTTGAAGATGAGCGAACTCTTTTGTGACGCTTGCGTCGACTATCATCAGAGTCTGAGCTTGCTCCTCTGCGGCGCTTGCGCCGACTATCCTCAGAGTCAGAGCTTGAGGGGCTTTCACTTGGGGAGCATCGTCGCCCAAGCCTATCTTGAATCCTGCGACTGCCAAGCCTAGCGTGGACATTGGCGCGCCGCCCCCCTTCTTCAGGCTCTTCCAGATGTTGAAGGTCGGCTGCTTCATCGTCCACAACCTTCCTTCCAATCCTGGCAAACACTGGTTGTTTGCGGCTATCCTTCTCGCGTCTTTCCTTTTGGTAGCGCGGTGGGGATACTTCGTGCTCAGGGTCGAAGTTGAGTCTGCCGTGCAGACTTTGGCTTGACCTCTTCTTTGCCTCCTCTCGCATGAGCGCAGTCAAGGCTTCGTAGTTTTGAGATACAAAGTCGCTTGGCGCCAATTCGGAAGTGACTCCCTCTAGCGCGATGGAGTCTGTTTCCAAGGCAGGATCCTTGTTTCGGATAGGCGCATTAGGAGGTTCAGTGAAGTTCACCTCTGGCATGGTAAGAGGAGTGCGCTCCAGTTCTACCGCGCTAGTACTTGTTGTAACAGCGGGGGTAGTTTTGGTAAGTGATTCCACTGTAGGAAAGACCAGATCTGAATACGCTCCTAAGCTTCTAGGCGTGCTGGTTGTCCCAGAGGCCTGCTTAGGGGGCGCATCGGTTTGATGCTTCTTCCCTAGTGAGTCATCATGCGCTTTCTTCCCATGCGGACTCTTGTGACTTCCGTGTTTCGTCATTCTAGTTCTTGGTAAAAACTCTTAGTGTAGGGTCCCACGGATGGCGCCACTTGTTGATACAAAAGTTGGGCGTTCCTTGTGAGGACTTCTATTCTCGTACCAATTAACTCTTAATGCTCGATGGAACCTGCGCACTAAGAAAAAGAACAAACACCGTTAGGCTTATCGAGGGATTGTCTCCCCCGATTATCCTCCGGCGTGAGAGTAAGTAATCGAATTTAGGGTTTTAGCGAAGAGTTAGGGTTTTCAGTAGATCGTACCTTTACCGAGGGCTTGGGTGCCCTTTATATATGCATGAAACCCTAGTAGGTTTCGTGTTCCCTACTCCTCGGCGTGTTAGCCGACATCGGATATTTAGTATATATCCCCTTTATTTAGGAGATACTCGATATCCTATCCGGAAATAACTTTGGGCTTGGGCCTTGTCGGCCCAAGCCACATAACTGGTAGTCCAGTTGCGGTCCATACGTGGTGGGCTTAATTATTAGTATTGTTTACTTAATCGGGTTCGTGACCCGGGTGTAGACTATACGTCATCACAATACTTAACCACTGATCATCTCTGAGGACGTCTCTCCAGTAGTCATAAAATTGTAGGATCGATCATGTGAATCTATTATGCGTCCCTGATGTGCACATTTCTTCCCCCTGATTGCAGATACTCATGGAGAAAGAGTGTTTTCGCAAAGAAATAAAAAAAATCAAAGAACATCCACCCCTCTTCCCCCACGATGTCTTCACGGAATCGGAAGCATACACACTATGTTTACGATGGAAAACGGAGGCAGCGTAACCCCATATGTCCAATTAACCAAACAAGTGTGAAGTACCATAAATCTCTGTTAAGCTTAAAAATATCCTGTGAGAATCAACTGCTGACAACATCTCTACTCTTTTATACTCCTCTCAGTTAACTCTTTGACGGCTCTTTGTAGTGACTACTGATGGAGAAAACCCAATATGACGAACTTAAGACTAATGTAAAATAACCCGAACTTGTGACTTAAACTTGCACTATTGTCTAACTAAGAACCAATACTGAGAATTTCAATAAAGGTAGAATCATATACCCATCCAACCATCCTCAACTGTATATGAACTTCTCTCGAATTATCCACAGCTTTTTGTGACACTTGAGCACTACAACGTAACTCCTTTAAAGTGATAGCTATACACTGTGAGCACAACAATGTAACTCCTTACATCAGGTATAACTAGACAAATCAAGTCTTGATCATTCTTGCGGTTAAAAGCTCGGACAAGGATCTGGAAGAATCATGCATCCAACCAACCCCGATATCTTCAAGATACTAAGTACACGCACACGTGAAATTCCACTTCAACCTCAAATAAGTAATAACAAATTAATGCCGTAGTCACATCTTGCGGGTAAATGCCCAAAACTAGCCTTTTGATGATTTAAATGAACTTTGATAATGGTTTTTCCCTATCTTGTCAAAAATTTATCCCCGTGAAGATTTGAAATACCAAAAATACCACTCCTTTTCGCCAAAAGTTATACCAAAAATAAACTCAATGTATTACGAAATACACTTGAATAATCACAATTCAGCCCATGTTAATTAAGATATGATCCTGTCCAATAATAATAACTTGTAGCCCAAAAACAAAAATAAAAATTAAAGCCCAATCGATTCTTTATGTAATAACCATTAAGCCCAAAAGACTTCAAGTAAAATATGGGCCCATAAAAAATATACCCGATCCATATCCAACACCAACCCTAATTACTTGGGTATTAATAACTCATTTTAACTCATATCTCTAACCCTAATCTCACACACAGTTAAAATTTTCCGCCCCCTTCCTCATCTTATCCTCTCCCAATTATATTTGATCTAAAAAACTCATCTCCTTTAGTCAAACCGATCAAAACTGATTGAAATCTCATCTTCATCATCTAGCATCAATAACCGATCACTCAAATTGAACCACAAAAACACAAACTTAGTTACTACCAAATCTAAATCGTTTCACTTTCAGCTCAAACCGAACCAAAGAAAGGATCCACGAATGTTGTATTCGTTTTGTGTCTTGTGTTTCTTTGCCCGAACCAAAGAAAGGAGGATAACATAATTGTTATTTTTCTTTTCTTGCTTGATTCGCATATCAAATGAAGCAAAGCTTCAATAGATCGATGATGATATTTTGTTCTGTGTTATAATGACCACGGGTCTTGATTTATCTTGAATAGCACGAACGAATGAACTGAGATTCATAAATGATTTATTTCTTTTATGTTTCGAGTCATGGTGATTGTATTATGAGATGGAGTATGGGATTAGGCAAGTATTGTATTTGTTTATGTTCGTGAGATGGGAATGGACAGTGGGTTTTGGATTGATGTTGTAGTTTGTTGGTTATTTGTAGATCTGTTGTTCTTTTCTCTTCTTTTTCCTTTTTCGTTTATTGACAAGTGAACGATGAATAAATCTGAGGTTATAATTACTGATGAAGATCTAGCTCTGAGGTCTATCATACGAGTCATTGGTATTTAGGTTGTGGTCAAAGGTCTTGGTCAACTTCATCATTCATTACATTTCATTTTGGTCACTTTTCGAGCAAGTTGCTCGAAAACTTGTCAAGAGGCTTGCTCGAAAGTTTGCAAGAAAGCTTGCTCGAAAGTTTGCACTAAAGCTTACTCGAAAGCTTACTCGAAAGCTTGCTCGAAAGTTTGATACTTGTTCGAAATATCTTTACAAGATACTCGAAAACTGGTATGAAGCTTGCTCGAAAAGCTTGTTCGAAAATTTAAGGTTTAAGGCTTGTTCGAAAATTTATTTACAAGAAATTCAAAACTTAAGTGTTTTAACTTGTTGACCATTTCTCCGGCGTCTTTTCCGACCATAAATTCCGACCAGCTTTCAGACCATTATTTTAACCACTATTATGACCACAAGATTCACGGTTTGGTACAAAAACAAGTCACAAAATGATATACAACAGTTAACACAGGCTGTTGTTTGGATAGAAAGGACACAAAAAACAGATGTGAAAACGTGAAAAGAAATCCGTGTGACTGTTTGACCATTGGATAAACATAAACTTGTATGAACTGTTTTAACCAAAAGTATATAAGAGAAGTGTAAAAATCTGTTATAACAGCCCACAAAAGGTGACGAATTTGACAAAATAACACCACAAAAATCAACCAAAATTAATAACCCCGCTTTGATGCCAATTGTAGGATCATGTTTAAGGTTGATTATGTGATTCAGGAGGTCGGGATGATAATAGTAAAACATGTTCATGGTTAGAGAGAGAGAGAGTAGAGAGAGAAAGGAAAACTATGTGTATTATTGATAATGAAAGAGTAAAGTTACACAATAAGTCTCATACCTCCATGGAACTATAGAGGAGTATATATAGCCTAACACAAGCTTAACTATTACAATATTAAGTTTCTAGTCCATGTGTTTGAGCCTAACAAGATAACTAATGTAATCCCATAAATGTCGTTCCATTTATGTGTTAGGAGCATTCCCAACAAAATTTATTTCCACTAACTCTACCTCAAAATGCTCCAAAACCAATCTTTTAATTCTTATGCTTTTTAAAGAATTTTTAAATTTTTCATACAACCTTTCCCTGCAACCTACAAATAATTAACACTTAATGGTATGATTTTCTTAACTCATATTTACTTATTAACCTAGTTTAGATCTCTTTCTCCTAACTAAAGACCATTGATGACAACCCTTCATCATTAGTCTTAAACCACTCAGGATTTCTTCATTTAAGACACCTTCTCACACTCATTACACCAGGAAATATAGGGCTGTTATAGCTTAATCATAATCATTTTTCCCTCACACCTGATCTGTTAGCCGGATCCCTCAGCTAAAGCTAGTCGGATCCCTGTTGAAAAGGATTCGCTGGATTCGGGCAAACAGACACAGGTTTGATCATCTAAAACCTTCCAAAACTCAACTTTATCCACTCAAACACTCCACATTTCCTTTAATATATCTCCTAGAAGATTGTATCACTGTAGTTGACCTTGGTGCATGCATGTCATTGCAATTCAAAGGATTTTAGTGGTTTAGGCTTTAATTACCATACTTGATCCTTCACTATTTAAACCACTTGTGTTTGTGCTTCCAAACCACACCTAAAAAAACCATCTTCTACTATAAACTCACCTTCTAAACTTACCTAAAAATATGACTAAGGCACCAAGTGCAAGATCATCCACTAAGAGTCCACCAAGAAAAACCGCGCGAATTGTGTATGAAATATCCTCAACCGAAGCCTCACCCATCAAAACACCTTCTAGTAGAACACCTCTCTCAAACTACATCCAAACCCCTCCTTCAAATAAGCCAACTGATGAGGCGAAAAGTGTACCGCTTTTAAGGGGTCATTTAAGCCCGAAATCGTATTTATTTGATCAAATATTGCCCTAAATCGTTCCTTTTGTCATTTTAGGTACTTTTGAGGAGAAATCTGGAAAATGAGGCATTTTGGACGTTTTTGGAGCATTAAAGTGAAGAATACGACAAAGTCTCAAAATCGGCTGAAATTTACCTTTGACGGCGTCAGAATCATCTCTTGACGGCGTCATGCCTTGGCAAGAAAAGTGGGATGTGAAATTTACTCATGACGGGCCAGTGAGTTAGCATGAGAATTCTAACGGCGTCACGCTTTAACTAAATCAAGGGCGTCACGGCTTAAATCATAAGGGGACGGCGTCACGTTCAGGGTTAGACGGCGTCAAGCCTTGATAAGCCAGAATGGATTTTTGAAGAGCTAAAGAGGGACGGCGTCAAGAAGGTCATCCGGGAACCCTAAAAGCGGCGAGGTGACGGCGTCACAATGCATAAGATGACGCCGTCAGATCCAAAAATCTATATATAGTTTTCTAATCTTTTGTCATTAGGGAGAGCTTAGTGTGTGGAATTTTGGGATAAAACCCTAAGACGATTTTAGCTACTTTTTCAGGGCTTTTTGCCTTGAGATCTTCCATGTTTCATTGAAAGATAAGTTATCAATTAATCATTCAATATGTCTATGTGTTGTTTGATTCTATCTTATGCTTGTCTTTTGTTTAACAAGTTAGGCTAATTTTATCTTGTGTTTGCTTAGATCTAATGAAACCTAGCTATTGATTATTGGTTGTTAGTGTGTTGTTAGTTGTATTGGATGATTGTTTATCTATGTTAGGCTTAAGAAAACTGGCTAACTTCCTATTCGGTAACTTGCTTGAACGTCTTAAGAAACATAAACCAAACGCGTACTAAAGGTTTTTATGGTTGTATTTAATGCACAAGCGAATTCTAGTGATCCCATGTTAGGAGCTTCCTAGCCGGCTCGACATAGGAGTGAAGTAGGAGCTTGTAGAGTTGGGGAAGTAAGTACGCCACCCCACGAATGGTATTAAGGAATACACCCGTCATCCACGCGACTAATACACACTAATTAACCGGTAAAAGATAGTTAGGGAGTAAGGAAATCTAAGTAAACACATTTCTCTACACATAAGTTTCTCACCACATTTCATTTTTTGTTATTTTATTTTATTTGCATTCGTAGTAAATTGGGTTAGTTGACTAGCAACTAATTCCGCCCACTCCTTCAAAACCGAGATTTTACTTGCTTTCATAAAAATATAAAAACATAAAAAGAATCTTCCTCAACCCTTAGACCTAATTAGAGTAGCCTTTCATACCTAACGAACACTATTCCCTGTGGAGAACGATCAATCCCCCGTACTTACCACTACACTATACTACATCGGTCAGGTACACTGCCTGGTGGGGTTGTAAGCCTCTTGAGATCCCTCGAGAGGTAAAACCTGTTGTAAGGTTACAAAACCACGCACATCAAGTTTTTGGCGCCGCTGCCGGGGAATAGTTATTGTTTAGGTTGAATTTTTATTTCTATTAGGTCTACTCACTAGATTCTTTTCTAGTGAGATTTTTATTTTTCTTTTTATTAGATTTCTTTAGTCTATCTTTTTCTTTGTGTGTTTGTTCGTAATTTCCATTGACTCTTCCGTTCACCATTATGGAGTACGCGAATCCACCATACCACCAACCACAAAGGCCGTTCTACCCTATTGACATCTCGAATTTCAAACAATATCGAGATGAACCCATATATGATGCATGGACTCGTTTTAGAAATTTACTCCAAAAATTCCCTCATCATAGTTTCGCTTTAGCATCCCTAACCCGAACCTTTTACTATCGTGTTGGCCAATATGACCAAATGCGCATTGAGGATTTTGCCAATGGGGACTTTAGGGAATTAAGTGCTGAAGAAGCATGGGATGCCATAGAAGATTGTGCCCAATATTATTATAGGGTAGACAACCCAACAGACGTTAGTACAAGTCAATTGAATATAAATTTCCTGGATCATGAAACAAGTTTGTTTGGGGATGAATACATTAGTGTTGAGATACCTAAGTGGTTGTCATGTAATGCCATAGTACAAAACAAACACATAGGTTATCTTGATGTGATGGAGGATCTAGCCGAGCATGATCACATTGATCAAAAAGACCTAGGTTTTATGATCGATGACGATGAATCTCAAGAAACACATGATGAATCTTTTGGGCAATTTGAATATAGCAGTCAGAATATTGAGGATGATCCTTATGATTCGGATATAGAAGTTGAGATGCCTAGAGAAGCACTTGAGATACTAGGGAAAATGTTAGGGTTAGATTCTAATAAAACACATGATGAGGATATAGGTGGTCTTGACACAAGGAATGATGAGGTAAGTAACATAAGCCTACCAAGTACCCCACAAGTCCTACCATCATTTGAGGCACACACACCGCCGGTGACTTACCCGGAAGAAGTTGAGGAGACTATAGGAACCCCAATAGAGGTAGAGCCCTTTGACCAAACCCAACTAGAAGAAATGGGTTTGAATGCTTTTAGTAATCACAACCTTTCTTTTAGTTCTATGGAAGTTCCTAGTTTTGATGAGCCGGAGCCTAAACCAAAACCGTTAACTAATCTTTCATCCTTAGATGTGAACTTAGGAGTTAAATTAGGTCCCGATCCACCCATCAAACCATGTAGTCCGGGTAATGTTAAGATTAAGGTAGTAGACTCTAGGCCTTGTAGAGAGGAAGCTAACATAGGAGTGAACCATGACCTTACATGCTTACATCACCCATTTATGATTGATCACAAAAAACATTATGGGTTTAAACCAGGTTTATTAGGTCAAAGTGGATTCTTAACTTGGAGTCTCTCGAAGTTGATAGAAGATGATCCCTTTCTAGGAGAAAATCTTAATCCGCCCACTAACCCAATTGAATTAGGTAAGGTTATGATGATAGGATCCCGCACCTTTGAGCATATAATTCACCCGTCACTCTTTCCTCACGTGGTATATTTCCACCCTAAGGGTGTGTATCGCTACTTTCACCCACACTTAATCCTAAGTGTAGGGAAAACCTCCCCTATTTCCGTTAAATAAGGGTAGAGTCAGGCTCGTGACTCGAACAAAAACAAGCGCTCTTGGGAGGCAGCCCATGCTTTATTTGCTTTGTGTGTTTATTTATTTGCTTGTTTGATTTTATTTGTTTCCGTATGTGTGTTTAATTTTTATTAGTATTGATTCATGTTCAAAACTAATTTGTGAAAATGCTTTATGTTGTTTTTAACTTCGTCTTAACTACATATAAAGGTATTTTGCAAAAGATAAGTGTAAGGGAAATCTAAATCGGTTTATTAGAACACATATGAACATGAATCGTAATAATAATAAATTAGCATACATATTAGTGTTTGTTTGAGTCAAATGCTTGTATCGAGTCATAGTGATGTTTTGCAGGATTTCCAGGAAGTAAGGTAAAGGTTTTTCCAGAAATTTTCCGGAAACTTAAAATGAAAATTTTTGTCAGGTCATTTCTGACGGCGTCAGGGGTTATAACCTGACGGCGTCAGATTTAATTTCCAGAAATTTTTGAAAGTTTTGTTTTCATAAAAAGTTTTTATTAAAATCTCCAACTTATAATCTCCAGGAATCTGCAAAATTATCATTCCACAAGCATTATATCCTTATATATAGATTTTATCCCGCCGATGTTATGCAGGTTTTCGTGTTTGTTTTCTCAGGTTAACAGGTTATTTTGGACAAGGAAATGTTTATGGAACCAAGCTTATGGCGATGCATTAGTCATGGAGCTTCAACATTCTCTTTGGAGGAAGATTTAACCGTGTGATTTCACTATCCAACGAGCGAATCAGGGGAGTATTTGATTTCATTCTTTTACTTTTTGCTTTTACATCTTGTTATTTGAACATTGGGGACAATGTTCATCTTAAGTGTAAGGGGGGGTAAAAGTACGATTTTAGAAAATACAATTGCGCTTGATTTTTGTTTGTTTAATAGTAGATGTGTAATAAAACTGAGAGAAATACTTGTTAAGGCAATTTTAGTGCCAAATTTAAAATTTTTTACAACATATAGGAGTGAAACTTTGATCTTAATGAGCGTCTCATGGATAGGAGTTATATGACTAGCACAAAAACCGTACCACTAAAAAATTTTCCACCCCAAATATGTGAGGTTCGCCCCTAGAATTGGTAGGAAAAGCATTTATGCTATGATGTGTGTACCGGTAGCACTTAGATTCTAGAACTTGCGTTAGGACCATTCCAAGGCCACAAGTGAGACTACATTCGTGTAGTTAGATTTACTACATGATAAGAGGCATTAGGATTAACCCATTGTTTTACACCTGTGTTTTTGTTATAATTACATTGGCTACATTGGTCAAGTAATTCTCCCACACCCTTTGCGTTGTACTCATTTTTGGTACACGATACCCCTAGTACACCCCTCAGAGCCTATCTTTTCGTTTCGACCTTTAAGCATTTTACTTAAAGGAAGAATTTGTTACACCCCACTTAAATGTACACCCAAATCGCCTTAGCCTACCTTGTATGCACTTATTTTTAGTGCATTATTGTTACAACATTTGTTTAAACCCAAGTTAATTATCTAATTGATTACATGGTTGCTAAGTCGAGTCATATCCTTGTACATATTGTTTTGGGACGATTGGGACTCATGGGTAAAGTACTAGTATAATGGAGTAATGGGGAAGAACATCATTTATTACCCCCATATGTGCTAAATGTTTTAAAAGTACTCCAAGTTTTTCAATTATCTTAATTCGAGTCATTAGATTAGTATTTGTAAAGTTATGTAAAAATTCAAGTGTAAGGGGAATGCAACGCCCCTATGATGTATTATTTTGGATGGTAGGGTAAAAGTGTATGCAAAAAAAAAAAAAAAAAAAAAAAAAAAAAAAAAAAAAAAAAAAAAAAAAATCAAGAAAAATACAAAAAAATGAGAAAAAAATAGAAAAAATAGAAAAAACATACGGACTACCATCCCGTTTCATTTTATGTTTATCTTTATGTTTTTGTTATTTTGTTATTTTGTTTCTAGCTTAAAATTGAGTCTAGTCTTGGCTTAGCAACATTGTATAGTACATGTAATTGATCAAGATCTTTAACTAGCCACCAGTAAAACATCCTTTATCCAACAAAACCGTGTTCTCCTTTTCCCTACACCTAACGTTATAACCCATTTAAAAGCCCTCTTTGATAGTTTATCTTAGGTGCTTACGCCTAGTGGAGGAGGTTTTCGATCCTTTCCCAAGCCTATGGTAATCTATTTGCTATGACAGGTAGTGAGAGATATTTTCCGTTTTCATTTATGAGATTTATTTTGATGACACTTGAGAGATGTGAGTATCTAAACACTGCTTGTGAGGTGCTAGTATGTAATCTCCGTGCTTATTATGATTGAAGTGGAACGATTATTTGTTGTAATTACTTTTATGTTTGCATTAAATGACCCCTAACTTGTATTTTGATTAGAATAAAAGCGCATTTGCTTGAGGACAAGCAAATCTCAAGTGTAAGGGTATTTGATGAGGCGAAAAGTGTACCGCTTTTAAGGGGTCATTTAAGCCCGAAATCGTATTTATTTGATCAAATATTGCCCTAAATCGTTCCTTTTGTCATTTTAGGTACTTTTGAGGAGAAATCTGGAAAAGGAGGCATTTTGGACGTTTTTGGAGCATTAAAGTGAAGAATACGACAAAGTCTCAAAATCGGCTGAAATTTACCTTTGACGGCGTCAGAATCATCTCTTGACGGCGTCATGCCTTGGCAAGAAAAGTGGGATGTGAAATTTACTCATGACGGGCCAGTGAGTTAGCATGAGAATTCTGACGGCGTCACGCTTTAACTAAATCAAGGGCGTCACGGCTTAAATCATAAGGGGACGGCGTCACGTTCAGGGTTAGACGGCGTCAAGCCTTGATAAGCCAGAATGGATTTTTGAAGAGCTAAAGAGGGACGGCGTCAAGAAGGTCATCCGGGAACCCTAAAAGCGGCGAGGTGACGGCGTCACAATGCATAAGATGACGCCGTCAGATCCAAAAATCTATATATAGTTTTCTAATCTTTTGTCATTAGGGAGAGCTTAGTGTGTGGAATTTTGGGATAAAACCCTAAGACGATTTTAGCTACTTTTTCAGGGCTTTTTGCCTTGAGATCTTCCATGTTTCATTGAAAGATAAGTTATCAATTAATCATTCAATATGTCTATGTGTTGTTTGATTCTATCTTATGCTTGTCTTTTGTTTAACATGTTAGGCTAATTTTATCTTGTGTTTGCTTAGATCTAATGAAACCTAGCTATTGATTATTGGTTGTTAGTGTGTTGTTAGTTGTATTGGATGATTGTTTATCTATGTTAGGCTTAAGAAAACTGGCTAACTTCCTATTCGGTAACTTGCTTGAACGTCTTAAGAAACATAAACCAAACGCGTACTAAAGGTTTTTATGGTTGTATTTAATGCACAAGCGAATTCTAGTGATCCCATGTTAGGAGCTTCCTAGCCGGCTCGACATAGGAGTGAAGTAGGAGCTTGTAGAGTTGGGGAAGTAAGTACGCCACCCCACGAATGGTATTAAGGAATACACCCGTCATCCACGCGACTAATACACACTAATTAACCGGTAAAAGATAGTTAGGGAGTAAGGAAATCTAAGTAAACACATTTCTCTACACATAAGTTTCTCACCACATTTCATTTTTTGTTATTTTATTTTATTTGCATTCGTAGTAAATTGGGTTAGTTGACTAGCAACTAATTCCGCCCACTCCTTCAAAACCGAGATTTTACTTGCTTTCATAAAAATATAAAAACATAAAAAGAATCTTCCTCAACCCTTAGACCTAATTAGAGTAGCCTTTCATACCTAACGAACACTATTCCCTGTGGAGAACGATCAATCCCCCGTACTTACCACTACACTATACTACATCGGTCAGGTACACTGCCTGGTGGGGTTGTAAGCCTCTTGAGATCCCTCGAGAGGTAAAACCTGTTGTAAGGTTACAAAACCACGCAATCACCAACTCCACCACAACTTGCTTCCACCAAAACAACCTCACCACAACCTACTCCTCTTGAACCAACACCTCCCATTAAAGCTACATTACCAAATACACCTATCTCAACTCAACCTATACAAGCCTCACCTCTTCAACCTCAAATCATTTCCTTTACCACACCTCCTACCTCTCCTCATCCATTCTTGAACTCATTGGAGGACCTACCTCCTAGAACCTTTAATCCACCACAATTTCCCACATTCTCATTCATTGATAGAATGTCAACTCAACCACCATCTCATCGCCTAGATGTTGACATAAACATACCACCACCTATAGCAAACTTGCCTTCCTCTCCTCCACCTTCAAATGGCCCATTTTGGGTTATGAGAAGATATCAACCATCTCAACCAACTCAACCACCACATATACTTCCTCCCACACATACTTATCAACCAACACCCGTGCTACATCCACAATCTTTCCACCTAGGTGCTTCCACCTCAAACAAAACTCAACAACCCTCTACCTTAGGTCCTCAACAAACAAACCACGATGATACTTGTGATCATTGTCAACATGTCCAAACCCTAGTACATGAACTACGTGATGAAGTATGTTTCATGTTCTACCATCTCCTTGAACGTCTTGACGACGTCACCAAACCTAACCTTCCCAAAAAATCTTGAAGTGCAAGCACAAGTGGTCTCCCTATTCTTAGTCTTAGGCCTAATATTAGTCAATAGGAATCTTTTCATGTTAGATCATTTTCTTAGTTTTTAAAGATTTGACCTTTGGTGTATCATTTCTCTTATGTTTATTAAATGATTCTTCATGACTATGTGCTTATGTGAACATGTTTGGTGTGTGTATTACTTGTCTTCATACCCTTTTCTGCTGCTAACAAAACTGCAGGTAGTCGGATCCCTAAGTTTATGCTTGGCGGATCCTTTCTGAAAAGGATCCGTGGGATCCAGGCATACAGAGGACTAACAAAATTTTTATGCAGCCA
Organism: Artemisia tridentata subsp. tridentata; assembly: GCA_021014915.2. NCBI lineage: Eukaryota > Viridiplantae > Streptophyta > Magnoliopsida > Asterales > Asteraceae > Artemisia > Artemisia tridentata. The sequence continues at coordinate 311,886,910 of CP139509.1, forward strand.
AATTTTCAACAAAGGGACAACATATACTTGTTTTCTAACCATTGTTTTGTAGATTTTCAAAAATACACATGGAGCACTCGACGCCCTCAATAAGGGGGAGCTTTCTTCAAAGCAAAAACATTGCAAATAATTTGCAATGATCACGTTTAGTCTTCCAAATTACTTGACGCCCTCATCAAGGGGGAGCAACTAAGCACCTTTTTACCCTCTTTGCTCCATATTTACATCTTTATGCTTCTTAAAACTTCTACTCGGGTTAGTTTCTTTTCAACACTCTTTTTGTTTTGGCAAAAAGGGGGAGAAAAGTGTAAAAGCTTAAATTCAAACTTACGAATTTTATTCTTTTACTTAAAATAATTTTATGTTTTGTCATCAACAAAAAGGGGAGATTGTTAATACAAATAAACCTTAAAAACGTTTATTTATATTTTACGATCTTCTAATGTTTTGTCGATAACAAACGTAAAATCATTTTAACGAGATAGACAAAATACATAAACGCTTTGAGCCAAAAGCTTACTAACTCATTTCATTAAACAAACCTTAAACATATGTAGTTAAACAAAGTTTACATAAAGCCAAAACCATTTTATAAAAACACTTAAGTAAACTAGTTACTTACATTTTATAAAATACATGTTACTTGTAAATTAACTAGGAAAGACTTGGACTATCCATGACCCAAAAACTAAGTCCATAACCCATAACCCATGGAGCTTGATCCATAACCCATAACCCATTTTCATGACATCATGCATGACTTCACAATGGGTAAAACCCATGACCCATGACCCAAAGTCCATAACCCATGACCCAAGATGTCTTTGACATCACTCATGGCATCACTTGACCCATGGACCTTGACCCATAACCCAAAACCCGAAATTATAACCCAAAATCCGAACTGGTACTACCAGATAGCCGGATCCCTTGGATTACACTGGCCGGATCCCTTTGGGAAGGGATCCACCGGATCTGGGTGAACAGTGGATAGTTTGCTTATAAATAGTGAGTCATTTCTCTCTTATCTCTCACCCCTTTTATACATTCCTTCTCTCTATGTTCTAAACTCTCTAACCACAGATCCAAGGATCTTCCTATGTAGTCTTTCTTTGTGATTCTCTAGGTTCCTTCTAAAAGGAGAGATCACGACCTCTCGAAGACTTGCAAGCTCGTGATATGAGTTGCTAGGATTCTTCTCCTCCAAGATCTCAGAAGTGCATCTTGTTCTTTCTTCTTCTCAAAAGGGTGTTGTAGATGTGTTGAGTCGTTAGGTGTAAAAGGACGTTGGATCCTTTAGTCTTGTTGTACTAGGTGTGTTGGTTTGGTCCGCCGTGCTAAGGACCCGGTATCTAGCCTTCTACCGGATAGAGTGTAAGCGACGAAGGTTTGGCTTTACCTCATGAAAAATCCCGGTATCTAGCTTTGTACCTGATAAAGTGTAAGCGACGTTGTGAAGGCTTCTCCGCCAAGTGAAAGGAGTTTGTGTTGTGAAGTGTTTGCAAACTCTCGAGTAGGTGACTCGGGGAGTGGAGTAGGGCAAGGACGGTGACCTTGTAGCTGAACCACTATAAATACTTGTGTTATGGTTGTGTCTTTCTATCTCTCTCTCTCTCGTAGCTTAGTTTTATATGTTTTAACACTATCAATATCCAACACGTCAAAACTAGATTGACATAAGTCGATCTATAAGTTTTAAAAAGAGTTTTTAATCGGTAAAACTATTCAACCTCCTTCCCCTCTAGTTTTCTACAGAATTATTAACCATAACCATTATATAATAAACAAGTAATCATCAAAAGCACGCAGCAAAAGTATAAGAATTAATACATGTAATTAGTTAACCGAATATAAAAGAAATGTGTACCTTTTAGCAACTCCAAGCAATTAAATAATCAAGAAACCAATAAACCCTAAAAGTTAGGGTTTGGGAAATTGAATAACTTTTTTTAGTCGACTAGGAATATCACAAACACAAGTTGTGTTTGTCCTATGTTCTTGTACACACGTATTACTAACGATTCGATGCGAAAAGCTAGGTTCTTGAATCACAATAACAACCAAAACACTTTTGTTTGATCACAAGCAAATCGAAACCCGTAAGGTTTAGGGTGTTCGACAGGTTATGAGCAAGAGAGGGGAGAGAAGATAAGTTAGGGTTGTTTTAGTGAACCAAGATTAATCAATAATGAATACAAAGCCTTGTATTTATACTTATGTAATCTTGGAGTCCAAGTTAGGTTAGGATTCCCTTATGGGAAGTCCTAGTCGGCTGAATATAGGAGCCCAAGGGGTTTCTAGAACCTTTTTGACTTGTTTCCTAATATTCGTCTCCCATCTTTATTTAATGACCGTTAGTCAATTCCCGTTAAGTATTTATTGTGATTAATAATTAAATATAACATTTCATATTAATTACTTGAACGTCGATTCTCATACGTAAAGTGTGCAATCCCATAGGCTCGTGTTCGAATCCGGTCATACGTATATTAATTATATCCACAAATCTTTCAATACTTTCAATCTGCTAATGCTTTTTCTTTATATATAAATAGCCAAAAAAATCAGTTTAGAATAAGCAACTCTAACCCTAATAACTCAAGCATGGATCCTTCGGTAATTAGAGAAATAATTTGAATAAGCAATCACAAACTGCTTGTATTATGTTTCGTATGGCTTGTATTAAAACTCCAAAACACGTTTTGCAAATAAACAGTTTTACTTAGGGGATCTTTGGGACTGTTTGCTTAAACAAACCATTTGAAATACTCGAATAAGTAGCTTAACATAAGCAATTCCCAACCGACTTATTCAAAACTATATATTCAACCCCAAATACCTCCCCATACCCACTGATTATACAAAATAATCAGACACAATGTTTCCCTTATACAAACTACAACTTTGATTCTTGAAATAATCCAAAGAACGAATACTAAAAGGTTGAAAATAAAACAAAATGATTTACTTCTACTTTAAGATAGGATGATGTGTATACATGGTAAATAATGGATCAAATTATGAGTTTAGCTTAAAGTAACTTGGGTCAAAAAGACATCTATCTATTACATAAGCAAAAATAGCATATAGCAACCTAGACTTTGTAAAACATGTGAAATCATGTGCTATACATCTCCCATGACCATCTATCTAGCCATATACGCAACATAAGTGAACCGAACATTCAATACCCATGATTGCCCAAATGAGAAAAATTCATGTCATTTTGTCTCGGATGGTATATTAGTAACTCATATTCTCTTATAAAATTAAAAATCCATGTGATATTTAGAAGTTGGCAGCTTAATTATAAGACATAAAAACCTTGTAGATAATTCAATTATAATTTTCTAGCCAAACTTGAGTCTTGACACCGTTTATATAAAATTTCAAACGAATGTTTCCTATCAACCTACCCCAACCCGTTTTAACATGCTAAAATTCTCAATGTGGCCCCAACCGTTTTGACCCGTTAATTAACCCGTCCGTCTCGCCAACTCTAAGTTTCGCTAACCTACATTAGTCACTGAATCCATCATTGTCAAGTATCTTTCGGTATCTTTTTTTCGGAAAAGGAATGTTTCATATCAACTAACCCCAACCCGTTTTAACATTCCAAATTGTTTGATGTTGCCCTAACCATTTTGACCCATTAATTGACCCGTTCGTTTTTCCAACTCTAAGTTTCACTAACCATTTTAGTCACTGGATCCATCACTGTCAAGTATCTTCTGATCTTTATCCGGATTTTTTTATTACTTCTGTTAAGCATAACTATTAACAAAACATTCTTTAAAAATGTAACTTCACAATGTTACTCATATTATTGTATAGCATAAATACCATGCTTAATAAAAATAAACTACATGTATGATAAACCTGATTGAAATGACCCATTTTGAGTATGCCTTGAAATAGCTTGTACATAATCCTCGATAAAATTTCCTTTTGATAGATTTTGCGGAAGCTCGGTATGCTGATCCATTTGACCAACTTCTTGATCAAAGAAGCTAAAAAGTTTAAAATAAATAAACAAAATTTCACTAAATTTAATCAAATAGACTTCAAGTGCATATAATTGTAAACCTGATGGACAACTAAAAAAGGGCTTAGCATCAAACATGGGACCGTCTTAGATCTCACTAAAAATGCTCTCTCTCCAAAAAACCTGGCTGCCTATCAAGATACCCTAAATTCGTTTTTTTCATCACTAATATTGGTTATTGATTTCGTTTTATTGATAGGGATTGATCTTGTTATCATTCCTTTATCATAGATCGAGTGATTTGCCATTGTTTTTTATTCTTTCTTGTTTTTAGGGTTTTTTTTACAGCTGCTTATAGCGACCTGTTTTCCTTTGTTTATCACGCTGCATGATTTGTGGCTTGATTCTTCGTCTTTCTTGCAGATCCTTGCGATTGATTTAATAAAGATATAGGTCGCTTTTAGGTTTTTTCTGAGTTTTTATTCATCATCATATAGCACCTGGTGTTTTGTTACCTGCTGCGCGTTATTCAAGCCCTAATTTTTTTAGGGTTCAGCCATTCAAACAGGGTTTTCGTTGTTGATTTGGTTTGCTATTTATTCGCTGTTGTTCGTTTGATTGATTTAGTTGAGATTGTTTGCTGCTGTTTTTTGTGATGACGATTGAGGGAGGAGAGGAAAATTATAGTGGGATATTAAGTTCTTTAGCGAAAAAAGTGAATAACATTGATGGTAACATGATACGTTCCAGCAAAATTCCTGTTAGGGCGACTCGTGTGGTTCAGTTTCAAGAGGTAGGGCATAACGAGAAGAGTTCAGGTCTGGATGGGGTTACTTTTGCAAATGGTGCTGATGAGTGCATTGCTGCTGCTCAAATGAATCATGTGTCGTCTGAACTACAAGAGGTCACCAAGAGTCCCGAAACTATCTTGTTTGCACAGGTCTTAAAACCTGAATTGTCTAAACCAAAGGTGGTTGTGTGCTCATTGGAATCTGATATTACATGTGAGGGGGCTGATGTTGCTATACCACGTGCTACCATGGAGAAGGTTAGTAATAAATTCAAGAATACTCTTTACGGGTATTTTATTGGTAAGAGTTTGGCCTTTCCGGTGGTTGAGTACTATGTACGTAATGTGTGGTCGAAATATGGTTTAACCAAGGTTATGAGAAACGTAAAAGGATTCTTCTTTTTTCAGTTTGAAACTAGAAAAGGCATGGAAGATGTGCTGGAAACTGGTCCGTAGATTATCCGTAATGTTCCGATTCTTCTTAAGGAATGCATGCTGAATACGAGTTTGCTAAAGGAAGATTTGACTAAAATACCGGTGTGGATTAAACTCCATGATGTTCCTATTGCGGCCTATTCAGCAGAGGGGTTAAGTCTTATTGCTACACAGCTCGGTATTCCTAAGATGTTTGATTCTATGACTAGCAAGATGTGTGAAGAAGCTTGGGGTCGGTGCAGTTTTGCGCGGGTGTTGGTCGAGGTTAGTTCTAAAAATGAATTGAAAGATAGTCTTATTGTTGCTCTTCCTTTGATGGAAGGCGAAGGGTTTTCTAAAGAGACTATTAGAGTTGAGTATGAGTGGAAACCTCCAAGGTGTCATTTATGTAAGATTTTTGGTCATGGTATTGATCAATGCCCCAAGAAGCCTAGTGAGGTTGTTTCAACCCAACAATTAGATGATGTGTTTGAAGAAGTTATGCGGAAGAAAGTGAAAGGGAAACAACCTGAAAAGGCTTGTAACATTGATGGTGTTCGTTTAAATAAACCTAAACCCAGTTACTACTACCTTCCAAAGAATAAGCTAGGTAATACTAATAATGTTGCATCAACTTCAATGAACATGAGTCAGAAGAAGGTTACACATGATACTAATATTGCAACACCGAACCCTTTTGATTCTCTTGCATTTGATCCCGAGGAGAATCAAGTACCTTCGAATCTAAAAATGCAAGTCGAGTCAAGTGATGCTGAGGTGGAGGATGAACCAAATGAAACTACTACATACTTGGCGAATTCTTCTAATTACATGGGAGATTTCAAGGTGCAAGGTCGCAGAAAGAAATAATTAGTTGTTCGTGTTTATGGCATGTCATAAACATTTTATTTTTGTTTCTTTTGTTAGCTATTTGTTTAGCTTGTTAGCATTGGTTTAATGCACATATGGTGCAGCTGTTTTTAGCCCTGATCGGGCCTAGGTGGGGGATTCACCCTCATCCATTGTACTTCAACATTTTTGGGTTAATGTATTTACCAAGGGTGAAAGATTACCCTCGTTTCACCAAACATGGACCATCTTAGAATCTTTAAAGGTGTCCTAAGCAACTGGTGAATGGTATGCATAGAGTATCTGTCATTGTTACTTGTGTTATACAACGCTATTTGATTGATGACAAACGCAAGGCGGAGGTGGTCCTTTGCGCTCAACACATCATCGTCCTTGCTTCCTACAACTGATTCCTAGAATTTATGGGGATAAAAGTGTTGATAAAAAAGCAGGTGATTGTTTGCTAAAAGTCTTGAAATCCATTAACATATAGTTATTTATATATATATATATATATATATATATATATATAAAGTTTGTGGTAGTTTCATATACAGTGCATTACTTGATATCATGCATTTGATCGTTATTTAAATAAAAAGTTGTAGCAAGTTGATATCTCATGTAGCAAATTCAAGTTACATATTGTTTAGCGAACTTTAACAAAAGATATTTTACTTAAAGAGTTAATTACATTTTTGGTCCTTGTGGTTTACCGGGTATAACGGTTTTGGTCAAATAGTTAAAAAAATAACGTATCTTGTCCAGAATCCGACAACCCGTAACAGGTTTGATCTAAATTTTTGTTGACCGTTAGTTTGACCAATTATATAATAACCAAAAAGCGTAAGTTCTAAAATACGTATTAATTTAGACTTGGAACCGAACCTAAGAGATTATGAACTATCACACGAAAATTTTAAAACGTTAAGGCCATATTATAAGCTATATAAATCGACCACGCGTGCGCGGGCATTATAACTAATATGATACTACAAGCATATATCACACGCCATTATATTATTTTGAACCTAATCTATCAACTAGGTATATTAGAAAACAACTTAAACTATGACCTTTAGACTAGACATCACACGTTTAAAAAGTTATTGGACCATATATATATATATATATATACTTATGTTACATGAGTTGGTGAAGTAAGGATAAGAACAAGTATTTTGAAAAGTTTTAAAAAAAAAGAAAAAGAGAAAAAGTCATCCACTGATCCTATGGACTCGGCTACCACCTTCTTATATATCTTCCTCACTTTCTCATTTTTCAACCGAATATCACACCATTATAAACACAGAAAACCCTAAAGAAATTCAGGAGGCAACAAGTAGTTGTTGTTCATCCTTCATCGAGTAGCAAGGTGGTTCCATTAAGGCGTACGAGGTGTAGCTTTGGTCGTTGAATATAGCAGATTCATCGAGGGTAGTTTTAGTTGATCCGGGTTGTGTGCTTGGGTCTTCTTGTTCTTGTTCTTTCCATCCATTCGTTCTTGAGGTATCACTCTTTTGTTCTCGTTTTCATCTCGTCAAAACGGCATGAAAAACAGAATGATATAGTCTAAAAAGAAGACTTAATCGATCATGATGCTAAAGAATAAAGGGTTTGTAACGAACACATAAAATGATAAGTCCTAGTCACATGAAATAAATCTATGTCGAGATAATGGAATTCAGAAAGGAAGGTTATATAAAACATAATATGATAACTTTTAGTCCTATGAAATATTGATAACATGGGTCGACATATATAGAGTGTTAATGTATTATTTGAGTCGGTATATATATACAAGATGAGTCCTAGAATTTCACACATAAATGATAGTAATGTTGCATGAAATGATGGGGAATAACCTGTTAATATATCACTATATATAAGCGTCTATAGTCTGATCTTGTGCGCTTGTTTTGATCATTTAAAATGCATCATAAAAACTGGAATAGGGTGATGTAATTGGTGATGAGTGCATGCATGGTCTTGGTTAATTTAATGAGTCGAGGGTGTTGTTTCATGTGGTTTAATATGGGTCTATTATGGGTCGTATATGTTGGTCTCATGTGTGACGTGTGGCTGTGAAAGTGGTGTCAGAATGATGTGATTTTATGTGTGTTGGTGTGTCGAATAAAGTAGTTATGAGTGTGTTGTGTCGTGGGCTGGAAACAAGGGAGATAGGAGTTAAGGTCTGGTTATTGTAGGCGTCGGTTAGGACTATGGTTTGAGTTCCATGGGTGGTCGAGTAGGGCTGGTTATGAGGGGGGGGTGGGGGGGGTCTCCTGGTCGTATAATGGATGGGAACAAGGGGTCTTGTGTGTGTCGTATGGCAGGTAAAGGGTGTCCTGTATACATGTTATGTTGGTGTAAATAAGGTCGAAACGTTGGGTCGTTATGGTGTAGTGTTGGTGTCAAATGTGATGTGATAAACAGATCGAGTTACATGTGAATTGGAGAGTGTGTTGGGTCGAATGTGGTTCAAAGATGAGTGGTGTTGGGGCAGTTTTGGGTCACGTTAAAAATAGAACTGTGTGTGGGTTTTGGCGTCGGGTAAAGTGGGCAAAAGAAGTAGCAAGAGTTGTGTCGTTAAAAGGGTCAAGAAATAGGGGCTTTGGTGTCGTGTAGTTAGTGTGAAATTGCATGAAGTGAGTTAGATTAGCTACGTATAAGAATTTCATAAAAACATATCATATATAGCCCTAAACTAAAATATTGATTATATTAAGTCTTCAAGTTTATTTAATTCACCTTTATAACCTTAAACTTTGGTAAATTACGTATTTAGCCTAAACTTTACTAAATTGACATAATTAATCCTAAACTATTATAATTGTCATTTTAACTCTTAAATATTATTAATTGTCAATTATAACCTTAAAGTAATAAATTACTATTTCGGGAAACTTTCTAAAAATAGGACGTTACTAAATATAGCAGGTTACTAAAGATAGAAAGTTTCTAAAAATAGAAAAGAGACCATAAATGGGAAACCTTAATAACTATAAGTGGTAACTTATAAAATGAGCTCATAAGTAATGCGTGATTATTAATTTGTATAGGTTCAGTGAAGAAGGAGTGATTCCCTCTCTTCGGTGTTTCTTATTTTGATTTGTCGATTCGCATAAGGTACAGATATTCTACCCTTTCTCAGTAAGGGTGTCTTTCTCATGACTTCGATCTTTGACTCTGATTCATTTGAGTTGATATGAATTGATCCCTCTGATATGATTCCTTTGCTATGATCCCTTGATATGATATTTTAAATATGAGTTTTGATATGATCTCAGTTATATGATCATCTATTATGATTCAGTGATATATGCCTTTGCTATGATTCCCTCTGATATGATGATATGGTATGCTTTATGTGTTTGTTGCCCGAGCTAACTAGCCATGGAGGTACCATGGCCATGTCATTGAGGCACCGATGGCATGACACTTTCTGTGGAGGTGTGATTGATCCACGGCGTCCCCATTAGTTATGATAGGACATGATGTGATTACTTGGCCATTTTGATATATGCGTATACTTGTCTAGTACATGGTACGTATATGATTTGTTTGCAGGGGGCGTATGGATGCATCCTAGGTAATTGACATGTGATTTGATTTGATTGGTGACTGGCTGTATGTGCTCTATACCCCACTCACTATTTGGGTACTTAGAGGTCTCCCCTCTTCGTACACGTAGATTTGATAGGTGTTTGTGATTATTTGGTCTATTCGAGTGGCTCGTTTAGACAAGCTCGTGGCTATCTGTTAGGTATCTTTGGTCCGTTCGAGTGGCTCGTTTGGACGTGTTCGTTGACGTTTATTTCTTTGAATCTAGAGCTATTCTTACTTTGATGTGTATGCATGTGTTCCATTTGATTCATCTTATCTTATCTCTCATTCTTTTGACAGATGATATTTGTTTCCGCAAGAGCTTAATTTTCCGTTCCTATAACTTTATATGATTCGTTTAGTTGTTTGTTATATATATATCTGTTCACTGGGCTTTTTAAGCTCAGCCGCATTTCTTTTCCTGCGGCAGGTTTTAGGTTGGAAGCTGGGTTTAAGTGCAGAGTGCATAAGAGCTTTTAGTGGATTACCCTGATGATAGATCCCCGTTGTGTTGGATTAGACTTTGAAGTTAACATCCACCTAGATTTGTTCAGACTTGTATTCTAGTTTGATAGTCATTATTGTTTAGATTTATTATGTCTCTAGTTTCATTTTGAACCTTTGTAACCTTAATAATTATAAAAGTCTTCCGCTTGCGTTTGTTCTGTTGACACCATAATGTGATATTTTGACCCTTGTCGGGTTGGGGTGTTACAAATTAAGACACGTGAAATAACTAAGATACCCTCATCTTAATGGACTAAAAGTATTACACCCGACAAACCATAAGGACTAAAAATGTAGTTAACTCACAAATTTATAAAACTAAAAAAATAAACTTTTAACAACTAAAAACTTTTATAGAAATTAAAAACTATCTACAAAATTCGAAATAAATTCTAAATTTTTTATCACATCTAAACTTAAGTAAGTAATAATTTTCTTATAAAAAGAAAGTGAATTTTAATATGAAAACATTTTTAACGATTTAGTAACTAAAACTGCTTTTTAATCTATATACAAATACTAATGATTTACTAAAAATTTTATAAAATTTATAATAGTTATAAAAACTGCTTATGATATAACAGAAATTTGAAAACTAATTTTCTTAAAAAAAAATATCTTTGATTTTCTTATAAAAAAAAAAAAAAAAAAAAAAAAAAAAAAAAAAAAAAAATCTCTTTTCTAATTACTTTTAAAATTTATACAAGTTGTTATATACGTTTTATTACTTTACGTTTTTATATAAATTTTTAAGAACGTTTTTATACACAGATTTTTATACGCATTTTTATATACATTTTTTATACGTTTTATCTAAGTTTTTATACAGGTTTTTATATATGTTTTTTTAATATATATTTTTATCTACGTTTCTATATACGTTTTTATCTACGTTTTTATATATGTTTTTATATACATTTTTATTTAGGTTTTTATATGTTTTTATATACGTTTTTATCTACATTTTTATCTACGTTTTATCTATGTTTTTATATACGTTTTTTATCTACGTTTTTATGTATATTTCTATATACGTTTTTATATACGTTTTATACACATTTTTATATACGTTTTATCTACGTTTTTATATAAAAACATATATTTAAACGTATATAAAAAGGTAGATAAAAACGTATATAAAAAACGTAGATAAAAACGTATATAAAAACGTATATAAAAACGTATATAAAAACTTAGATAACAACGTAGATAAAAACATAGATAAAAACGTATATAAAAACGTATACAAAAACGTATATAAAAACTTAGATAAAAACATAGATAAAAACGTAAATAAAAACGTATATAAAAAACGTAGATAAAAACGTATATAAAAGCGTAGATAAACATGTATATAAAAATGTATATAAAAACGTTGATAAAAACGTAGATGTATAAAAAAAACATATATAAAACCGTAGATAAAGCATAGATTAAACCGTAGATAAAACCGTAGATAAAAACGTATATAAAAATGTGTATAAAAACGTGTACAAAATGTGTGTATAAAAATGTATATAAAAATGTGTGTATAAAAATATGGACTAAAAGTGAAACACTCGACAAACCACAAGAACCAAAAGTAATGTAGTTAACTCTTTTATTTAACAATATAAATGAAAAAGACAAAATTGCCCTTAAATTTAACGGATAAAATTAGTCAAACTAACAGTCAATGAAAAATTAGACCAAAACCGTTATACCCGTAAACCACGATGACCAAAAATGTAATTAACTCTTACTTAAATCAGAACAAGCCATTAACATCTACTAAAATAACTTACTATTATAGAGTAATATAAAAATATAATATTCCCTCCGTCTCAATTTAATTGTCCATATTTCCTTTTTATGGATGTCTCAAATTAATTGTCCACTTTCCTTATTTAGTACTCCCTCCGTCCCAGTAAAAGTGTCCTACTTTGAATATTCAAAGTCTTTGTTTTTCAACTTTGACCGTAAATATTTTTGTTTGTGTTATATAATACTTGATGAAAGTTATATGAATTGATTTAGTTTTAGATGTGTTTTCATTGGGTATACTTTTCATTAAGTATTATATAACACAAACAAAAATATTTACGGTCAAAGTTGAAAAACAAAGACTTTGAATATTCAAAGTAGGACACTTTTACTGGGACGGAGGGAGTAAAAACTAGAGAATCTAGTGGAGGAAGGAATATTCCATTTTAGTGGTTGAAAATTAAAGTGGCCCCACTTTTATTAAACTTTGTGTTTTCTCCTTCTGACAAATAAATTGAGACGGATAGAGTAATAAAAATATACAAATGTAATAAATTCTTAATAGCAAGGCATAATAGAGTATGTAAGTTACACCTTTAACCTTATGACACGAAGGGCACGCTTCACATTGATAAAGAAGGATGTCGTTGGGTGATGATGGGTCCTTATTTGAATTTTTCATAAAGCTGCAGGAAGCAATTGGGCGAGATCGTGATGCATACATTATACTTTGCTGCTATAGAAGATAATTTGATTTGTGGCCAGCACGGCCAGTGGTGGCACCAAGCGGCTCACATTTATCATTATCGTGAGCTTCCTCTGCATCTCATATTCTTCATCATTGTGAGCTTCCCCTGCAACTGATTCTTAAAAATTATATGGCTACAAAGTGTTGATAAACAAACCTCAGGTGAGGTGTTCGGCTAAGTTTTTGGCTTTTCGCTTAAAAATTGAGTACGTGGTGGAGGCAAATAGGCATGTTGGACGATTTGAGTAATGGATAAAAATGTGAACTTTTTTGGTTTAGGTAGAAGCGGGTTGGATCAAAGTAGAGTCAATAAAGCTAGAGCTTGAGAATGGCGGCTTGAGAATATGCTAACCTCGTCTTCTAGGGTACCTTAATGTAGATTTGACGGGTGACACATTTTACGCCAATTTCTTTTAAGAAGTAGCTTTCACTTATAAATCTTTGGTGATGTTTGTTTTAGTTTGTAAATATAGTGATCACCTTGTACACGATCAATAAACTTGGCGATTTCATAAATATTTAAACAAATCTACATATATCATGTTTTTGTAAAACAGATGTCATTGTTTTAGCAAAAGTCCTATAATAGTAATATTTCATATAGTTAGACCTTTATTTTGGATGGCATACACTGTTCCAGAATACATGATGCCATTCTCTTTCTCAGTTTTAAACAACTATGAGGTAAACTATTAACATACGAAAGGCGTTTCACGTGGATTTTAAGGTCCTTTTGTCGTGTGAGGCTAGTGAATTATTGTACATCGGGGTTTCATGGTGTGACGCGTTCACTAAAATGTTGATGATGGATTGTCATAAAACCGTTTAAATCAATGTTATCAAGATTTCCCAAAACACATCGCATGACTATGAAAATTACTTTGCACACATTTTATGTCATACAGGGATAGGTGATTGGCGTACAACATATGCAACTTCACCATTTTATATGAAACCAAATATGAAATCTCTTTATCTCGAAGGTTACGACTATTCCGTATTTGTTCTAACATTGACTATTCCGTATTTGTTCAAACATAGGATGAGAGTCCAGATAATGGGGCATATTCCATTTCAGCTGCTATCTTACTTCCTTAAATCTAGAGATGCATTTCTACTTTAAAGATCAAATCAATTAATTTTTAGTTTAACATCTAATATACATTTTGCTATACTATAAACATTAGTGGTTTCTAAGTATAGCTATTGTTATGAACTTTAATGTAGTCATTACTTATCTTGAATAGTAAACAAAATGATTGGGAATAATTGCAGATACATTAAGAGTTAAGACAGTACTGAAGGTATAATATTGTATGGGAACTCACCTTCTGAGCTGATTAAATAATTAAGACCATTGGCAGACCACCTCCACTTCCTGATTGGATCGTATTCGGTCTTGTTGTGGGAATGCAAGGTGGAACAAATAAAGTCCGCCATGTTTGGGAAAACTTGGTGGCTCAGGACGTTCCAAATTCAGCTTTTTACTTGCTGGTAATATCCTCATGTCCTAAACTATAAAATGTTTGTTGCAATAATCAGTTTCAAGTGTTTTAATAACCTAATGCATAGTTACATAACCAGTTCGAGCCTAGTGTGATCAACGAGCTTTCGAAACCTGTTTGCTAGTAAGAACCGGTGTCTACAACCGGTGTCTACATGCCTCTATTATAGAGTAAGGAAACCAGTTTTTATATAAGAATCGGTCTTGGTAAGAATTTCATTTTAAAAAAAAATTGAATTTCTAGTTTTTGCAAAAAAATAAAAAAATTTCATAATTCCATAACATACAACTAAAGTAAAGTGCATAAATCTTGATACATGACAATATAACCAACTACAACATATCAAATCGTCTCAACTTGACTCAAACTTGTTTAACTAATTTAAGCTAGAAAGGAATGTAGTAGCAGCAAGCTCGCCCTTCAAGGCTCCAACAACAGCTTCATCAATTTCGATTGCAACTCCTTCCTGCACAAATGTTTAAATATGACATACTGACGACGCAAAATCCAAATAAAAGCACAAAACTCGAAAGTTATTCACAAACCTGCGCTTCCATGGTACTAGCACCGAGATGAAGTGTAACAGTGACTTTTTCATGATTAACCAAAATGTTATCCTTCGGTGGTGGTTCAAAATATGTGTGAACAGAGTTTTTAGTTAAAAACAGTATAGCAACTTGCATCGTGTGCCAGAAAGTTTAAGTCTGGATTTGGCAATCTTCTTTCCTTTTTCTTAACTGCTGTAGGTAGCAACAAATGGTTGTTCTTCATTCACTTTGGTACCAAACTAGTAGCATCTCCTGCATAATAGAAGAAACAAGATAAGACCTCCAAATTAACTGCTTAAAATGTATATGTTCCCATGGAAATTGCAACACTGCATAAATTTTGACAAATGTCAAAGCCAAAATAAGATATCTACGCTTGGCTAACCCTATGGATTCCGTCCCATGATAGCCCCTTATGTGATTAATAGAGGACATCAAAGAAATCTAACTAACAATCAAGAAATCATCGTAGAATGAACACATGCATTTAAGATGATTTTCTGATATTTTCATCACTGTATCCAATTTCTATGGTCTGTGAAAAACAAAATGTGATAGCAGATTGCTCTGTGTACAATAGCAAAAATAAGACCAGAATATGGACAATGGGTACAGCCGTACAGCCTTGTTATAAATGGCATAAAGCAATAGGAAACAGGGCAGCATATTCAACTCGCATTAATAACTACTTCCTTTTAGGCCTGCTCCCATTGGCCAGAACTCTATAATGTAGGATCGCCTGTGCATATGAAATCATAAAAGAACCAAAATTACATATAAGTCTGTAGTTAGATTTGTGATTTCTTACTATTACGTACTTTGTAATATCTTCTCATGCATATGAAACTTGGTAATTAAGCATTTTACTGATATACGTAAGGTAGCCCCTCATCGGACGGGTCTATATTTTAGTTTGGTATGAAAGTGAAAATATGAACAAGCTATCAACCATGTTATTAAAACCTTTTAGGAGCTTATATTTATCAATCATAACTTCCATGTACGAGTAGTTAACAGCTTATTCATGCAACAAGCTTAGACCATTTTACCAATATTTAAAATAAATTTAAAGCACCATTTCTTATCTAATTTGCAACTACTAACTTAATGATAGTTTCATTTTTTTACATTTAATGCAACAGCTTGCATACCTTGGAAAGAAATCGTAAACCGTAAACAAAAAAACTGACTACATGTACTAGTAAAGTGGTGCAAAGTCATTGATAATTAAACAATAAACCCTGAAATGCATTTTTCATGGCATGTTGCATTTTGAAAGGAAAAAAAAATAAAAAAAAAAAAAAAAAAAAAAAAAAAAAAAAAAAAAAAAATCAGAATATATATAACAAGAAAGAAACATAACATACCAGTCATTGCAATCTTCACACTGTACCATCAAGACATCAGGGTTACTTGGCATCTCGCATTTGCAATACCTTCAAAAGAGAATATAATCATGAAAAAGTAATCGGAAGTATCAAAGCAAAAGTTATTTAATCTATCAACAAAGATAAAGGATGGAAAACATACACCATAATGTAGTCTGGACTTAAGCGTCCAGTGACACGCTCGTACTCAAAACGAAAAAAGTAATCCTCTGGCCCGACATCCTCAAGATTGGCGTAATTCTTGTAGGTATGAACAATACACTTGTCTTCAATTGTATCAGCACTCTCAGTAGCAACGTGGTCTGACAAGACTAATTCCTTCATTCCATGAAACCTTAATCTCCCTGCACTTGTTTCCTCTGGACGATAAAACCATCTAACTATAACCCTCACATTCCCCACGGCATCAGCAACAAATCTCTGAACACGAGCCACATATGGGGCTTTCTCGTTCCCTGAAGGTCTCATTAACACCGATTCCCCAACTTCAAAACCATATGAAAACAATGAAATCAGAATCTCAAAGAAAAAAGTGCATTACTTAAATCTATGGATAGGCAATAAAAAAACGATCATGAACACTACTAACTACACTACATGCCTCACATGTACATGAAGAATGGCAAATATTTAGCATATAAAAAATTGTATAAATCGATGATTTATACAAAACAACTTAGGGTTTGTTGTTGTTTGACATATAAACAGAAATAAAATAAAAAAATGTACGTGTAAGTATTAAAAATATTAGGTTGTTTGTTTAGTAAAACAAGTGTATGGGTAAATTTTCGTAAACAGATCTAGTCTCAAATGGACAAGTACATGAAGCCATAAACAAAGTTTTAATGTTCCAAAACATGCAAAAGAAGGATTATAGATGTGTGCACCTAAAACCAAACACAGATATACCAAAATTAAATACTAGATATAAAAATTCTGAAATTGAATGGTAATATCATACGTCTCACGACTTTATTGGTTCCTCTTATGGTGTAAAAATCCAGGTAACGTTTTTTTGACACAGGATATGAGAGCGAGATTTGGTTTCCGTCATAGCACCGACTGAATTATCCAATTCCATTTTAGGGTTTCGTTGACTGTTGAGTCAAAAGTAGAGGTTGCAAGTTCGACCCATTTAGTTATGTATATGTCAATTCGGGAATTGTTTTATCTACATTCGGTCAAATGGGTAAATCTAATAGTGCAAAGTTAATGAATCAATGGGGTCGGGCAGGAACAAAGTGTACTTATAAGGCATGAAACTCCTGAAGCATTCAGATCTCAAGTAATATATATAGAAATTCTGATGCTAGTTGCAACCACGCCCGACCCTCAAAAATTGGAATTGCACTCAATCCACCCGAACCATCCATTTTTTAACCTCTAATTAAAAGTACTAGATACCATGGGAGAGAGAGGAGCATCATTGTACCTCTTTAATTGCCAGCTACAACAGAGCTTGGTTGAGACAGAATCAAACTAGCAGAAGTAAATGACGAGGTTAAAGAACAAAGCCCCAGAAGAGCCACAACGTTGCTGATGATGTCAGAGCTGGTGATAACTCAAGCAACTATTACTAGTATATCGTTTGTGAACCAGAACGTTTTAGTGGACAAGCAATAGGATATGATGTTACAAGGCCATACCTCTTATAGACCTCACCACCTAATTCATGTTGTCCAGTCCACACACTAGTTATCCTGGTTCATGCATCTAAAGTTTTCTAGATTATCAGTGGGCACTGTGTATCCTTGGGAATACTGTAAAAATTTCTGGGGGCTTCAGGTCACCAGGCCAAGGACCGGGCTCTGATGGCTAAATGAGGGTCTGTTACTCTGTTTAGGACTCCCGAGAATCAGGGCAGGTTACATTTTGAACCAGAAGCACTACAATGGTGCTGATTATGTCAAGGGAATCAATGAAAACTCTCAAGAAACTCACTGGTATATGAATTTAAGTATTTCATAGAATCTACTAATTTATGTTAAGCATATTTAAGGCTGAAAACTACTGTTTCATTTGTATTTTATTAGAAACAAACTTTTAATATGTTATCTTTCAATTCTAGTAATTGCTATTGATAACCGCAGTTTATAAGAAAATCTATTTTCTTAGTTTTATACATCTTATTGACTTATTAGCAGCCAAAAATCACCTCAAATGCATTAACAGGCAGCAAATGAACTCATGTAATAAGCAAATTAATAGCTTTTTTGTTGGGTCATGTAAAACCCAAGAATGCTTCGAACATGATTTGGACACAAATTAACTAAGTGTTAACTTAAACCGAGAACAATTCAAGTCACTGAGAGAACAGCCTCTCAGTGAGTCATCTTCAGGATGCTTAAGGCGAATTCAAGAAGAAGGATTCACTACTCAGGAAGGCGGTACTCCCTGAGTAGGACTTAAGCCAAAGAAGAAGATGATGGATTCAGTGAGTATTGGATAAGAGCTCACTGAACCCCAGTCTCCTCAACCAACAAAGTGATTGAATGACTGAGGAACCAACGCCTGAAGAAAAGGCGGGAACAATAGGGAAAAGATCTGAGAAGATAAGAGTGTAAACCCAACACTCTTCTCTTGTCAGACTCAACCTTCCCTATTGCGGCTAAAAGTCATGGAGTGTCAACCAACAACTCCCAAAGACTTATTTAGCCCTTTCCTATTGGTTCTTGGAAATGACAATTACTATTTGTAATTGTCAGACACACAACCTCAACAACTTGTATTATATTTAATCACTTATACTTAGAATACTTGTGTATAAATAGAGCAACTGTGAGAGAAGTTAAAGTGTGCTTTGTATAATTAAAGTCTTGAACTTTTACAAAGGAACTTCTCTCCTACAAAGAGTATACAACTCACTGAGATAGCTCAGTGGGTATATTGTTACCACTCAAGCAAAACTTGAGTTTCGATAGGAGACACCCCATACCCTTGTCTATTCAATCCCAAGTGTTTGTTCCGCAAAACACTTGGGTATAGATTCTTGGAATTATTTCTAATAAGAATTTAAACGTTGAAAAATATTGTTGTTTTTACATTCACGTTTTATAACTGTTAGAATAATCCTTAAACATTGTATTAGTCATTAACACCAATAGATTAACTTTCTAGTTAATTCTAATCGTGTAAAGGGACCAACAAGTGGTATCAGAGCCTCTGGTTTATAAAATCTTTTAAACTAACCAAGAGTGCTCTAGGTTTTTAAAACCAAGATCCTACTATGGCTGATATAAATGTACCCCAGCTAGTCGACAAAAAGGGTGGCAGCTACTCAGCTGTTGCACCCAGACTTGAAACTGGGAAATTTAGCAAATGGAAGAAGCGTATGATTTGCTATCTTACTGGTATGGAACCCTACTACATCACCTGTATCAGGGATGGCCCATTTGTCCCTAAGACTGGCACAGGGCTAAACAAGCCTGAAGCCCAATGGACCATAGATGAGAGGAGGGTGGTCAATCAAGACCAACGCCTGAAAAGCATCCTTATATCATGTCTTCCTGACGATATAATGGAATCAGTCATCAACTGTCTAACAGCCAAGCAAACTTGGGATGACTTGGTAAACAGCTTTGAGGGTCCCTCAGATACCAAGGAAAATAGGGTCATGGACCTTAAACTTGAGTATAATACTTTCAGGGCAAAGGACTCTGAAAGTCTCTTACAGACCTACACCAGATACAAAACTTTGATAAATGAATTATCAAATGATGGTGTTGTACTGACCAAACATGAGACAAATGTTGGCTTTGTCAACAGTCTCCCTGAGAAGTGGCTCAACTTCTCACAAGGCCTGAGGAATGCTAACCACATTCAGACCCTTGAGCTCCCTGAAATTTATGGGAAGTTTGTCTATGAAGACAACTTGATCTCAAGGAGATACCCTGACTCAAAAACACATGAGTCCAAAAAGGCCTTAACCTCAACACCCATATCAACTGCTTTCTATTCTAATGGTGTTGTGCAGGATACTCAAGAGGTTTCTGAAGAAGAAATTGATGAAAGGACTGATGAGGAATACCTGAATGACCTGAACTTGGAATTCCAAGAGAGGGAACTCCTTGCTAGTTCAAAACGTTTCATCAAAAGAAATCAGTCCAACTTTACAAAATCAAAAGCAAATGAAATCACAGAATGCTTTAAATGTGGTAAAAAGGGTCATTTTGCTAAGGACTGTTATTCTAAAACTATCTCAGAACCCTCTTACAAATTTTCAGGAACTAGCAAGTTTCAACCTAAAATGTTTCAGTCCACCCAACAATACCAAAACAAGGGTCTAAAGGATTTTGAAACAAAATATAGGAATATCAAAGCTAAACTTGCTCTTCTTGAAGCCAACCCCATATTGTCTCAGGCTGCTCAAACACCTAAACCTATTCAGACAAAGAACAAGGTTTTAATAGCTGAAGCATATGATTGGGATGATGAAGAAGTTTCCTCAGATGAGGAAATAAGAGTTAGTGCACTGATGGCACTTTCAGAAGAGGATCAGGTGGCTGTGGGAAAAGGCCATGCTAGAAATGGAGAATGGGTCAACATCACCATGAAAAAGGTAAATACCTTACTTTCTATGGATGATGATTCTGATTGGCAGTCTTACATGAATTATATTTGTGTTGATTTAAAGTTTGTTGAAGAACAAAGACTTAACTTGCTTTCAAAATATAACAATATTGTGTCAGAATTAAACAAATGTAGAGATGAACTGCTTGTACTTAAGCAAGCCAAACTAGAAACAATAACTCTACAAATTCAGAACACTGAGATTTTGAAACAAAACCAAGTCCTTCAAACTGAACTTAACAAAGAAAAGGCTATCATTCAAAGCTGGACCAAGAAGAACCCTAAGGTTTTTGACACTATGGGATTAATCTCTCAGAAAACCATTGGCATTGACCCTCTTATGGTTGATCCAATTATGTGTCAAAATGAATTAAACTTTGTTCCAGCTGGCATATCTTTTGAGCAAGAAATGCTTCCCAAGTCAAATGACTGGATTGTCAGGGACAACTCAGTCAGTAAGTTACCAAACTTTGAGACTGGAAAGATCTTGCTTCCTGAAAGTCAGGCCTTGAAAAATATGCTAGGACTCACTGAAAAACTCAGTAAGCTTGAACTCACTGAACCACTCACTGAGTCCTTGGATAAGTCTGAATCAGAATCATACCCTCCACTTCCTCCACTGAATACCCTTCAGGGTGCTACACCTAACCTAGGCCTCCCACCTATGGTCTTCTCACCACACTCTCCTAAGGAGAGATCAGGAAGGGGAACAACCATCCTGAAGAGAGCAAACCTTGATGTCTCAGTAAATACTGATGACTCATCAACTTCAGTCCCTTCTGAAGAAACAACCCAAAGCCCTGACTCAAAAATTGATCAGTTGGCTGAAATGGTCAGGAAGCTAGGAGAGAAGATTGAATCTTCTGAGAAATCTTCTCAATCCAAGAAGGAACAAAAACCAACTTCCTCAAAAACCAAACCCAAACCCACCAAACCCCTGAAAAGATGTGAGCTATGCAACTATACAAATCATCTCACTGATGATTGCTATAGAGTCCTTTATTGCATGATTTGTAAAAAGGAAGATCACAGGACCTCTGATCATAAACAATGCTCAGTCATGTCAAACTTTTCAGGACTCAAGGCTCAGTGCCTGAACTACCCTTCTGATTCTAAGCAGAAACAGAAGCAAAAGGCCAAGCCTTTTCCTCCCTGCCCTTTGTGTGGGTTTAATGACCACCATCCTGACGATTGTCAATATGACAAACATGGTGAATCTAGTGGAAGCTCCACTCATAAATCCTCAGGAAAAGACAAGGTCATTCAGTCAAGAAGAGGAATGAAGCAATCCTCTCAGACTACTGAGGCTACCCCTACTACCAAATGCAAAACATGTGGTAGCTCAGTCCACTCAACCACTGACCATGAATCAATTAATACTTTCATAAGGACCTACAATACCAAACCCTCCATGAAATGGAGTCCTAGAAAGAACTGACCTAGTTTACTATTTGTGCAGAAACATGCTAGGGACCCTATTTGGCATCTAGATAGTGGATGTTCAAGGAGCATGACTGGTGTTAAGGAGTGTCTGCACAAATATGTGGAAGAACCAGGACCCAAAGTGATATTTGCTGATAACTCATCATGTCTCACTGAAGGTTATGGTTCAGTTAACTGCAATGGTATTGTCTTTACTAGGATAGCATATGTAAATGGTCTTAAGTACAATCTGATCAGTGTCAGTCAACTATGTGATGCAAAGTACATAGTTCAGTTCGATGATAAGCAAGGAACCATCTTCAATGCAAATAAGGAAATTGTCCTCATTGCACCAAGGAGACAAGATGTTTATGTATTAGACATGTCAAGTCTAACTCAGGATGGAACATGTCTCTTTGCTAAGGCCACTGATGCACTCAACTGGCTTTGGCATAAGAGACTAACCCACCTGAACTTTAAGAACATTAACAATCTTGTAAAACAAAACAAGGTCCTTGGCTTACCATCACTTGTGTTTTCTAAGGATAAACCATGCTCAGCTTGTGAAAAAGGTAAACATCACAGAGCATCCTTTAAAACCAAAACCAACTTTTCCATCAGGAACTGCCTACATCTTCTTCATATGGATCTATTTGGACCTGTCAGTCCAAGGTCTATTAACCATGAGAAGTATACTCTGGTCATAGTGGATGAATACTCAAGATACACCTGGGTATTTTTCCTGATCAAAAAGAGTCAGGCAGCTGAAACAATCATGTCCTTTGTCAGGAACATTGAAAATCAAAATGACATTAATGTCAAACAAATTAGAACTGACAATGGGACTGAGTTCAAAAATAATGAACTTGAATGTTTCTGTGATGAGAAAGGTATTTCTCAAAACTTTTCCTCTCCATACACACCTGAACAAAATGGTGTTGCTGAAAGGAAAAACAGAACACTCATTGAAGCTGCCAGGACAATGCTATGTGGATCAGTCCTTTCCAACCATTTTTGGACTGAAGCAGTCAAAACTGCCTGTTATACACAAAACAGATCCATAATTGTCAAGAGACATGGGAAAACCCCATATGAGTTATTCAAAGGAAGAATCCCTGACATTAGCTACTTTCATGTCTTTGGGTGTCCTGTGTTTATTCATAATCACAAGGATCACCTAGGAAAATTTGATGCAAAAGCTGATGATGGATACTTCCTGGGATACTCACTTGTCTCAAAGGCCTTCAAAGTGTTCAACATAAGGAGACAGCAGACTGAGGAAACATTTCATGTTACCTTTGATGAGAGCACTGATACAATCAGATTCTCAACTGCCTTAGTAGAAGAGATAGGAATTGATAATTCTTCTAGATATCCTCCTGATGAATATCTGTCTGAAAACAACTCTTCTACTCAGTATCAAGAAGATGCTAACCTCTCCTACTACATTATCCCTCACAACCTACCAAACCCAACCATCACTGAGTTTGTTGAAGCACATACAAGTACTGATGATATCCTTCAGTCTGAACAAAATACTCAGGACCCAAACAATCTCAGTGATGACTCAACCCACTTAGACACACAAGGAAATGGAAATCTTGTGTCTAATCCTGATCATACCCATCAGGCTTCTACAAGTTCTAACCCACTCCCAAGACCTCAGGATAGTTGGACCAGATCTCAGGATATAGAACTTGTCAATATCATTGGTGAGCCTTCTGAAGGCATGCTTACAAGAAGCATGGCTGCTGAACTGAGAGCAGCCTCATCCAATGAATGCCTATTTGTGGACTTCATTTCCACAATTGAACCCAAAAGTGTTAAAGAAGCACTTAAACATCCAAGTTGGGTTCAGGCCATGCATGATGAACTAGAACAATTTGACAGAAACAAGGTAATGACCTTGGTCAGATGTCCTGAGAATGTCTCAGTCATTGGCATGAAATGGGTATTCAAAAACAAAACTGATGAAAATGGCATAGTCATTAAAAACAAAGCCAGACTTGTAGCCAAAGGCTATAATCAACTAGAAGGCATTGACTATGAAGAAACATTTGCACCAGTAGCAAGGATGGAAGCCATCAGGATCTTCCTTGCTTTTGCTACATACATGAACTTCAAGGTATACCAAATGGATGTTAAAAGTGCATTCTTAAATGGTTCACTGAAAGAAGAAGTTTATGTTGAGCAACCTCCTGGATTTGAAAGCCATGAGTCTCCTGATCATGTCTATAAGCTTAACAAAGCCCTTTATGGACTGAAGCAAGCTCCCAGGGCATGGTATGAGACTCTCTCAGCCTTCTTAATCCGAAACAAATTTGTCAGAGGCAAGATAGACAACACATTGTTTATCTATAAGACAAATAATGATGTCATACTAGTACAAGTGTATGTTGATGACATCATCTTTGGCTCAACAAGTTTCAAACTTTGCAAACAATTTGAAAAACTAATGGCAAAGAAGTTTGAAATGAGCATGATGGGAGAACTAACATACTTTCTTGGTCTTCAGATCAAGCAGACTGATAGAGGAACCACTATCAGTCAAGAGAAGTATGTAAAGAATCTACTGAAGAAGTATGATCTCAGTGACTGTGCCTCAGTCAAAACTCCCATGGCTCCCCCAAACAACCTTGGTCCTGATCTAACTGGTAAACCAGTCAATCAAACTCTCTTTAGAGGAATGATAGGATCACTGATGTATCTACTTGCATCAAGGCCTGATATCCAATTCTCAGTATGTCTATGTGCCAGATATCAATCTGACCCAAGAGAATCCCATGTCACTGCTGTGAAAAGGATATTTAGGTACCTAAAGGGCACTCCTAACCTTGGATTATACTATCGAAAGTGCTCAGGACTTGATCTCAAAGGATACTCAGACTCTGACTATGCTGGATGCAACATGGATAGAAAAAGCACATCAGGCTCTTGCCAAATTCTTGGTGGGAAATTAGTCTGTTGGAGTGCTAAGAAGCAACAGTCAGTTGCCCTATCCTCAGCTGAGGCTGAATATGTTGCTGCAGCTAGTTGTTGTGCAAATGTACTCTGGATGAAAAGTCAACTCAGTGACTATGGAATTCAGTACAAGATGGTACCCATCTTTTGTGATAACACAAGTGCAATTGCAATCTCTAATAACCCTGTTCTTCATCAGAGAACAAAACATATTGATATCAGATATCACTTCATCAGGGACCATGTCATAAATGGTGACATTGAATTACACTTCATTCCTACTGAATATCAGTTAGCTGATATCTTCACCAAACCTTTGGATGAACCAACTTTCACAAGACTGAAAGCTGAATTAGGAATGTTGGATATAGAGAATCAGTCCACTGACTAATTTTTTTTTCTCTCTTCCAACTAAAAGTGTAAATTCTTAACATCTCAGGTCCCTGACTGAATATGTATATCAGTGAAAACATCTCACTGAATCCTCATCCTCAGGAACTAAACCCAAGTTCCTGAATCCTTGTCTCAGGAATCATTCCTCATTCCTGAGTCATCAGTGACTAATCCCAAGTCCCTGAAAACCAATCACTGAATGAAAAGTCATTCAGGACCCTGAAAAGGACATTAAATACTAACTTAAATGCTCTAAGTATCTAGTTAGTAAATGTCCGAGGTTGGTAACTGAACACATATTTAATTCAAGAATATTTGTTCTTTTTTTTAGCCTTTCTGGCTTCCACCTATGGGCCACCACATTCCCACTTGGCATTAAATGCCTCTCCAATCACATTTCAAATATGTGATGACTCATCTCTGCAAGTTGCACTTTTGCAGAACTGCTCAACTGTTCACCTCGACTGTTGCGCCAAACCAGGAAAGTGGAGTGTTGGCATTAAATGCGGATCCCAAAACTTATTATTCAAACCAATTTCCAAATAATTTTTTGAATAAATAAAGATTTGCTCAAATGACCAAAACACCCCCATCTCCTCTTTCCTATAAATACCCCAACCAGAAGAATACATACACACGTTTTTATAGAATTTTAAGCAAAACTCTGCCATTTTTTATTCTCAAAAACAAATTGTGTGTGCATTCTTAAGCTTTAGAACCCCTTTAACCTTAGTCAAACCCAGACTTACCCATAAATGGCTTCTTCTAAAGCTGTGAAATATGCCCCCAACGTGGATTTCACAATGGAGGGTGTAGACCTAACCAAAAATAATGTGGTGGGAAATTTCTCATATCCACAAATCTACCCAGCCTACAAAAAAGTTATGAAATATCTTCGTAATTGTTTTCTTGCAAAGGCTTTCACCCATACCCCCTCAGTCATCTACCATGACTATTTGAGGGAATTCTGGTGTACAGCTGTGGCAACCAGCCCCAAAGACACCAAAGAGTCAATCATCACCTTCACGGTGATGAATGGGAGTAGAACCCTCTCCTTTGACTACTCAGCATTCATCAAAGCCACAGGCCTTGACTTTGCTGAAGCCTTTTCTCCCAACCCTACTGATCAGGACATAAAGAATGAACTGATCTTTCTTGCACCCCATGACCCCAGACGTCCAGGAATGTCTGTGGGAGGCTTACTGGAAAAGGCTCCAGTAGTCAAAACATGGTTCCACCCTATTTGGAGGATACTGATGACATTTGTAATTCAGGTCCTGGGTGGAAATAAATCCTCTACGGAACAGTTGAACTCATCACAACAATTGATGTTGTTCAGTCTCCTTGAGGGTACAAAAATAGACATCGGAGGAATAATCTTCCGAGACCTCGTTGCTAAGCTCTCAGGAAAACATAGGCAAAGGCACATGTCCTATCCTAGATTTGTTTCCTGTGTGCTTCAGGACCTACTCGGTTCTGACTATGTGAGGACTGATGCAGAAGGTACGAAGCCTGAGGTACTGCACAAGTCAAACTTCACTAGTAGCATCAGTGAGGTTACACAAATTGCCCTGACTGAATACATGCAATCAGTCATTCAGGGTAATGACGCTATCTCTCTAGTTCCTTCACCGACCAAAAAGGTGAAGAAGACAAAGAAGGGTCAGTCCAGCCAGGTGGTTAGACCCAAGCCACTCGCCACTGAGACTGATCCTCAAAACCAACTCAACCTTAAAAAGAGGTTGAAAAAGGCCGAGACCTCTGAGACACCCATTTCTGAGACCCTCTTGACCTCAAAACAAAGGCCAACGAAAGTCACTGAGCAATCATCCTCAGTGACCTCGGGCACACCCATTCCACATGGTCCAACTGACATAAACAAGTCAGAGGGATCAGGAAGCATTCCCCCCTCACATCCCGATGAAGGTACTGATAAATCACAATCAGTGCCCAAGGGAGGAAAGGGTCCTGAACCCTCGGTAGGGCAGCACCACCCTACTGGGAAGAGGACCCACACCCCCTCACATCCCGATGAAGGAGCTGTCAAAAAACAATCAGTTCCCAAGGGAGGAAAGGGTTCTAAATCCTCGGTAAGGCAGCACTACCTTACTGAGAAGGGGACCCACAAACACTCACATCCCGCTAACGTTCCTGAGCAATCACCCTCAGGATCTCAGGGAGAAAAAGATCCTAAATCCCCTGAAGGACAGTACAATCCTGATGGGAAGGGGGTCCACAAACTCTCACAATCAGTACCTAGTGATACTACTGAAAAGCACCCATCAGTAGTTGAAGGTGCTAAGGGGGACAAAGACTCAGAGGGAAAGAAACAACCCGCTGATATGGAACCCATCAACCCCTCAGGCGGATCCAGTCTTTCAGGAACTGCCCCCAAAAGCCAGGCTGGTGTTACCCCAGTTATTATGGCTAGTCAGGCTGAGACAACCCACTCAGTTATTATGACAAAGGGGTCAGGACCTGACCAAACCGAAGGCAAATCTTTTTATAAAGAGGAGCCGGTTGATTTTTTGGGTATTGAGTCCATGGGGGACTATCAGGCTTTTATGGAGTCTGATGAAGAGCTCAGGGAAGAGAGTGAAGAAGAAATTTTTGAGGCAGGAGAGGATATGGAAACTGATGTACAACCTGAACAACCTGATCCATCACATCAGTCCTTCTCCAAGCCAAAGTGAAGAGTCAGGCTCTCAATCTTCTGATTCATCTACTGACATTCTCCAGAAGTATGATAACTCTCTTCCCCTCACTGAAAGAAAGTTGGTCAAATTCCTACTGAAGACCAACAATGCTCTTTTCACTGGTCTCACTGATGAGATGTTTGATCAACACACTGAAGCAGCTGTTCACTATGCCAACCTAAAGGCAGATGTTGAAAGTTTTCATGAAGATGTGATCGAAATCCAATCAGACACCAAACATTCCCTGACAGCTATTGATCTTCATTTCCAGAAGTTCAATCTTTCTCTTGAAGGCATCACCAAAAGCCTTGGTACTATTCAGTCAGCTGTTAAGGATGACCCCATACTCACTGAAAAGATCCTTCAAGCTGCTGAGACTTATCAGAAGCAGTCAGCTGAAATCCATGATCTCTTCAGCTTACTGAAGGATTCTAAACTTCAGGGTCTTACTACCTCCTTGGACTCAATCAGGACTTCCATGGGTCTTCAGGAAAAACATCTTGGTACTTGGGCACAATCTTCAACATCCTTGGCATGGTCTCTTGGGTCAAGGATGTCAGGCATCGAGGCTTCTCAGGCTTCTCTGGCAGATCAGATCTCAAGTCTTCAAAAAGACACCTCGGACATCAAATCAATGATGACTGAGATCTATCAGGCCTTCAAAGGTCCTACTGCTCCAGTGACTCCAACTCTTGCTATCACCATGGCTCAAGCAACAGTTGAGGGGGAGAAAGACACTGGAGTCTCAAGCCAAAGCCAACAACCTCTTCTCACACTGAGGGGGAGATTCCTTCTCACACTGAGGAAGACATTCCTGAAGCCTCTACCTCCCATCAAGATAAAGGCAAAGGCATTCTCACTGAGCCTGAGCCTCAACCAGCACCTATCACGGTTGCAAAGGATCCTGAATCACCACTCAGGATCCCATATGAAATTGATGGAGTTCTTTACCACTTCTCAGCTGATGAACTCAGTACTTATCTTCAGGAAGAGGAGGCAAAGAAGAAGTTGAAGGAAGAGGAGAAGGCAAGCAAGTCTGCCTTAATCAAGGTTGTTCATGAAGAGGCTGAGAAAATTGGTCTTGAGGCTAAGGATCTCTCAGGAAGAAAAGGTGGTATGACCTTTGTGAAAGCTCAGTCTGAGGAGATGACCACTCTCAGGCAGAAAAGGGAGGAAAGAGCCAAAAGGGCTGAAGAGATCAGGCAGAATAGGATTAAGAAATATCAGTGGTATATGACTGAAAGGATGAAGCCAGAACCAATCACTGATGTTCATATTCAAAGAAACACCAATCCTGCCGTTGTCACTGTCTACAGAGGTGCTGACAAGAGAAACTTTGATGTTCATTCACCTTTCAGATTCGCTGACTTTGGGATCACTGAATTGGACGAGTTGGGTCCATTAATAGCAAAGAAATCAAATGTTGTGGTCCCTAATCTGATGAAGTCATTGAGTCTGAGGTATGAAAGATTGGCAGCAGCACCTCAGGAACTTGGCATTCAATCTCTTCTCCCTGAATCTGCACAACCTACTTCCTCTCAGTCTTCTTCAAGGAAAAGAAAGAAGATAGAAGCTGAGCCTGAGATCAAGATTCCTGGTCTTGACTGCAATAGGGCTCTCCCTGAAGGTGTTCCTTTCAGAAACAATATGGTCATTGAACAGCCTGAAAGAGGGTTGTTCTTTATTGATGAGTTTGGTGACAAAGCCTTCCAGAGGTGGAGTGATATAGATCTATCAGGGATCAAAGCAATGCTAGGCTTTCTAATGATGGCCTCTCCACTCAAGAGTCCTGAAAATGTGAGGTTTTGTCATGACCTGAAAAGAAAAATCAATGAACATCCTGACCAACATGAGCTGCAGTCGAAGAAGCCCAAGCTTGAAGCCCTTGGAATCAAGTTGAACTGATGACCTGCCTGAATACCCACCACTATCCCTTTTTGTACTTAGTTTTGTTAGGACTTGTAAATGATATTAATAAGATGATGTTTTTATTATTTCAGTGTCCTTATTTACATTCTAGTACATTCAGTATGAGCAGAAGTCATTAGCTCACTCATATCTGATCAAAACACTTAGGAATAATTTATATCCAAATAGGGGGAGATTGTTGGGTCATGTAAAACCCAAGAATGCTTCGAACATGATTTGGACACAAATTAACTAAGTGTTAACTTAAACCGAGAACAATTCACGTCACTGAGAGAACAGCCTCTCAGTGAGTCATCTTCAGGATGCTTAAGGCGAATTCAAGAAGAAGGATTCACTACTCAGGAAGGCGGTACTCCCTGAGTAGGACTTAAGCCAAAGAAGAAGATGATGGATTCAGTGAGTATTGGATAAGAGCTCACTGAACCCCAGTCTCCTCAACCAACAAAGTGATTGAATGACTGAGGAACCAACGCCTGAAGAAAAGGCGGGAACAATAGGGAAAAGATCTGAGAAGATAAGAGTGTAAACCCAACACTCTTCTCTTGTCAGACTCAACCTTCCCTATTGCGGCTAAAAGTCATGGAGTGTCAGCCAACAACTCCCAAAGACTTATTTAGCCCTTTCCTATTGGTTCTTGGAAATGACAATTACTATTTGTAATTGTCAGACACGCAACCTCAACAACTTGTATTATATTTAATCACTTATACTTAGAATACTTGTGTATAAATAGAGCAACTGTGAGAGAAGTTAAAGTGTGCTTTGTATAATTAAAGTCTTGAACTTTTACAAAGGAACTTCTCTCCTACAAAGAGTATACAACTCACTGAGATAGCTCAGTGGGTATATTGTTACCACTCAAGCAAAACTTGAGTTTCGATAGGAGACACCCCATACCCTTGTCTATTCAATCCCAAGTGTTTGTTCCGCAAAACACTTGGGTATAGATTCTTGGAATTATTTCTAATAAGAATTTAAACGTTGAAAAATATTGTTGTTTTTACATTCACGTTTTATAACTGTTAGAATAATCCTTAAACATTGTATTAGTCATTAACACCAATAGATTAACTTTCTAGTTAATTCTAATCGTGTAAAGGGACCAACATTTTTCATTTAGTCAACTATCACAAAAAAAAAAAAAAAAAAAAAAAAAAAAAAAAAAAAAAAAAAACTTACTGCAGCTCTCGAAGCATGGTGGCTAACTAAAGAAAAGTCCAGTAACAAGAGACATACATGACGTGCCAATCTATAAAAAAGAACACTGATGAGCATACTCAAATCAAATTCCATGTCAAAATTGATACAAATCTCGCTCACCTCATCTATTGGTTGAATATTATGATATAGTATCTCCAAAATGGAGAAACACTTCTCATATTCAAGAAAATGACAGAGGATGACTGCCTATTAACAAAAATCAGAGACATCAGTAAGTTAAAAACACAAAATATATACATCACAGAAACAACAAATCGCATATTGATGTACTATGTTAAACATTATCACAGAAACATCAAAATCGTCAGCTGAAACGCTCTGTGCACTATTTATGGACCCGTACAAAAAATTTGTCAGGTTTAGCCGCGTCCGCGTCCGAGGTTGTCCAGTAGGGCATTTTCGCGTCTTTCCCATAGTTCTTTTGCTTGTTTTTCAGCTGACTGCAAGTTGCATTAATAAAATTTTACTTTTTTTTAACCAAACATACACATATTTGCAGAAGTGCACATACGTAGGGTGGCAAAATGGGCAGTCCGAGCAGGTGGGGTAAAACAGGTCAAAACAGTGTACAGTTTAGTACGGGTCCTCTAAGCATTTCTTTGTTCCTTTAATATAAAGTAAGTAATCATGAAATTATATTGTTACAATTATAATTTAAACTATCCTAACAAAGTGATTTAGAAGGTTTTATGCATTATAATACATTTCAGATAACTTTCCCCCAGTTTGACCTCCTCAACCCATCACAAACGGTGGTATTAATATTTGCTCTAAGCTAGTTTAGAGCAATACCAAACAGCCCCTAAGCAATTCCAATAAGCAATCCCATACATCTATAAACAGTAAATTCAAGAAGCAATTCCAATTAGCGATACTTAAACATAAGTTACACGTTACTGAGATCATCATGAACATGAATTGAAATGTTCGATAAC
Organism: Artemisia tridentata subsp. tridentata; assembly: GCA_021014915.2. Taxonomy (NCBI): domain Eukaryota; kingdom Viridiplantae; phylum Streptophyta; class Magnoliopsida; order Asterales; family Asteraceae; genus Artemisia; species Artemisia tridentata. Next base: position 311,919,119 of record CP139509.1, read on the forward strand.
AGACATCACAAAATGCATCATAAATTCGTATCTAACATAACTAAATTACTACGAGGACATGTAACGCAACATCAAAGACAAATCGACAAATCCATAACTACTAGAGCAGAATCCTACTTGCTAATGGACGAAATTCAAACGAAAACACATAAGTTCACTAAAACTATAAACTATAAAGTAAACATATCAGAAAATCAAGCGATAATCACCACTGAAGACATAAAACTTGCAGTTAGGCTAAACAAAGCGATAACTTACAATTTACATAACTAAAATCATTATGAACAGGTATCTAACAGCATAAGTTGTTTCAACATCAATAACTTCAATACGATTAACACAAATTGACTCAAAATCACCATATATCAAGCAATAATTCCTACTACAGATGTATCAACTTATATTGTGCGAGCTTTTGTAGATGGGTCCCGCAGATGGTTATGAGCTTTTGTCAACAGACATTAACCTTAAAATAAGTAACAATTGCGTATCAAAGTTAAATTAAGAAGAAGGAAAATACCATTTGATGTGCTCAAACTCAGATGAATGACCCAAATTGAGCTTGGTCATGATGGTAGAGGTGAGTGTTGGTTTGGGATACGATTTGATAAAAAAGACTGCGGTTAGGGGACGATTGGCGGGAGGAGAAGCTATGAAGGTGGAGGATCGTGGTATTGTATAGTAGCAGTCAAAATTGGGGGAGAGTTTGGGGGAGAAAGTTGTGGGTCGTGGGTTGTATATAGTTTTTTTATTTTTTTTCTTTATTATTATTATTATTATTATTATTATTATTATTATTATTATTATTATTATTATTATTATTATTATTATTATTATTATTATTATTATTATTATTATTATTTTTATATTTTATATATAAAAGATGAAATTATATAGTGACTTATTTAGTTGGAGAAAAGAAATTATTGCATAATATATGCTATTTATTTAATTTATTCGGCTATGTCTTCGGTTTGTAATGCCTGCAAAAATAACAAATGTATAAAAACACATTAGTTGTTGACTATAAAATAAATATATTAGCTTAAATTTAGTTATAACTTGAGTAACTTATTTTATTATTTGACTTGTCATTCTTCGTGTCCTTCTTGATGATCCGATCTTAAATAAACAGTATCATCAAGAATTTCATCTAAAGACTGAATACCACTAGAAAATGGAGGTAGCTCGTCAAACTGATTATAGTCGTCCTCGTCCACAACATCATCAACACCAACTATATGTCGTTTACCATGCATGACAATGTGCCATCTCTTGTCTATTAAGTCCTCGACAAAAAATACTTGTGTGGCTGGGTTTGCTAGAATGAATGGGTCAGATATGTAGCTGTTTGTGGAAAGATTGACACACGTGAAACCATCCCTATGAACTTTAACACCTCCCTTGTCATTGACCCATTTACACTTGAATAGGAGTATAACAAACAAATTGTAATCCAATTCCCATATTTCTTTAATGACACCATAATATGAATTTTTTGAGCTTGTCATCCTCGGTGAATCTGTCATTGTTGAAATAATTGAGATAGCATAAAAATTTCTGAAAATTTAGATATTGAGATAGTATTCCGTTCGGCACATTCAAAAGATCACTAAGACCGGTTTTATAGTAACCAACGGGTGTCTATAAGTGGAATATAATAAAACTGGTTTCTTAAAAGAAACCGGTGTCTTTACTAATCTTCTAAGACCGGTCTCTTCCGCAGAACCAGTTTTTCTTAATTTTAATATTTAAGAGAGTGGTTATTCAATGACAACCGGTTTTTTACACTTTCCCTACCCCATATTTTTTACAATAGGAACTGGTTATTATATAACCGGTTTCTATTAGGAGATGTTTATGTTCTTTTTTGTGGTAGTTACTCTTTAACTAATTAATTGATGTTTCCTTAGTTTTTTTTAGTAACCATGGATTCTGACTTTTTGTCCAACTAATTCATCAGATTTGAGCCCATCGTCAAACAAACCAAACAGAGTAAACTCCTCTCTTTTTCAGAAAAGTTGGCGTGCCCACTTAGAGTTGTTTGCACCTAGCACAAGTTGAACTTGATACATCTCAATAGTTCCTCAAGTTCTTTACCACTAGGCCACCTCTAAGTGGTTATATTTTCTTAATATTTTTAACAATAACTTTAAGTAAGAATATTATGTTAAACTCGATCAAACTTATCTATTTATTTTTAATAATGCATAATTAATTTGAAACAAGCCGAAAAAAAAAAGATAAAAAATAATTTTGGATGAAGGGAGTACCTATGTTCAAGGTTATAAAAGGCGTGAGGCGTGGCGTGGCGGCATGACCGCGCCTCAAGCCTTACGCATCATGACGGAGCCTTTGCGTTTCTTAAGGCGTTACTAAAGCGGCAAAAAAATATTTATAGATTTATGTATTTATAATTTTAGATCATATTACGCATATTATATTAGACATTTAGACTACTACTTACTATATAATTACCAGACCCATATACCAAATAGCCCAAATTCCAAATACCGGTTCAAAATAGTTAAAAAAAAAACAAAACAAAAAAAAATATTTCAAAAAGTGGCACCATGCCTTACCAAAAGGCGCGCCTTTCGCGCTTTTTCTCGCCTTATTTCACGCCTTTTTGCGACACGCCTAGATCAGTCGCTAAGATCCATTTCGTGGCGGTGAGGCCACGTCTCACGTCTTGGCAACGGCTTTGCGGCGCCTTGGCGCGCCTTTCAGAACACTGCCTGTGTTTGCGATAGCTATTTTTTGTAAAACAAATTGGTTGACCACCATTTAATTTTGACCTTTTTTTTATCATCTTGTTCATCTATACTACATATAAAGCATGAATGACTCTCTCTCCTCTTGGTCTTAAAATTAAGACTTACAAGCTATAATGCTTATTGTACAATACACAAAGCACTATTAATGATCTTTCTCATCAATCTTAATTTTAAGACTTACAAGTCTTAAAGCTTAATTTACAAAATACAAAGCACTATTAATTTGGTCAAGATATTTAATGTAATTAATTAATTAATTGGTCAATAAATATAATTAATTTATTTATTAAAACACCCCTTACATAAGAAATACAAATTATCAAGCATATTGTGCAACCAACTTAAACACAATTCCTACATTAAATGTTACTAATACAAATAATAAAGCACATTATACAAATATTCAAGCACGAACGGGCAACGGGCCAAACGGCCTAGAGCCCGAACGGGCACGGGCCAAACGTGCTAGAACCCGAACGGACACGGGTCAAACGGGTCACGAGCTAAACGGGCACGGGCCAAACGGGCTAGAACCCAAACGGACACGGGCCAAACGGGCATGGGCTAAACGGGCACTGGCCAAACGGGCTCATGTTATACGAATGACTTTAAAAAAGACCCAAAAAGACGACATAAATGCCTTAGTTAAAGAGTTGAAATATTTCACATGAAATTCTTGATATCCGTAAATTTATTATTAAAAAACACATAATTAACTAAAATACATGATTCACCAAAAAATATTATTTCAGGGTACCCGCCGCCGCAACGCGCAGATATCCTACTAGTATTTATAAATGGCAAATGACAGTTGACCATAGTGCTCCGTATTAAAATAATAGGGAATAGAGATGTTAAGGTTCATTTAAAGCCAAATTAACTGCAACGTTACGACACCATTACTTTTGATTTCTTTTGTTGTGTTCTCTGCGTCTCCGCCTTTTACGCCCAAACGTCATGTACTTATCGAGACCCCTACCACTACCACCCACCCATATTTTACTACAGAGTAGTATATTAGGCTGGACAAACTCTTGACTCAAAGCGATTTGAGTTATCGGCTGCCACGTCAGTTTTTTTTTTTTGTCGATCAGAAGCGACTGACCTGCCACACTCTGTGACCGACTTCTTCTTTTCTTTTTTTTTTTTTTTTTTTTTTTTTAATCCATTTTTCCTTTATATATCCTCTTTTCATCTAATATATACGTGTGGCAATCAAAATATCTAGTATATACGTGTCTTGCATGTTAAACACACATGCGTGCAATCAAAATATCTAGTATATACGTGTCTTGAAGAAACACAATGCAGCCACCTGCATTGTGTACAACCAACGCATCTACAACAAAACATAAAACGGGCGACCACTGTTTTGGCGGGGACGCATATGTCCCCGCCGAAAGTCACTAAACGACAAAATATGTGCTGACCTGGCACAAAGTCTCGCTGACCATTTATAAAATTTTCAACACACCTTTTCGGCGGGGACATGTCCCCGCCGAAAGTATTTCACATATTTGTTGAAGTTTGACCAAACTTGAAGCGCTTAATTGTTCCCGCGTATTTTTCCCTCTCTACCTTTCGGCGGGGACATGTCCCCGCGGAAAATCTTACTTATTTTGGCTCCAAAAGGTAAGTTTATTACCGCCAAGATTTAGTATCTTTTGGCGGGGACATGTCCCCGCCGAAAGTATTACCGCCAAATTTTCATTTTACCCCGCCAATTTTTTACTTATATATATCGTATAATAAAGTTATCACAAAACACGTAAATTCACACAAAAAACACACATAACAATGGATGGTTTAACGCCGGAACAGGAATGGTCAAAGGCTTTATCACACGAGCTCCTGTATAATGAAATTATACTTCATTGGGGCTGGGAAATTTTTGATGAATATGGTTCTTATGAGAACTGTGCACCGTGGCAGAGAGACAAGATTCTGGAATGGTTGAGGAGAAAGCCGTACTATAGAGAGTATTTGGAAGAGCTAGATGCTGCTGAAGCTCAACGTGCTGCTGAAGCTCAACGTGCTGCTGAAGCTCAACGTGCTGCTGAAGCTCAACGTATCAAGGAAATGAGAGCAAGGAAGGGAAAAGATGGTGCGAGTTCCAGCAAAGCGGGAAGTAGCCGCAAAAAAAAAATAAACGGGTTGTTTCGTTTGGTTGTCCAGTTGTTTAGTTTGAGTTGTTTCGTTTGGTTGTCGAGTTGTTTAGTTTGAGTTGTTTCGTTTGGTTGTCGAGTTGTTTAGTTTGAGTTGTTTCGTTTGGTTGTCGAGTTTTTCGTTTGAGAACTCTTGCGTATTTTAAATAAAATGTTTGCCTTCGTGTTTGTTAATTGTGATATTGTTTCTTCAAATAAGGTCATAAACCCAAACACCCTTTTGGTGTAGGAAATAAGCAATCCCAAACACCCCTCTTTAGACAGCATAAACCAAACGGCCCTTGTGGGCTACTGTTAACAAAACAACATAAACCAAACGGCCCTGTTTGGACAACATAAACCAAACGGCCCCTTATGGTTGAATCTTGATGGATACTTAAGTTTTCACAGCAACAACAACATCACTGGAACATTTTAAAGCGAACGAATTAAAAATATAAAGCACGTTCGACATCAGTTTTCACAACAACAACAACATTTTATTAAACAACAACAATAACAGCAACAGCAACAACAACAACAAACAACAACAACGACAATAACAGCAACAACAACAACAATAACAGCAACAACAACAACCTACATACGAAGATTTCCCATATCACCTAGCATGTCATTATAAAGGTCATGAAATAAGGCAGCTGAATCAGTTGTGTGTTTGTCTGGATGCATATACACTTCTAGCATTTTATTGAGTACCATTATCTGGTGATTCAGTTTGATGCAGTTTGAGCACTCTGTATTTCCAGGACTCGATGTTGAAGGTCCTGCAGTGTAACGAGTTGGAGTTATGGATGATCTTGCGGAATGAGTTGGAGGCGTTAAAGCTCCAAGAGAACCGGTCATTTTGGCTAGTCGTTCCTCCTTCCATAAAAAAAAATCGCATCCATACTCCTTTGTCCCACCCTGTTAAAGAGTAAAAACTATTATTTTTAACAACTAACCAAATTATTTATATAACACACAAAAAAGTATGTAATTGTTCACCTTTGAAAAAGGACACGCATAGTATTGTTTACCAAGGGAGTAAGGTTTATGCGATTCTCGCAGAATTACGTCTCCTCGTTTACAAGGACAAGCAAAAGCTTCAAATTCCGCCATCTTTACCATGATAACAGTGTGTGTTTGTGGTTGTGAGGTTAAGTGGTTTTGAGTACAAGAGGTTGCGAATTTGTGTGGATAAGATGTTAGTATATAAGAGCAGGTCTTGGTGGGAAATTTTTGGCGCCAGCATTTTGGTGGGAAAGTTTTGGCGGGAAATTTTTGGTGGGAAAGTTTTGGTGGAAAAGTTTTGGTGGGAAAGTTTTGGCGGGAAATTTTCGTGTGTAACCATAACATCTCGGCTCGTTCGTTAAACATCTCGTGTGTAACCATAACATCTCGGCTCGTTCGTTAAACATATCGTGCCTTACCATAACATCTCGGCTCGTTCGTTAAACATCTCGTGGGTAACCATAACATCTCGGCTCGTTCGTTAAACATCTCGTGTGTAACCATAACATCTCGGCTCGTTCGTTAAACATCTCGTGTGTAACCATAACATCTCGGCTCGTTCGTTAAACATCTCGTGTGTAACCATAACATCTCGGCTCGTTCGTTAAACATCTCGTGTGTAACCATAACATCTCGGCTCGTTCGTTAAACATCTCGTGTGTAACCATAACATCTCGGCTCGTTCGTTAAACATCTCGTGTGTAACCATAACATCTCGGCTCGTTCGTTAAACATCTCGTGTGTAACCATAACATCTCGGCTCGTTCGTTAAACATCTCGTGTGTAACCATAACATCTCGGCTCGTTCGTTAAACATCTCGTGTGTAACCATAACATCTCGGCTCGTTCGTTAAACATCTCGTGTGTAACCATAACATCTCGGCTCGTTCGTTAAACATATCGTGTGTAACCATAACATCTCGGCTCGTTCGTTAAACATCTCGTGCCTAACCATAACATCTTGGCTCGTTCGTTAAACATCTCGTGTGTAACCATAACATCTCGGCTCGTTCGTTAAACATATCGTGTGTAACCATAACATCTCGGCTCGTTCGTTAAACATCTCGTGCCTAACCATAACATCTTGGCTCGTTCGTTAAACATCTCGTATGTAACCATAACATCTCGGCTCGTTCGTTAAACATCTCGTGTGTAACCATAACATCTCGGCTCGTTCGTTAAACATCTCGTGTGTAACCATAACATCTCGGCTCGTTCGTTAAACATCTCGTGTGTAACCATAACATCTCGGCTCGTTCGTTAAACATATCGTGTGTAACCATAACATCTCGGCTCGTTCGTTAAACATCTCGTGCCTAACCATAACATCTTGGCTCGTTCGTTAAACATCTCGTGTGTAACCATAACATCTCGGCTCGTTCGTTAAACATATCGTGTGTAACCATAACATCTCGGCTCGTTCGTTAAACATCTCGTGCCTAACCATAACATCTTGGCTCGTTCGTTAAACATCTCGTGTGTAACCATAACATCTCGGCTCGTTCGTTAAACATCTCGTGTGTAACCATAACATCTCGGCTCGTTCGTTAAACATCTCGTGTGTAACCATAACATCTCGGCTCGTTCGTTAAACATCTCGTGTGTAACCATAACATCTCGGCTCGTTCGTTAAACATATCGTGTGTAACCATAACATCTCGGCTCGTTCGTTAAACATCTCGTGCCTAACCATAACATCTTGGCTCGTTCGTTAAACATCTCGTGTGTAACCATAACATCTCGGCTCGTTCGTTAAACATCTCGTGTGTAACCATAACATCTCGGCTCGTTCGTTAAACATCTCGTGTGTAACCATAACATCTCGGCTCGTTCGTTAAACATATCGTGCATTACCATAACATCTCGGCTCGTTCGTTAAACATCTCGTGTATTAGGTAAAAGTGATGTAAATAATTTTAAAAAGTTTTAAATTAATAAAATATCATTTAGAAAATTTTTAGTTAAATCTAAAAGAATTAATATTCATTTTAAAAGTTTTAAATTAATTAAAAATAATTTATAAAATACTTTCAGCGGGGACATGTCCCCGCAGAAAGATTTCCCAAAAAAATCAAGTTTCCCTCGTAGCATTTACTTTATCCCGCCAAAGGTTTTTGCGATTTTTATTTACTTTCGGCGGGGACTTGTCCCCGCAAAAAAGTAAGATTAAAATAAGCTTTTACATTCTGCGGGGACATGTCCCCGCAGAAAGTAATTACTAAAACTAACCCCAATATTAGTTTTCAGATCTAACACTTAGAAAAAAAAAATAAAACTCATCTCCTTCACTTCTTCTGCTTGCGCGTTCGATCCACCACCAACACCACCATCTCCACCACCAACACCACCATCTCCACCACCACAACACCACCATCTCCACCACCACAACACCACACTCGCACCACTGTGCACATCTTTCCTCCCCTCCTCTCCCGTTTAATTCTTTCCTCCCCTCCTCTCCCGTTTAATTCTTTTCTCCCTCTCTTTCCGTTTTTTTCCGTTTAATTTCTTCCGTTTAATTCTTTGTGAGTAATTTTAGCTTTTTTTTTTTTTTTTTTAATTTTCGTTATCTTTTTAATTTGTTATTTGTTTTTAATTTTTTGTCATTTGTTAATTTTTGTTAATTTCTTGATTTTTTTTTTTTTTTTTTTTTTTTTTATATGTTAATTTTTTTTAGGTATAGTTGCTGCTGAGAACATCTAGCCGCCAAAAAGCCGAGACCACAACCAAGGTTTTCTTTATATATATACATATTTTTTTTTGTGTTTATGTGTTACCGGGGACATGTCCCCGCCAAAAGTTTATATTGATTAATTTGTTAGTCTATTCATGTAACCATTATAATTTTGCTTATGAAATAAGGGTAGCAGGTTGATTTTAGTTGGCAGTTATATTCACTCACTTAGTTAGCAGCAATAGTCTAGGAGCGCTAGTATATCAGTTATAGCACGTCGAGTTGGACTTATGAGTGAAATCAGTTACGGCAGTTAGATATCAGTTATAGCAGCAGTTAGTATATCAGTTACACAAGTTAGTATATCAGTTAAAGGGGCAGTGGTGTAGCGTATAAAATGGATCTTTTAACACGTCGAGATGGACTTATGAGTGAAATCAATAAAAATGAAACTTATAGCCGGCCATGTAGTCTTTCGATATATGCAAAAAAAATAGGTATGTTATATATAAAATTTCGAAATAACTGGTGTAGAATATAGGTGGTTCGACGGTTTTTAAAACTTTAAAAATACTTGGTAAATTTTCTGGTTATGTGCTAGGACTTAGCGAGTTGGTCAAGTTGATTAGAGCTTTTATGAATGTCGATTTGTACACATGAGTGAAGACACAAAACACGAAATATTTAGCTAGTTGAGTTGACAATCGAGACAAGCAATAAAATGGGGTGGTCGTTTTATTAGATTCGGAAATAAATATGTGTTAAAAGAGTCAGTCGAGACAATATTTAAACAACCCAACACTTGGAAATTTATTTACCCGTTTTGAAAAAATATAGAGTTATGGTTCGGATTGACTTTAATGAGATTGCACATGATATATTAGTGATGTTATTAAGTTCTTAAGACCATAAAATGTATACGAAAGGAGATGGTTCAGAAATACGAACATGCAAACGTTTAACAGCAGCCCCGAAAGGGTGCGTTTGGTTAACCACAGCCTTGACCACAACCTTGACAATAAAACATTTACAATATATTAGATAAAACTCAGATTACTTGTATTCACTTATATAATGAGTTTGAAAATGATTGGTATGCGTTTGTGAATATATGAAAATGATTGTGCGAATATGTTATGTTCTTATAATTTTTTTATCTAATTGTGTTAGACTATTATACATGATTTTAGGAATTTAGTGATTAATTTCGGAAAGTCCCCGTCCGAAGTTAATCATCCCATAGAAAACCCGTCCGAAATTAATTTATTAGAAATTAATTTTGGAAAGTCCCCTGTTTGGGACTGCTTTTTGAATGTTTTGTCTCATTTAGGATTTGAATGCGTATAATTGATTTACTATTTGTGAAAATTTCGACAGTGTTTCCCCTTTACTCCTACGAATATGTCTTTAATGCACATATTTGGGGAGTTGAGGGGAAATGCTGCCGAAATTTTCTCAAATAGTAAATTCAATTATACGCATTCATATATGAGACGAAACATTCAAAGAGTGGGTTAGGATTGCCTTCCATAGTTGGATTAGGTGAACAAAATGCACAACTCGTGATTCCACCTTTATGTATTTATGGGTAGATTTTTTTGAAAATGTTTAATTCTAAATAATTATTTATTGCATCATTAAAACGCAGTTATGCCAATTGATAAGAGTTGGGTCTCTCAACCTCGTTCTAGCCTCGAATTTCTAAAAGGTCTTAGAGCTTTTTGCCAGTATTGCAAGTCCTTTGTGAATATTGATGGGAATGTTAAATGTCCATGTAATTATTGTCGTAACTCTCGTTGGGTAAAACACGAAGATTTGTTTGATCACATACTCTCATACGGTTGGGACCAAAATTATACGAAATGGTATAATCACGGTGAACCGGATGAGCAGACAGTAGTACCCAACACGAATCAACATGGGAGTGATATGGCTGAGTTCCTTCATGATATTTGTCCGAATAACGAACAAAATGAGCCAACTGAAGGAAATATTGGCGAGACAAGCAACGAGCCAACTCCCCAACGTAACGATTTTGAAGAGTTACTCGCCAATGCCAACGAGCCACTATACCCGGGCTGTAATTGGATGTCTTCATTGGACTTTATGACAAAGTTTACGAACATCAAGGTCAAAGGTAAAATGAGTGACACCACATTTAACGAAACCCTAAAATTTCTCAAAGAATGTTTCCCACCCGCTCTAGGATACAAAATCCCATCGTCATACTATGACATAAAGAAAACATATAAAACGATCGGGTTAGGATACGAATCCATACATGCTTGTGTAAATGACTGTTTTTTATATCGGGGGGTGGGTAATGAAGATTTGCAGAATTGTCCCATCTGCGATGCTAGTAGATGGAAAGACAAGAACACACTGGGGAAGAAAGTTCCTAACAAGGTGTTGCGTTATTTTCCTATCATTCCTAGACTACAACGTTTGTACAAGTCTAAACACACTGCAAAACATATGACTTGGCATGCTTCTGGGCAGTCTACGGAGGACGGTAAGATGCAACACCCGGTTGATGGTCAATTATGGAAGAAATTTGACATTAAGTATTCTAAAGAATTTTCCTATGAAAAAAGAAACATCCGATTAGGGTTGGCTGCTGATGGTTTCAATCCGTACGGCAACCTTAGTCAGTCTTACAGCATGTGGCCGGTCATATTAACAACATACAATACGCCTCCCTGGATATGTATGAGAGAAACTTCTCTTATGTTGACGTTGTTAATTCCGGGCCCTAAATCACCTGGGAAGGACATAGATATTTACTTGAGGCCTTTGATTGAAGACCTAAAGATTCTATGGAAATATGGAGTCATGACTAGGGATGCTGCCACTGGCACTGAATTCTATATGAGAGCAGCGCTTTTATGGACTATCAATGACTTTCCCGCTCGAAGTAGTTTGTCTGGGTGGAGTGGGCAAGGTTACTTGGCTTGTCCGACATGTAATATAGACACTCCATCTACTCGCGTGTTAGGCAAAACCGCTTATGTTGGTCACAGAAGATTCTTAAAAACGACCAATAAATGGCGGAAAAATAAACGGGCATTCTATACTCGGGTCGATGATCATAGACAACCTCCTAGAAAACTTACCAGTGATGTCATCTTGAATCAACTTAGTAGATTGCCTAAACGTATCCCGGGGAAACATCCAAGCTTTGGGGGTGCGAAGAAAAAACGTGATTCTGTTCGCGAATTGAATTGGACCAAAGTATCCATTTTCTACGAGCTAAAGTATTGGTCTTTTCTTACACTAAAACACAATTTAGATGTCATGCATATCGAAAAAAATGTGTGTGAGAGTGTGTTGGGTACTTTGTTAATGAATGACAAATCAAAAGACACCAACAAGGCAAGACAAGACTTAGAAAATTTGCAAATTCGTGAAGAGTTGTGGCTCGTCAACAAAGGAAACGGGAAGTGCTCTAAGCCTCATCCCACGTACTCTTTCACAGCTGAAGAAAGAAAACAATTTTGTCAATTCATCAAAGGTACGCGTTTTATTTCTAAATTTATTTGCTCCAATTCTATTCGCGTATCCATTTCGACGACTTACTCTAATATCATTATTTTTTTGTCAATTCATCAAAGGTGTGAAACTACCTGATGGGTTCGGATCTAACTTCAAGCATAAAGTGACCGACAATGATAGCAACATAACAGGCTTGAAGGCTCATGACTGTCACATAATGATGCAGCGGTTGCTTCCTGTTGGACTTCAAAATTACTTGAAGGACCAAAACACCGTAACACCAATAATCGAGCTTTGTTCATTCTTCAAACAAATATGCGCTCGAACTTTGATGGTGGATGACATGTTGAAAGCTAAAGAACAACTCATCAATATTTTGTGCAGTTTCGAGCAAATTTATCCTCCTGCTTTTTTTGACATAATGATTCACTTGGTTATTCATCTACCCGAAGAGGCTATTGAAGGCGGGCCTGTTTACATGAGGTGGATGTATCCATTTGAAAGATACATGAAAAAGCTCAAGAATTATGTTAGAAATAAAGCTAAGCCCGAAGGTTCAATAGCGGAGGGTTATATTGCTGATGAAGCATTAACTTTCTGTTCGCATTATTTTCGGGGTGTTGAGACGAGATTTAATCGTCCTGACCGGAATGAGGATGGTCCAAGCCCAACAAGTCAATTTCAGGTGTTTCGATCAATCTGTAAACTGAATGGCAAGAAATCATTGATCCGGGTTCAACCAGACACAATGAAGAAAGTAGTATGGTATGTACTACACAACAGTCATGAAATCGACCCGTACATGAACGAGTACGAGAGGTACGCGTTTTATTTCAAAATGTGCTTTAAGTAAGTTATTATTCGACGACTTATTCTAATATCATGAACATTTACAGGGCATTTCCTGGCAATGATATACAAGAAGGATTTCCTCGCTGGTTTGGGAGCAAGGTAGACTTATTGTATGTATTACCCTGTAAAAATAATGACTATTACTCATCTATATCTATTCTTAACTTTTTCATAGATTCGTGAATTAAAAGTAAAGAATGACCCAAGTTGTACTTCCGAGTTATTCGCTTTGGCTTGTGGACCAACATCGACTGCAGTCTCAGTCGACTCTTGCGTAGTCAACGGTGTGAAGTTTATCGTACACGACCGTGATTTACGTCGTTCAACTCAAAACAGCGGAATTTCAACTCCTAATCCTAGCGGAGGAATGTATTATGGCCAGCTTGAAGAAATTCTCGAGTTTTTGTATATTCCGTTCAAGGTTGTGCTGTTCAAAGTCAAATGGTTCGACACTAATAACGAGGGTCGCATAAACCGTTGTACATATAGAAATAACATTACACAAATTATGACAGACCGTGCATCGTTTCAAAATGAACCATACATTCTTGCAACACAAGCAACACAAGTCTTTTACCTTGATTTCCCGGGTAAACGTGGTAGTTGGAAGGCTGTCCAAGATTCTTATCATCGAAAGATTTGGAACCCGGATATCATCGTGGTAGAAGACAATCAAGATGTTGTACATGACAACAACTCATCACATGTCACACTCTCTGCTCAGTTGGAAAAGTTGAATTATAGCACCATAGATATAGATGTCCAGCCAGCGAAAGTTGAAGCACCACCAGCACCAATTATCACTGATGTCGACGACGACGATGATATTGATTATGATGACCACATTCCTCATGATTTAGCATCTGATCATGAAGACCACGTCGATGGTGAAGATGAAGCTGGCAGTAATAATGATGATTTTTATCTTAGTGATGTAGGAGATTGATCTCAAATTGTAATTTGTTAAACGACACTTATTTGAATGAAATTGTTATCGAGTTGTTAAATGTGTTTATTTATTTATTTAATTATTTATTATTATCTTTTTTGGTATATATTGTTATTTATTTGAATGTGTGTATATATATGCGTATATGTGTTTCTTCACTAATTTCTATGTTCTTGTACAGATGGCGGATGTCATAGCTACTAGTCATGGTGGTGATGGAGGTCATGAGCCACCCCACATTCCCAGGAGGATAGGCAGCAACTGTGAGCGTAAGAATTTCTCCATTATTTTAATTAAACTTGATCATTATTTGAAATTGCTAACTTGTTATTTTATGTCAACATCACTTTAATTTGATTACTTGCAGGCTCTAATTCTAGAGCTCCCAGGCCTACGAAGCCTGGGTCGAAAATAGGGAAGGGCGGGAAGGTGGTTCGCGGCCCCAACAAGAACACAGCCTTATACTCCATGAGAGATAACACAGGGCGCCCGGTCTCGATCAAATTCAGAAGGAACGCCAAAGGCATGTGGCAGCATGTAGGCGAGCACGCTTCATGGTTCTCGAACTTTGTGGGGGACTTGATACGGGAAACCATTCCACTGTATCACAATTCGTGGGATAAAGTTCCAGCGGAAAAGAAGGTACACGTGGATAACAGGCTCAATGTAAGGTTTTTTTTTTTTTTTTTATCTTTTATTTTTTTAATTATTGTGTTTATTTATTTTAAATGTGTTTATTTATTTAAATTTGTCTCTTTATTTAAGTTTGTATATTTATTTTAATTATATTATATTGCAGCATTACTTTGATCTCACCCCCCACCTTGCCGGTCGAAATGGAGTCGCGATTGCCGCTAGCATCGAAGCTTACCTGAAAAAGGTATACAATGACAACAAGTACAAGAACAAGAAGAAAAATTTTACACTGGCAGGTGGGGTCGAGAAACTGGGCGATATCAAGACAAAGCGTCCCGAGAACATGCCGGTAGACGAATGGGAGAGGCAGGTAAATTTGTGGATCGACACATACTTTAATTTGTTATTATTATTATTATTATTATTATTATTATTATTATTATTATTATTATTAATAATAATAATAATAATAATAATAATAATAATAATATTTCATTTATATAATAGTTTTTATTATTTATAATAAGCAGATTGATCACTGGAGCGACCCTAAGAAGTTGAAGATAGGGGAGATCAACAGCCAAAACAGGAGCAAAATGAAGACTGCCACCCGTCATGGATCACATTCCCTGGCTGTCATAGCTGATAACTTTGTAAGACACTTTTTAATCATTTTATTTATATATATAGTGTTGGGTGAGTATTGATTGATTTTATTTATAAACAGTTGAGCTCCCCCGACCCCGACACCCAGGATACTCGAGATCATATTGACTTGTACAGACATACCCATACCAGAGGGGAGGTCTGGGAGTCTGAGGAGGCCGAATCTAGATACGTAAGTATAATTTATTTCCAAAAACTCACCAACATTAATGCAATATAATAAATCATGACTTATATATTACTTTTCTTGTTTTTTTGTAACTAAACAGAATGAGATGATTCGGCTGCGGTCAGAGAGCACCTCCTCTGGGATGCGTATGTCGGATACGGAGATCCTGAGCCAGGTGATCGGTGGCAAGCAGAGGGGGCATATTCCTGGCATAGGTCCAGTTTTACCTGGAGGTGGTCATAGGACGACTCTTAGCGCCTCACGAGCTCGTGAGGAAGCCTCCTCGTCCTCTCTGCGCGAGACCGTGGCGCAGCAGGGGAGCGCGCTGGCGCAGCAGGAGAACACGCTGCAGATGATTCTGAATTGGGCGAGGAGACAGCCGGGTTTTCCTGGGGAGCTAGCAGCGGGATTGCCGGGGACATCAGGATCCCAGAATGCATCGCCGGGTGAGTCTAGACCTGCAGGGGAGGGTAGTCAGGGAGCTGGGGGTAGTGGGGGTAATGGGGATGGTGGGGAGAATGGGGATTAGTTTATGGGTCGGATGAGACACTTTATATTTGTTTTGGTTTATTGGACATAGCTGTGTATATTTAGATGGATTATTATGTGTTAGGATTCCCAACTAACTTGTTCCTCGCTAGCTTATGTATAGTTTTGTAGAATATCATGTGGATCACGGTTTTTGAACCGTTTTTGGCGTATTTGGATCCATATGATTATGTTTAGCGAATTTGGATTGTTTAGCGAAGTTAATATTATTTTTAGTGAATTTTGTTTGAATTTGGTGTTGTTGTATTTAGCGAATTTGGTTTTAATTTGGTGTTGTTGGCGAGTTTGTTGTTTTGGCGAACTTGGTGAAATGGGTAACAGCAGGATTGTGTAATATATGCTGCATTGGAGAGGTTTTTTCTGCACCCATTGCGGAAAAAACCTGGAATTACCCATTTTGCAGCAATTTGCTGCAAAATGGGTCAGGCGCTTTCGGCGGGGACATGTCCCCGCAGAAAGTAAAAAAGATTTATATTAAAATAGTTTTCTGCGGGGACTAGTCACCGCCAAAAGTAAAAAAATTTATATTAAAATGGTTTTCCGCGGGGACATGTCCCCGCCAAATCCAATAATCAAATTAATTAAAGAGTTGATTAATTAACTTTTTATTTAATTATATACCATTTGGCGGGGACATGTCTCCGCCGAAAAGTATTGCCACGTTGGACAAACTTTGACCACCCAGAAACCAGTGGGACCCATGTGTCCCCGCGGAAAGTGTGTAAAAGTCACCGCGGAATTTATCAGCGACGGTCTAGCCGCGGCGGCGTTTCGGCGGTGACATGTCCCCGCCGAAAGGGTTCTGGCGGGGACATGTCCCCGCCGAAAGGCAAAAAAAGTCCCAGCCGAAAGTGTCGAATGTTGTAGTGGTACAACCAACGCATATAAACCAAAAGTTGACAATATTCTAACATCAACCTCTATATATGCAGCACATCTTCAACTAAAACATATCAAAAGTTGACAACATTCATATTTCATTACATTTTCAACTAAAACATATCAAAAAAGAAATGGAAGTAAATTATAGTGATCAAACATCAGCAGCCGAGCTCGACAAAAGGTTTTACTTGTGGGAGAATCAGTCCGATATTTAAGCCTGTTTACATTTGGGAGAATCAGTCCGATCAAACATCAGCAGCCACAGCTATCACATCTTCTTCACTTCTTGTGTTTCTTATAAAACCACAGCCACTTTCATTTTAAAAGTCCTTGACGTGCATGCATGAGTTGGAGGAAGTGCATGCATGAATCATGTGTTTATATTTAATAAGCACACATTTTAAATTGGAAAAAATTTCAAATGTTTACTCTTATAATTTATCATTTAAGTACCAAACTTTTTTTACATATAAAGGGATTAATCTCCGCCCTTCATCTTTATTTGATCTAATGGATGAGATTAATCCTAACAATTTAAAAAAGCCATTTTCATCATTTTTTTTTTCAAATATTAATATCTTTCAAACCGTTAATCGTTAAGCGAAAAAACATATACCGTTACGACGAACATTTAATTATCTTTCTATAGATAGGCACTTCGATATACTTTTGACAAAATTATTTTTTTCGTGATTTTCACATTTTTTATCGTTACTGAAATTTGCATGAAAAAATCATATGTGATTTAACACTAATATCACATGTGATATTATATATCATATGTGATTTAACACTAATATTACATGTGATATTACATATCATATGTGATTTAACACTAATATCATATGTGATTTTTCATGCAAATTTCAATAATGAAAAAAAAACACACGAAAAAATGAGAAAAAAAAAGTGAAAAAACACGAAATTTTTTTTTCGTCGAAATTATATCAAAGTGCCCGTCTATAGAAAGATAATAAAATGCTCGTCGCAATAGTGTGATTATTTTCGCTTAACGATTAACGGTTTAAGAGATATTTAAATTATAAAAAATAGGTGAAATATTAAAATGCTTTTAATCCCAACCACTGATTTCATTTTAAATATAAGGTAGGGATGAGTCCCTTTGTATGTAAGATAAGTTTGGTATGTAAAATAACTCTCCTCTACTCTTATTTTGGTGCTTACAAAGGGACAAATCCCACAATTCATCTATTTTAATATAACTAGACGAGTACCCGTGCATAGCAACGGAATTTTCTAGCGGCAAACAACTATAGATGCGATAAAACGTGAAATAATCAAAATGCATAGCAATGACTTATCTAGCGGCAAACAACTATAAGTGTTTCGTGTAACGTTATACATAAACGTGTAGTTACATCTCATACAGTCACAATACCCTCGTAATCGCTACTCGCAATGTGGCTTTTTGTATACATGTTCCAGCTCAAGCAACTAAGTTTGGAGCGTGTTGGCATCTCGCTATGTGGCTTTTAGTATACATGTTCCTAAAAAGTAGAATTGACTTTTGATGTCAAACATAGTACCAATAAGGCAATAACACATCAGAAATAAATACGTTTTTTATTACATATTTAAGTATTTAACAACGTTTTCGGGCTTGTAGAATTTATTTTAATGTTTATTATGATCATCAAAGTTTTCTTTAAAACCATAAATAATCGTATGAATCACTAAGTTGGCAAGTAGTCGATTTGAGTTCAAAATTACAAAATATGCATTTGCTTGACGTACCTGTTATCATTTTAACATTTACTCCTAGATCCAAAGCCCTTCGTATAGTATCGGCACTATCATGCCTCGGTGGATCGAATAGAGGCATGAGTCCTACAAACTGCCATGGTCCTCCAGGGCTCTCTTTTCATCCTTAAGGTACATCCTGTTTTCATTGAAACCAAAAAATCAACCAAGAAATCCCTTAAAAAACTACCGTCAAATAGATCAAAAAATCTGTTTAATATAAATGACCTGGTATGCTACAGCAAGTGACCGTAAGCCTCTTTCTGCAAACTTGTCTATATAATAGAATGAACTCGGCATTCAATATCTTATTTGTTGTGTGCAAGATTCAAAATCTAGTACATAAAAAATAAAAGTAATTCAGTACTTTCAAATGGCACAAAAGGGAAGGAAAAAAGTCAGTATTTTCAAATGGCAAAAAAAGGAAGGAAAAATGTCAAGTAATTCAGTATTTTCAAATGCACCAAGGAGTGAGGCGATGCCCAATTGTTGGTACAGAAGAACCAAAGCAAGAATGATACGGAAAGGGGCTGACCACAAAGTGTGAAGTGACTGGCTTACTTGCTGTCAAGAAAGAGATTAAAATAAAATAAGCTATTGAACTAATTGGAAGCATAAACGCCAACGGTCCCTTTTTCTTAAGAAAGCGTCGTTTTAAGTTTAAAAAATAGTCCAATAGGAGATGGATTAAACGTTGACAAAAGTGCATCTTTTATGCATAAGACGTTTTCAATCATTTTATTCAAAAGGTATATATTATTATTGAGATAACATTATTCTTGTATTTATAATAGCTCATTAATTGTGATAACAAAATTGGACGAAAATTTTGAAGGATCAACTCAACCAACCACTTTTGATCTGTACAAAAGATGGACGTTTGAACCGTTAACTGACCCACCAATTTTGTCAACTCTACTTTCAATGAAGCAAACAACAGCTTTCAATATAGCTTTCATGCTTAAAAACAGAAATTATCATAATGCTTGTAATTAAGGTTACCAAATACATGACCCTAATAGACATTAATACAAATACGACATGCCTGGAGAGATTCAGAATCGGTTGTCATCAAGTTGGTTATCTTCCCAGATTGAATTTTTCTGCGACTCTCGTTAGTTAGCCTTAAAGTCTTTCGGAAAACAGCAGCAATCTATAAGAAACCATAGGTTCAATAAGGTAATGTCCAAACATCCAATAAAAAGCAAGAAAGAAAAATAGCACTAATGACACTTCTGGTTGATAAAATTATAGCATGAAATGAACAAACTTGTATGATTTATATTCCATTAGAATAAAAGATAATAGGAAAGATTAAAAAAAAAGAACTAAAAATTTTAGTAGCTCATATTAGAGCAATAGATTCTGATTTTTACGAGTGAAGCAACCACTATACAACTTTATGTTCTATATAAAACAAGCAAATATTGCACTTGATGAGTGTCCAATAATTACCAGAGTTGACCGAAGGCAGTATCTAACACGCATAACATTCTGAAAATACTGAGCCTCGCACAGGACGCCGAGTACCTAAATAGCCAAAATAACTTATCTTTAAAATTTTGAATTAAGTAAAACCATTTGATGGAAACCGTTATTGTTAGTGTTGGCATTAGCATATAATCTGATGCAATAAACAATGTTTGGAAGTCATACGCATTTCTTAAATTAATAGAGAACAATAAAAATAATAATAATAATAAGAGATTGTACCACTCCAACAAAAATTAAGAATGCATAGATGTAACCAGTTTGAGCTGGACCACGTTCTTGCATAGACTGTAAATTACAAACAGTTAGAATAGAAAAAGAAGACTAACAAATCTTCACTGAATATGTCCAGAAATAGCATACTCACCAATAACAGCTGGTTCAAGATCAGAGGTCCAAAAAACTGAGAAAGATCATTGCCAATCTAAAACATAAAACAAAAGTCAATATTCATGAGATTATCAGAATCTTTCTAACATGGTTTTCTGTTAACCAGTCAACAATGAGGATGTTTTTAAAAAGCCAGTAACACGTTAGATTCACATGCAAAACACAATGAACTTAAAACTGAAATATTCATTACATACCTTCCAAAAGCCTCCCCACCAAAACCTGTAACCAAATAAACGCTATATATTCAGATTTTTTTCATCCATAAGCCATCATAAATTTTTAAAAAGCATGTCATATACAGACCTTCCTCCAAGACTACGATGTAAAGCCCTTAAGAGCCATGGCTTAGGTTTACGAACCTCTTCTTGCCAATATATTTGGAATCTGAAAAGCGAAGATCTAATCTGAAAAGCGAAGATGAAATGACAGAACTCGTATATGGGTACATCAATATCACACATTTAATGTCATTAAACCCGGCCAAGATATTTTTGTTAAGTCATCAACCATTTTCACAATTATTACTATTTTTAAATGTACAGCCTAGCATATGCAATTACAGCCTAGCTAATTTTTAATGGCTAATCACATATTCGAAACCTATTAACAATCATTATTTATAGCTAACATAAGCATAACTGAAACCTATTAACAATTAGTACCTACAATCAACGAAAACCCAAAGATCATACAAGATCTAAAAATGAAAAAAGAAATTGAATGAAACGCTTACCTCTTGTTGACAGTGAAAGCAAAACTCAATTACTCCCACCGATTCTTGTTTCTGCAACAAAAAAGCAAAACTCAACAAAAGATCAAAACTGATCTAAAAATAAATAAATTAATTAATTAAACCATTATGTTCCGGCAATCGAATGAATGATGAGAAGCCCATTATATACGGTTAAGTATGTTCCGGCGGCGACAACCCAAATTCCGGCGAGGTCTGAAACAAACAAATGGATATATAAAAAAAAAATAGATCTATAAAAAAACAAATAGATCCATAAAAAAGCATTCAAATTCCGGAGGCATCTACACAGATTCCGGCAAGATCTATAAAAAACACTTAAATCTATAATAATAAAAAAATAAAAAAGACACACACATTGATCAATAAAAAAAAAACCTTCAAAACTAAAAAAACAAACCTCAAGACTACAAATCTGTCAAAGAAAACCTTTAAAACTTTATTAATAATCATAGATCTATTAAATAACTCAAAATAACTCAAAATACTTCAAAACTTAAAAACCCTTTTTGGTTGGCGTGGTCTCGGTGGTCGTGTGCTGTGGTGATAGGGCTTTCGTTGGAGGTGCGGCTTTAACAGTGGTGGCAGATTTAGAAGGTGGCGGCGGCGGATTTAGGTGGGTGTAGGTTTGTGTGTGTTTTATTAGAAGAAAGGGAGTTGATTTGTGGTGTTGTGTGTGTTTTTTTTAAGAAATGTAAAGCGAAGTGAAGGTGAGTTTGTTCGTAGGTAGTTTGGGGAATATATTAATTTAAACATGTAAATCAAGTCAAGCTTGCTTTTCTTTCCCTTTTCTTTTATATTAGTTAATTGGGGATTATACATAATTTAATTGTACTTAAGTCATGTCTTCTTTTTTCATTTTTCTTTTTCTTTTTTTTTCCTTTCCTTTGCTTTTTGTTTTCAATTATTCATATTTTTTCTTAATTCACGTTTTTTTTCTCTAATTCACATTTTTTTTTCATTCATTTTTTATTCTTTTTTTCATTACGCTTTTCTTTTTCGTCTTTCTTAAGTTTTTGTCTGTTTTCATTATTCCGTTTTCGTTCGTTTTTCACTTTCGTCCATTTTCATACGTTTTCTTGTTTTCTATTTTCTAGTTCGTTTTAAACGTTTCTATACGTTTTTCGTTCGTTTTCATTCGTTTTCTTGCGTCCATTTTCATCCGTTTTCTTTCTTTTCGTCCATTTTCAGACGTGTTTTTACACTTTCATACATTTTTGGTCGTTTTCTTACGTTTTCGCCCATTTTCGTCCGTTTTCTTACGTTTTCGTTCGTCTTCATACATTTTAGTTCGTTTTCAACCGTTTTCTTTCGTTTTCGTCAATTTGGCATACGTTTTCGTCCGTTTCCAGACGTGTTTTTACGCTTTCATTCCTTTTTGTCCATTTTCATACGTATTCATCCGTTTTCTTACGTTTTCATCCGTTTTTTTACGTTTTCGTCCATTTTCATACGTTTCTGAATATCACAAAGGATATTCAGTGATATTCAGAATATCACTTGTCATATTCAGAATATCACTTGTGATTTTCTTACGTTTTTGTCCGTTTTCATACGTATTCGTCCGTTTTCTTACGTTTTCGTCCGTTTTCTTACGTTTTCATCCGTTTACATACATTTTTTAATATCACAAGTGATATTCAGAAAATTCTGAATATCACTTGTGATATTCTGAATATCTATCACTTGTGATATTCTGAATATCACTTGTGATTTTCATGTTACAAAACATCAGCAGAAAATCACTTGTGATATTCAGAATATCACTGATATTCTGAATATCATAGAATATCACTTGTGATAGTCAAAAACATATGAAAATGTTTGAAAACGGCCGAAAACATTTAAAAACGGATGAAAATGTATGAAAATGGACGAAAATGTAACAAAACGGACGAATATGTATGAAAACGGACGAAAATGTATGAAAGCGTAAAAACAAGTATGAAAACAAACGAAAACATATAAAAATGGACGAAAACGAAAGAAAACGGATGAAAACGAACGAAAACATAGGAAAATAGACGAAAGCGTTTGAAAACGGACGAAAATGGGCCAAAACGTAAGAAAACGGAAGAAAACGTATGAAAGCGTAAATACAAGTCTGAAAACGGACGAAAATGGACGAAAACGAAAGAAAACGGATGAAAACGGATGAAAACATATGAAAACGAACGAAAACGTAAGAAAACGGACGAATACGTATGAAAACGGACGAAAACGTATGAAAACTGACGAAAACAGATGAAAACGTATGAAAATGGACGAAAATGTATGAAAACAGACGAAAACGTATGAAAGCAAAGAAAAAAACGTGAATTAAAAATATATATATATATATATATATATATATATATATATATATATATATATATATATATATATATATATATATATATATATATATATATATATATATATATACATGAATTCAAAAAAGATACAAAAAAAGGTGAATAAATAAGAAAGACAAAAAAAACAAGAAAAAGACATGGATTCAGTTTGACATATTAAATATTAGGTTAATCCCCACCATTAGATCAAACTAGATTGATGGTAGTGATTTGTCATTTGGTAAGCACCAAAATAATGGTATCGAAAATAAAGTGCCTCTCTTAAATTGATGTTACCCAAACATATCTAAGCGCTACTTGATTATATATATATACTGTTCGTTAAGTTTATTATGGGAAACACCAAAGTATGGATTCTATGATTACATTTGTGAAATATATATGTTTTGAAGAATTGGAGGCGATGGTTCAAAACATAAGTTTGTGTTTTAACTGGATATGATGAGTCTCAAAAGGGATGTTTTGGCTTGAGCGATGGTTCAAAACATAATGTGAGTGATAGTGAGTGTGAAAAGGAGAAATGCTAAGTTGGCGGTGATGTGACAGAATGGTTTCAGCCATGATACCCATTTCTTTTAAGTATCAGTCTAGCATATCTTAGCCCAACTAATATTTAGCATGGGCCTAGCCCAATGATTGCATACCACCGGGCACAGGCACCTATTTTGTATATATACATTAGGGGTGGCAATTCTCGACATGACACGATAAACGACACGAAGTTAAACAGGTTTGGGTTGAGGATAAACATGTTTGGGTCAAAAATAGGTGAACCCGTCTAACTCATTTAATAAACGGGTCGTGTTTGGGTTGAGTAAGTATTAAACAGGTCAACTCGTGAACCCGTTTAAGTATATAAGCCACTAAAATTAAAGTATGTAACTTGAATTTTATGCTGGATTTGGGTTAAATGTATTTTGTTATGTACTTAATATATGAGTTGTTAGTGCAAATATTACGATATTTAATCTATACAGTCTCGTTTGTTTTGATTGATGACAAACATGTAATTTGATACATAACGTAAAATGTTCAAGTTACTCGTAATAATATTTTGTCTCAACATACATTCAACACCTCAAGTCCTCGTATGCTACAACACATGTTTGTACATATTTGTTATGTGGCATTATGATTAAACCCCTTAACAAATCATTTAGAATGTTTAAAATACGTTTAGAGTCATTAAGTATTTTAAAAGGTTAACCATTTTATTTCGAACCTCATTTTGCATTTTGCATATACAAGTATTTTTACTTGTACATCATGCTTCCTAAGTTGTATTCATGTCACATTGGGTGTAAAAGTGCACTTTAGGTGTCAAAATATGATAAGTGCACTTTAGGTGTCAAACTAAGACAAATGTGTTTACATACTTATAAAAATGATGTTAATGACCTAATATCTTAAGTCCTATAATAGCATAAGTAGTTTAACATTCTTAGTAACACATAAACTAACATGGTACAACTTGGTAAACATATATTAGTTAGCTAATATATACATTTTGCAAGTTTACTTTCAAAAACATTTTAATCTAAAAATGGAAATGTATTATGACATCATGGCATGCATCACTCTGAAATTCTTTGAAGATTTTGAAGATCATTGAAAGATATTATGAATATCTTGTTTAGATCTTCACTCAGTGAATCCTTGGAAAGATATGGAAATATCTTGGTTAGATTTGATTTAGATTTGTGGAGATATTCTGTCAGGTTCCCACGGAACCAAACAGGTACAAGGACGGATCCCTTTATTTGGATCCGTCCCATCCGTGGTTTGCTGAGGCATTTGGCCTATAAATAGCAAGCCACACATTCATGTTTCAACATCACTTGAACATAAATTCTCTCTACCCTTTTGTATACATTTAGATCAGTAGATAACAATGTCGTAACATACATTAATCACACTTATCAACATGATCATAATGTTACTAACTTTCATTATGTTGTAAGCATACTCCCGAAATGATCCTGTGAAGCAAGCTCAGAGATCTTGAGTCATCATCCACCACAAGCATACATATATGAAGATCTATCACAACAAGCTTAGGGAACTTGTGATCTTCATCCATTGAAGGCTTTCTATCAATGGAAGTTCATTTAGATTAGTCATTCATATCCATTAGACATTTGTGTCATGGATTATCATTGTAAACATCATTGTATCAACACAATCTATTCACCAAACTAGATTAGATGGTTTATGTGTTTGTGCCATAAAACACAAGGTTTTTATGTTGGGTCATAAAACATAACGGGAGTGGTTGTACCCTTGTAAAAGAACTCGACATCTAGCTTAGTATTGAAAATATTGTATAAGCGACGTTGGGTTGGTTCTACCTCAAACTAGAACCCGGTATTTAGCTTTGTACCGAAAAAAGTGTAAGCGACATTTATAAGGTTTTCTCCGCCGAGAATGGAGCTTGTTGATCTAGTGAAGTAACTCTAGAGTTGGATACTCGGGGAGTGGAGTAGGGTGGAGAGGAGCTCCGTGACCGAACCACTATAAATCATCGTGTTCGGTTTGCGCTTTCTTTTACTTACTGCTTTACTTTTATATTTGCATTATATTATTGCTTGTGTTGTGACTTGATGGTTATACTTGTGTGACAACTTGTTTTAGTATATGCTAGTCATAAACTATAATTGGCATCTTTCATATTACAACAAGCTTAATCGGATATTTGATACAACAAGTTTTAAGAATTTAAAATGGTAACGTATTCACCCCCTCTACGTTTTCACAATTGGTATCAGAGCCTCGTGGTTCTTATTTTCAAAACAAATGGTTTTTAAAATGGAGTACGATCCATGTATCAAATTACCATTGAAACGGAATATAATATGAAAAATGTTTCGCTAATTATACTTAGAAATTTTGTTGTTAAATGTTACTTTGTATACAAGCTTGAAGATGTCCTTGAAAAATAAAAGAAAATATTTCTTAAAAGAATTAAGTGTCAAATTGTGTGCTTAAAGCAAATTTACGAAAAATACGGTTTTGAAAGGAGCGTTTAGGATAAATATAAATTTAGTTGAAAAATCACCTCCGTAAATGATTAGATAAGTCACATAAGTAGAAATGATGTTAAAATAGGTGTATTATATATTTGCTATCAAATCTAGTAAGTCCTACACATTCTCGCTATGCGAAAATACATATTTTTAGCATTATGTGACATTCTGTCTCAGAGAGGCATGGATCAGACGGATCCCTTTAAAGGGTTCCTTTCCCTTTGGAAAAGGGATCATTGGTCTGCGTAGTCCAAAATTGTTGCAAACTTCAAAAATTCATAACTAATTAACCGTAAGTCCGTAGGAGTCGTGCTACCTATCAATTTAAAGGGAATTAAGTCTACTTTCATTTAAAAATAATCTCATGGCCTAAATCTAAATTAAAGTAAGTAAAATAAAACAAATGCTACAACCTGTCCAAAATATTAAGTTTCATTTTGACATAGTAACTCAAACTTTTGAGTCAGACAATGTAAGTTGGTATCCTTTAAAAATTGATATGATTTCTTTTAAAACTAAAGAATTTGGTGATATTTATATATATAAAGGAAACTAATCAAGCTTGGTATACATCGTCATATTTAAACGCAAAGTGACGAAAAGTATATTTCTTTTTATGCTATGCTATATGACTACTTGTTTTGGTTGTTTGCATACATGTTGTTTGCTTATTGAAAGTTGTGATTGCACTTGTTTGTTTGTGATACATAAGTGTCAATCTTGCCATGATATTCATTTGTTTGTTTGTCAATTTCATGTTTATATACAATAGGACATTTGCTAGACTTTGTGCACCAAGTTGGAAAATTGTTTTTACATTGCTTATAGACTTAGATAATTTTCTTTGCATATGTTATATTAAAATCTTGCATAATTCACTTAGAAATGAGAACTAAGTAAAACTAGTCAAGTACTTTGAAAAATGTTGTTTTGCACAAACTCCCACCTAATAGTTCAAGTGTTAAAATGTGTCACTACTTTCAATGATTATCGAAGTATTCAGTATCTTTGAAAAAGGTGTGTGAAACAATGAAGTATGAACCATTATATGCCTTGTAGGATATTAACCTGTTATTTAACACTTTGTGAACTAACCAAGTGCCGTGCAGGTGGATAACATCATTATGTTATCAATTTTCATTTTCACGTTTTAGTGAAATTTTTAGCCCTTGCATGATCTATACCCATCCATGTGTTTATACCTGTTTTATTGTTATTTCCTAATCACATTGAATTAATTACACATGTTTCCGGAGAAATTACGAGATTTGAACGGGGTTCGGGGAATGAAAAATGCCCTCTGTTTACTTTTTTGGACTGGCGGATGGGATGGAACCAAAAATTTGGTTCCGTCCGTCCAAAATTTTGGTTCCACCTAATATTTACCTGACGGATCAGGCGGAACCAAGTTCATGGTTCCACCTGTATTGTCGAATGGTTCCGCCAGCCAACAGCTAGATTTTTTTAATTTTTATTTAATTCCGCACTCTAGATCATTCATTCTTGTTAATAGGATACTTTTACCACTATTCCCTCATATTAAGATCATCTTAGCTCACTTAGACCAATAGAAAAACCATTTCCTACCAAAACTTGAAATTTCAAAAATTCACTCAAGTTACCTTTCTCCATAAAGCAAGGATTCCTAAAATTGGTTCCTTGCTATCCGTGGACCACTGAGATTTTGTAATCATTACACACATTCACTGCATTCTTCCATCCTTCACTCATCCTTTATCCATTAGCTTGATTTGTTTTATGAATTGACAACTTCCTAACAAATCTGGACTCATTGTTTGCAAAGATACAATATCAAAATCGCAAGTCCAACTTATGACTATAGACATTGTATTGTATCTACATATGTTGCCTCACTTGGTTAATAATGTGACATCCTCCAAAACAATTTAAAACATCAAGTCATAACTCACACTTATGTTAAAGATGTATTATCAAGTCTTGCTATCCTTAAGTGCAACCTAAGCTTTATAATCTCAAAGTAGGATTGACGACTTAATAATTTCGTCCGAAATATTCAAGTAAATTTGATTTACGATTGTAGTCACTAAAAGTCATATTTGAAAAATCAACACCAAAGTATTTTAATAACATATGTTAAAACACTTATCCTATCACGACTAGAACACTTACTTATCCTAACAAGTCACTTGTTCTTTCACCATCATCCCGTCACATTCACCTTTGAGATACATCTCAGCCCCTAAGCTTCACAAACATGACAAAAACTTCAAGCACTTCACCCACTAGTTGTGTAGCAATCAGTAAAATTCCCCAGTAATTTGTAAATGCTAATCAAGTATTAATTACCATTACTGATCAGTTAACCATTTTTATGGGCAAAATTTGAAAATTTGTTTATTACATTACATTAATTCAAACACATTGATACGTGATTCACAAACACATTGGAACGAGCTCACACACGGACCACAACGAATCCAATACACTAATAATAAACCAAACGGGTCACATTACTATTCCTGGCCCAAAATTTTAGCCTGATACTATTCAAAGCCCAACCCAATTTTTATAAGTTTTATTAATTCTCTTATTATCACACGATTAACTCACAATCACTTGGCCACGATTTTGAATTCGACACACAACATATGCAACACTTTACACATTTCGAATCTCCATACACCAAAGAATCAGGATGACAAACTCTCACTCTCTCATTTGAACGTTTGATCATCGAACGAGACTCAAAGTAAACCCTACTCGTCACTTGTACAAGTTCATATAAATTCACACCATATTAATCCAAATCGATCTAAACCAATTTTCCCCTAGCCCTTTTGATTTTCTCTAGTCGATTATGAGTTTATAACATTGTTTCTCACCTTTTCCTACATTTGGACACGTTAAAATGTGGTTTGGACCCTTTGGCTATATCGAACGTATGCATGTATACATGCAACTCGACACATTACCAACACCACACATAAACTCCTTACTAATAAGCTATACACTCGAGTATTATTCCCTTTATCTCTGCAACCCATCTAATCAACTCCAACTTGATGCATATTATACATTAAACTCGAAACAAATACATGTATATATATCGGATATACTCCCACACTCTTGCATTCACACCTTAAGCATTTTTCTCACATTTCTCTCTAAAAATCCTCACTGCCGAGAGCCTCAAGAAGCAAGGACCCCCTCTCCATTTTTTCGAACCAATTCCAAGTCGTATACATTGCATTCGAGCCATTGGTGATCATTTTTACAAGTGAAATGCACCTCTTTCGATTCCTAGATCATTTTAACGAATTCCACACCACCTTTTAGGTGTTGTAAGTCCATTCGAACCCTTTTCCATTCATTATTATGAATTTCTATATACCATGCATCGTTCTATATTCACTCGATTGTATTTACTTTCTATGCATTTCTTACGTATTCTTGTTATTTATTTTTCGCATATACACATTGATCTCCTTCATGGATGGCTAGAAATACAAGTTACACAATCACTCGACATATATATCTTCGTTTCATTACATATCGAGGCATGTTTTGATTATATATTGCATCGTTTATTTTATATTTCATATATATCATTTTTGAACCATGTAATTTATTCGATAAGAAATGATCCTATATAATCCATATCGTACACACAACATATCATTTTTATTGCTTACCATGATTCTCCATAAGCTCAACTAATAAGCTCTCATTACAAGCTCATAAAAGTTCTTTTATAATCTCAAACCTATCGCTACTCGGACTTCTATAAAACTCACTCATTTTATTCGATTGGGCTTTTAATCCCAATAAGCAGTTTTTAAGCTCTCTTGATAAGCAGTTCGAATAAGCTCAGTTGTATTGTTTTTAAGACCCTTAAATGAGCCCAATGACAAGCCCAAAATGTTCTTCAACCCAACGATTCATAAAATCTTATTCGGCTTTGTTTTCACTCGTTAAAGCCCAATAAGCAAGAAATAAACACTCTTTATGAATAAGCAGTTTATTTAGACTCAAATAAGCTTTATAAAGATGTTAAAACTTTCGGAAAACTTATCACACCATTTTTGTGAATTTTGGACTAAGTTTGCAAAATATATTCCATTTCGGGTTAAAAGTGTCAAGTTCATATAATTATGTTCTAAACTGCCATTTCAGTAACTTGAGGGTAGAAAATGTTCAAACAATAAACAGAAGGCTTAAAATGTAATATTTGACTTTTTGGACTAAAAATACAATTGATAACTAACCAAGGACTAACGGTGCAAAACCTACCCCGTTAGGGTAGAAAGTGTAAAATCTGTATAAGTTCAAGGACCAAACAGTAACTTTATTTCATATTCATTTCTATTTCTTAATTTACACTTTTCAATACAAACACGTGCATTTTTACCATTTGTTCAATATATTTAATTTCGTTATGTTTATATTTATATAACGAATTTCAACGAATAAACTTAACGTTTCGTTCAACCACTTTCGAGGAAACGATATTTATAAATTCAATGACATAAAAACAAGATAATATTATATATAATATTATTTTTGAACTTTAAGCATTTTAAGCATATCACTTACTCAAGTCACAAACCAAATCGTTATCTGTTACTCATTTTCACACTCATTGTTCGTATTAAGTCAAAACTGTCAGATTCTCAGACTTCACTATTATTCAGGTCGTGTGTTGGAGCCGTTCCCATAACTCACTTGATTTGACATTTCACATTTGCCAGTTACACTCAAGGTGAGTCATAGCCCCACTTTTACTCATTTAATAACTTTACACTCTATGGGGGAGATACATGCTACAAACTAGAACACAAGTATTTTCTGTATGCTTCACCTGATTGATATTGCCTAAGTTACTCTATTGCCAAAATCCCCTCACATCATGAACCATTAATCACTTGCGAGTGAACGCGAATATAGTGAATAGATCTATTGGAGGCTGACTGCCTATTCCACTAATGCCTGACGGATAGCCTTAGTTGCTAGTCGGATTAGTCGCAATGCACTATATTTGAAGGAAATAGGAAGATGGCAATCTCCTACACGAGGGCCACATTATCACCGGTTACTAACACTGTTAACGTTTGCATGTCATGAGACTTAGAGCAATATATCCAACTGCAATATCACCATTTAAAACAAAGATTGTAATTCACAGGCAATCACAAACTTGTGTTCCAACTTCCAAACTGATTATTATTACAAACTCTATGATTTCACTCAACAATTTTGTTGACATTTAGCATGTTTATCTCAGGTAATTAGTGGAGCAGACAAGGCACAGAGTGGGCATTAAAACTGATGGTTTTTGTGGTGTAAAATAAATTATGTCATTAATTTCAAGCTACCACACCCTTTTATGGGATTTCTCAACTCTGATATTTTCACTTTTATATTTCAACTATTATTTGAATGACAATAACTTTCAAAACGTCTCTTTTGAGCCGTTTTCTATTATTATGACAAAGATCCTCCCTATAATACCCCGATTAGTCTTCCGCTGTTAACTCATAATTTAGGGGGTGTTACAGATTGGCATCAGAGACATAGTTATAGAGAACCAAATGTTTTCAAACATTGGACTATAACTACACTTTCAAAATGGATCATTTTTTACATCATACCACTTTACGCCCTCCGTGCATGCATAACACCGTGTTCAATATATTACCTATTAAGATTATTTCACATGATCTTCACACACTTGATTATTTCATATGATCTTCACACACTTGATTATTTCACATTGATTTTCACACACTTGATGTTATTGATTACTTACATTTACTATTTTCGGGTTATTACAGTACCATGTCTACAATATCACACCTTAGCACCTCATCATCGAATATGGAATCCGAGGACACCTTATCATCTATCACCTCACCTATAGTTCCCAGCACTTCGACTGCTACAGTGTCGTACACCACTTCAGACGAAACGGAGCCTTTTGAGGAGGGTGAAGTCGTCGCTACACCACCCATGACACCTGTTGCACCAGGTAACCCACACCCATATCAGAAGACCCGTATATACTAGATAGACGAGCATGTATCTCACCACCACACCCGAAGAACTGACCAGTTTCTCCCACTTACACCCCACTTACCGATGACCAGTACATGCAGACTCAGCAATGGCTGCCTGCAGAAGATTCAGATACACCATTACCTACTCCACCACCCCCACCTGCCCCGATAGTCCGGTGCAGACGAGTCAGGATCTTAGCACCCTATGAGCCCGAACCATTCATGACACCATTTCGGAGCCACCCCAACGGTCCTATTAGGATGCATACACCTCGCAAGAGGGTACGACTACCTATAGTGCCGATTATACCACCATCACCACCCCTATCCCCTACTTCACCCCTGGACATGATCAGGATAACACCACTATCATCTCCTGATTATCAGTATGCATTGCCACCACTACTATCATCACCCCCTCCATCGTCGGTTAGACCCGACCACCTGTTCAACCTACTCACACAATCTTACCCGTTTACACCCCACCAACGGGAGTTGACTCTAGAAGAGGATCTACCCTCTCAGAGCCGGGCCCGTATAACAGGTCCTAGTCATTCATCTTCATCATCATTACTATTTCCACCTGGTTTCACTCCTCCATCCCGAGTCTTCGAGACTGGAGAGAGCTCCCGGGCAGCAGTACCCCGCACACCTACCCCATCCACCGTCATGACGCGTCTGGAGCGTCATGAGGAGCAGATCGATACCCTCCTAAGTATAGTTGACCGAACACCGCTTGACCGCCCCGAGACGGCCAACGACACCCTACATAGCCTCGTATCCGATAGGATGGATCTTCAGGACGGTCTGACTAGGATACAGCCAGAGATGTTTGAGGCACGCTCCCACATGACAGTCCTACAATGGGAGGGACAAAGACAGATTTAGGAAGCTTTGCAAGCACGCCTCATAACCAATACATTAGAGAACCTCGTGGAAGACATGCAGGTCCAGCATCTGACCGACATACAGAGACTTCTGGATTAGATTTCAGAGCTCACAGGGCCCATGGATGCGACTTCTAGTAGCTAGGCATAGTATACATCTGTATAGTTTTGAGGCATCTTAGCCTGCCGCATGTGGCATTAATAAAGGACCTTGTAATCATTCTGTTTTGTAACACAATTGATTCAAGTTATTAATATATGTTGTTGGTTATGATTTACTATATATTGATGTTGATTTATGCTACTGTGGTTGTTCATGTGCATTGTGTGATTGTATTCAGACATGTCATGATGTTACTTGTGATTGATATGGTTCTTTTAATGTTACAAATGGGATGTAATTACAAGCTTATAGTAAAGAAAATTTCGAAAGAAACTTGATTAATGAATAGAAAGTTGCTGAACTTCAGCTTTTGTAGATGATGAATCACTTTGTTCCTTAGCAATCCTATACCAAGAGTTGACCATTTACTTACGATAGTACCTAAACATGTCGTGATTATATAATTCTCAGTTGGTTGTGATTTAACATTGTGACAATATTGTTAGGAATTGTATACAATTTCCCTATTACTCAACTTATTCTAACATGGTCATTATGTGGATTCTAAATCTGTGTTTTCTTGTGGCATTAATAGAACTATGGCTCGCACAAGAAAGGAAACTACCACTCCCGCAACAGCAATGACTTCTGCAGCTATCCAGAAACTGGTAGCTGATAGCGTTGCTGCAGCTCTAGAGACTCAAGCGGCTACCATAGCCCGCTCGAGTAACAACAACCGATCAACAGCTAAAAGCGAGGCATCTGCGTCTCGCAAGTGCACATACAAAGATTTCAAGAGTTGCCAGCCAACTTATTTCAAAGGTTCCGAAGGAGTCACCGAACTAGCTCAGTGGTTTAAGCATACCGAAACGGTATTCATAGGATGCAACTGTCCAGATAACAACAAGGTTACCTTTGCTACAGGAACACTTCTGGAAGATGCAGCATCATGGTGGAACGCTACTGCCCAGACCATGGGTATGGAAGAAGCGTATCGGATTTCCTGGGTCAAACTAAAAACAAAAATGCTAAAGAAATACTGCCCTCGTACAGAGATCAGGAAACTGGAGGAAGAATTCCACCAGTTGATTGTAAGGGGCAACGATTTAAGAACCTACAACAGAAGGTTCCAAGAACTGTCGGTATTATGTCCAACTATGGTGCCGGATGTTGAAAGAACTCTGGAGAAGTACGTCGAGGGACTGCCTCGAAGCATCGAGGGAAACGTCACCTCGTCAAAACCGACAACTTTAGAGGAAGCTGTCACAATAGCTCAACGGTTATTGGAACGGGAAATCAAACGGAATTCTACCTCCGCAAACAATGATCACAAGCGAAGGCTAGATGATCATGGAACCACCACCAAAAACAACAACAGGAACCTCAACAACAACAACAACAACAACAACAACAACAACAACAACAACAACAACAACAACAACAACAACGATAACAACAACAACAGGAACCCCAACAACAACAACAACAACCACAACAACAACCGTAACCATAACTACCAACAAAATCGCAACAACCACCAATACCAACAGAATCGCAGACAGGAAGCTACTAGAGCTTATGTTGCTGCACCCATAGGAGAAAAAGCTTATATCGAAACCCAACCCCAGTGCAACCAATGTAAACTACATCACACTGGGCCTTGTCGTGCAATTTACGGTATTTGCCGAAAAGCGGGTCATAAAACTACTGACTTCAGAGCCACGGGTGCAAATTTACAGCCCGTAGCAATAGTGTGCCACGGTTGTGGTGAAAAGGGGCACTACAGGAGTAACTGCCCAAAACAAAATCAGAACGATGTTGCTCGTGGGTGAGTATATGTGCTTGGTGACGGGAACGCACCACAAGACCCCGGCGTCGTCACGGGTACATTCTTACTAAACCAACAAAGTGCTAAAATATTATTTGATTCCAGAGTTGATAAGAGCTTTGTGTCTACTTCATTTGCTTCACTGCTTAATATTGCCCCAGTAGAACTAGACACTACATAAGAAATCAAAATAGCTAACGGAGACCTCATAGGAACCAACACAATGATCCAAGGTTGCACCCTAACACTTCTAAACAAACCTTTTCCCATTGATCTCATGCCTATTCAACTCGGTAGCTTTGACGTCGTTATTGGCATGGATTGGTTATCCAAGCACCATGCCAGAATCATCTGTGACGAGAAGGTCGTACAAATTCCACTTAATGGTGAAACTCTTATCGTTCGTGGCGATCACAGTAAAACTCGAATCAACATCATCTCGTATATTAAGACGATGAAGTACATGAACAAAGGATGTCACGTGTTTTTGGTACCGGTGACGGAGAATGAATCAAAAGAGAAACAACTTGAAGAAGTGCCAGTTGTCAAGGACTTTTCTGAAGTATTTTCGGAAGATTTGCTGGGTATTCCACTAGTTCGGCAAGTAGAATTTCAAATTGATTTAGAGCCTGGAGCAGCACCAGTTGCAAAAGCACCTTATCGGTTAGCACCTTCCGAAATGAAAGAATTGTCTGAGCAGTTGAAAGAAATGTCAGATAAAGGATTTATCCGACCAAGTTCATCACCTTGGGGAGCATCGGTCTAATTTTTCAAAAAGAAAGACGGAATGTTCCGAATGTGTATTGATTATAGAGAGTTGAACAAACTCACAGTGAAGAATCGATATCCATTGCCCAGGATTGATTATTTATTTGACCAGTTGCAAGGATCAAGTGTCTACTCAAAAATTGACCTGAGATCGGGATATCATCAGCTAAGAGTCAGGAAAGAAAACATTCCCAAAACAGCCTTCAGAACATGGTACGGGCATTATGAATTTCAAGTAATGCCATTTGGTCTCACCAATGCACCCGCAGTGTTCATGGATTTAATGAACCGAGTATGCAAACCATACTTGGACAAATTCGTGATCGTGTTCATTGATGACATCCTAATCTACTCACGCAGCAAGGAAGAACATGCTGAACACTTGAGAACCATTTTAGAGTTGCTCAAGAATGAAAAGTTGTACGCTAAATTCTCCAAATGCGATTTTTGGATTCCAACGGTACAATTTCTTGGCCATATTATCAACAGTCAAGGTATCCACGTAGACCCTGCCAAGATTGAGGCGGTTAAAGGTTGGGCATCTCCTACAACCCCAACCGAGATTCGTCAATTTTTAGGTTTCGC
This sequence comes from Artemisia tridentata subsp. tridentata, assembly GCA_021014915.2. NCBI lineage: Eukaryota > Viridiplantae > Streptophyta > Magnoliopsida > Asterales > Asteraceae > Artemisia > Artemisia tridentata. Next base: position 311,955,902 of record CP139509.1, read on the forward strand.
TGGTTACTACAGAAGGTTCATAGAAGATTTTTCAAAGATTGCAAAGCCTTTGACTGAATTGACCCAGAAGAACAAGAAGTATATCTGGGAAGAAAAACAAGAGTCAGCTTTCCAACTCTTAAAATAAAAACTCTGTGAAGCACCTATATTAGCACTACCCGAAGAAAGTGAAGACTTCGTAGTGTATTGTGATGCATCACATCACGGTTTAGGTGCAGTACTGATGCAAAGAAGCAAATTAATAGCCTATGCTTCTCGACAGCTCAAGAAGAACGAAGAAAACTACACCACTCATGATCTAGAATTAGGAGCAGTAGTCTTTGCTCTTAATATATGGAGACATTACTTGTACGGTACCAAGTGCACGGTTTTCAGCGATCACAAAAGTCTTCAACACGTACTGGATCAAAAGGAGCTGAACATGAGACAGCGCCGATGGTTAGAATTTCTCAACGACTACGATTGTGAAATTCGCTATCACCCCGGGAAAGCGAATGTTGTGGCTGATGCCTTGAGCAGAAAAGAAAGAATCAAACCTCTCCGAGTCCGATCTCTAAAAATGACCATTTGTTCACCACTTCCATCACAAATCCTCATAGCCCAAGCAGAAGCTCTCAAAGAAGAAAACAGACCCCATGAGAAAATTTACGGCATGCCAAAAAATGAAAATGGTTTCGTGAAAATATCTAACGGAATGCTTAGTTTCAAAGAAAGAAGTTGGGTTCCTCTCTACGGAGGTATACGTGACCTCATCATGCATGAATCTCACAAATCCAAGTACTCCATTCACCCGGGTTCTGACAAGATGTACCAAGATCACAAAAAGATCTATTGGTGGCCAAACATGAAAGCCGACATCGCTGAGTATGTTGGGAAATGTTTGACTTGTTCAAGAGTCAAGGCGAAAAGTCAAAAACCGTCAGGATTGCTTGTACAACCTGAACTACCAGTATGGAAATGGGAAAGAATTACCATGGATTTCATCACTAAGTTACCAAAGACTTCAACTGGATTAGACACCATCTGGGTCATCATTGATCGTCTCATCAAGTCCGCTTATTTCCTACTAATCAAGGAAACTAACGAGATGAGCACTCTCGCTCAGTTGTATCTCAAGGAAATAGTGACTCGACATGGAGTTCCAATCTCCATTATCTCAGATACAGATAGATGATTTACTTCAAGATTTTGGCAAACTCTACAAAAAGCTCTCGGTACACGTCTAGATATGAGCACCGCTTATCACCCTCATAATGATGGGCAGAGTGAAAGAACGATCCAAACCTTAGAAGACATGCTCCGGTCATATGTAATAGACTTCAAAAAAGGTTGGGATAAACACTTGCCATTGGCTGAATTTTCTTACAACAACAGTTACCATGCCAGCATCAAGGCGGCACCATTTCAAGCATTTTATGGTCGAAAGTGCAGATCGCCTGTTTGTTAGGCTGAAGTTGGTGACGTACTACTCACAGGACCAGAACTGATACACGAAACAACAGAAAAGATTTTTAAAATCAAACAACGACTACAAGCCGCTCGTGACAGACAAAAGAGTTACGCCGATGTAAGGCAAAAACCCATGGAATTTCAAGTTGGTGACAGGGTTATGTTAAAAGTTTTCCCATGGAAGGGAATGGTACGCTTTGGAAAGCGTGGAAAGTTGAATCCAAGGTACATTGGACCATTCAAAATCCTTGAGAGGATTGGTCCAGTTGCTTACAAACTTGAGCTCACAGAGGAACTCAGTAGAGTACAAAACACATTTCACATTTCACAACTGAAGAAATGTTTGTCAGATGAAACTCTTGTCATCCCAATGAAAGAAATCCGACTCGATGACAAACTCGTAATCACAAAAGAACCAGTGGAAATAATGGACAGAGAGGTGAAACAGCTAAAGCAAAACCGTATACCCATTGTCAAAGTTCGATGGAACTCTGAGCGAGGACCAGAGTATACATGGGAACGTGAGGACCAAATTCGCGACAAGTACCGACACTAATTTCCATAGACAACCCTACCAACTATCTTAGACTTTAATTCTGGAATGGAATTCTGTTTGACGGGTAGGTATTGTAGCAATCTATAAAATTCCCCAGTAATTTCTAAATGCTAATCAAGTATTAATTACCATTACTGATCAGTTAACCATCTTTATGGGGGAAATTTGAAAATTTTGTTTATTACATTACATTAATTCAAACACATTGCTACGTGATTCACAAACACATTGGAACGAGCTCAGACACGGACCACAATGAATCCAACACACTAATAATAAACCAAACGGATCACATTACTATTCCTGGCCCAAAATTTTGGCCTGGTACTATTCAAAGCCCAACCCAATTTTTATAAGTTTTATTAATTCTCTTATTATTACTCGATTAACTCACAATCACTTGGCCACGATTTCTTTTGAATTCGACACACAACATATGCAACTCTTTACATATTTTGAATCTCCATACACCAAAGAATCAGGATGGCAAACTCTCACTCTCCCATTCGAACGTTTGATCATCGAACGAGACTCAAAGTAAACCCTACTCGTCACTTGTACAAGTTCATACAAATTCACACCATATTAATCCAAATCGATCTAAACCAATTTTCCCCTAGCCCTTTTGATTTTCACTAATTATGAGTGTATAACCTTGTTACTCACCTTTTTCTACATTTGGACACGTTAAAATGTGGTTTGGACCCTTTGGCTATATCGAACATATGCATTGCAACTCGACACATTACCAACACTACACATAAACTCCTTCCTAATAAGCTATACACTCGAGTATTATTCCCCTTATCTCTGCAACCCATCTAATCAACTCCAACTTGATGCATATTATACATTAAACTCGATACAAATACATGTATATATATCGGATATACTCCCACACTCTTGCATTCACACCTTAAGCAGTTTTCTCACATTTCTCTCTAAAAATCCTCACTGCCGAGAGCCTCAAGAAACAAGGACCCTTTCTCCATTTTTTCGAACCAATTCCAAGTCATATACATTGCATTCGAGCCATTGGTGATCAGTTTTACAAGTGAAGTGCACCTCTTTCGATTCCTAGATCATTATAACGAATTCCACACCACCTTTTAGGTGTTGTAAGTCCATTCGAACCCTTTTCCATTCATTATTATGAATTTCTATATACCATGCATCGTTCTATATTTTCACTCGATTGTATTTACTTTCTATGCATTTCTTACGTATTCTTGTTATTTATTTTTCGTATATACACATTGACCTCCTTCATGGATGGCTAGAAATACGAGTTACACAATCACTCGACATATATATCTTCGTTTCATTACATATCGAGGCATGTTTTGATTATATATTGCATCTTTTATTTTATATTTCATATATATCATTTTTGAACCATGTAATTTATTCGATAAGAAATGGTCCTATATAATCCATATCATATACACAACATATCATTTTATTGCTCACCTTGATTCTCCATAAGCTCAACTAATAGGCTGGTAAAATAAGCTCTCATTACAAGCTCATAAAAGTCCTTTTATAATCTCAAACCTATCGCTACTCGGACTGCTATAAAACTCACTCATTTTATTCGATTGGGCTTTTAAGCCCAATAAGCAGTTTTTAAGCTCACTTGATAAGTAGTTCAAATAAGCTCAGTTGTATTGTTTTTAAGACCCTTAAATGAGCCCAATGACAAGCCCAAAATGTTCTTAAACCGAACGATTCATAAAATCTTATTGGGCTTTGTTTTCATTAAAGCCCAATAAGCAAGAAATAAGCACTTTTTATGAATAAGCAGTTTATTTAGAATCAAATAAGCTTTATAAAGATGTTAAAACTTTCGGAAAACTTATCACACCATTTTTGTGAATTTTGGACTAAGTTTGCAAAATATATGCCATTTCGAGTTAAAAGTGTCAAGTTCATATAATTATGTTCTAAACTGCCATTTCGGTAACTTGAGGGTAGAAAATGCTCAAACAATAAACAGAAGGCTTAAAATGTAATATTTGACCTTTTTGGACTAAAAATACAATTGATAACTAACCAAGGACTAACGGTGCAAAACCTACTCCGTTAGGGTAGAAAGTGTAAAATCTGTATAATTTCAAGGACCAAACAGTAACTTTATTTCATATTCATTTCTATTTCATAATTTACACTTTTCAATACAAACACGTGCATTTTTACCATTTGTTCAATATATTTAATTTCGTTACGTTTATATATATATATATATATATATATATTATATATATATATATATATATATATATATATATATATATATATATATATATATAACGAATTTCAACGAATAAACTTAACGTTTCGTTCAACCACTTTCGAAGAAACGATATTTATGAATTCAATGACATAAAAACAAGATAATATTATATATAATATTATTTTTGAACTTTAAGCATTTTAAGCATATCACTCACTCACATCACAAACCAAATCGTTATCCGTTACTCATTTTCACACTCATTGTTTGCATTAAGTCAAAACTGTCAGATTCTCAGACTTTACTATTATTCAGGTCGTGTGTTGGAGTCGTTCCCATAATTCACTTGATTTCACATTTCACCTTTGCCAGTTACACTCTAGGTGAGTCATAGCCCCACTTTTACTCATTTAATAACTTTACACTCTATGGGGGAGATACATGCTACAAACTAGAACACAAGTATTTTCTGTATACTTCACCTGATTGATATTGCCTAAGTTACTCTATTGCCAAAAGCCCCTCACATCATGAACCATTAATCACTTGCGAGTGAACGCGAATATAGTGAATAGATCTATTGAAGGCTGACTCCCTATTCCACTAATGCCTGACGGATAGCCTTTAAAACAATATATCTAGTGAATAGATCTATTGGTTGCTAGTCGGATTAGTCGCAATGCACTATATTTGAAGGAAATAGGAAGATGGCAATCTCCTACACGAGGGCCAAATTATCACCGGTTACTAACACTGTTAACGTTTGCGTGTCATGAGACTTAGGGCAATATATCCAACTGCAATATCACCATTTAAAACAAAGATTGTAATTCACAGGCAATCACAAACTTGTGTTCCAAACTGATTACTATTACAAACTCTATGATTTCACTCAACAATTTTGTTGACATTTAGCATGTTTATCTCAAGTAATTAGCGGAGCAGACAAGGCACGGAGTGGGCATTAAAATTGATGGTTTTTGTGGTGTAAAATAAATTATGTCATTCATTTCAAACTACTACACCCTTTTATGGGATTTCTCAACTCTGGTATTTTCAGTTTTGTATTTCAACTATTATTTGAATGACAATAACTTTCAAAACGCCTCTTTTGATCCGTTTTCTATGATTATAAAAAAGATCCTCCCTGTAATACCCTGATTAGTCTTTCGCTGTTAACTCATAATTTAGGAGGTGTTACAAGTTGTACCAACTAATGGACCACAAGAATTAGTATCCATCCTTTTTGTCTTCAACATCTATGAAACCTAAGTACTCCCATAGTACAACAAACCTCTACATTACCACATCCTTATTTAGACACACCAGATGACCTACCATCTAAATAAACCAATCCACAATCCTTACCATCATTTGAATCCGTTGAATGCATTGCTCAAAAAGCCCTTTGTCCAAACACTCGTACCGAATCAAATGCACGTTGAACTAACTCAAACATTCTTTGCCACCTATAGGGACTTAGATGATTCATTATGGCTAGAACCTCTACTATCAAATGAGCATGATGATCGCGTTCATTTTTATCAATTTCCACTAGGTATAAGTAGTACTACTTTCACAAGTTATCAAAGTATTAGTAATACTTTGTCGCTAAACTTTAGCATAAGTTTCGTTAAACCTTAAATCAACATTTTAACAACATATGTTAAAATGCAATCTCAAAGCCAATCTCATGCACCCCGAGCGACAATGACTCTTGAGGAGTATACATAAGAAACTCGAGTGAATTCCTCTTGTCATCATCTAGTGAATATAATCTTGAGACCAAGTATATTTAGGATAGGACTATCTGATTCTAACACTTTGGGTTCATATCTTCATTTAGAAAAACATGACGTTTCGGAAAACATTATCATGCATTTAGTTTTCATCTTGTTTAAAGGATAATGTATATCCTATGCATCATTCTCTCCTTGCGACATGAACGGTTGTGTTACAAGAGATTTCATTACACCTCATTGGCTAAATGATCTTGAACAAACACCTACAAGTTCTATGAACTAACGTATCTCCTTCATCTTGTCATACTTGTTTTCATAAGCATGATAACTTCATCCCATGGGATAATCTTACTTATTGAAAGATACTATTTATATCTATTTCCTTTCAAGCGTGCATCATAACCAAACCTTGCTTATAATCTAGTCCAAACCTTGTGCATATCCAAGGTTAAAACTACACATCTTTAGAGCATATTGAAGTTGGTAACCTTACTTAGATTCTTGTTGAATAAAATTTCAAAAAGCTTTCTTGAGAACGGTCTTAATTCAACATATTTCATTTCTTGGTCTTAGATGATCAAATCACATTCATAGTACACACTTCAACTCAACATAAAAGATGTCATCCATCAGATCATACATTAAGCTTAAATTCTAAACACAAGATTGAAACATATTGTTTATTGACACATATTTTTTAAATTCTCGTGTATAACATGACATCTTCATCACCTTACTTTTAATGAATATATATAGTTGAGTCTCATTAAGCCAAGTATTGGTGAACTATCATCTTTTATATACTTCAATATGCAAAAATAGGAATTCTAATCTTTCTAACATGAGAATGGCTACTGGAGAACCTATTGCACTAGAAACTCAATTTAACCTAACGGTGAAATTGCTTCCTAGAGAGAAGTTGGGTATGTGGAATCACCCATAAAAATGGTCGTATTTAGCCTTAATTGAGCACCGCTAGTAATAGTCTCATATTCATTCTCCAACTTGAAAAATCTTTATTCCTATACTTGCCTCAAGTAAGTATTAAAATACGATATTTTGCCTCGCATTAGGAATATTAATCAAACAAGTAGTAGATATGACTTTTCTTTCTTTAGCTTATTAGAATCACTTGCATCACACATACATGTGCTAATTACATGTTTTTGTTTGATACGATTAAGTATCTTGACGTTATCATGATATTTTTCTTTCTTTGTATGATGTTTCGCAAGATTAACGTGTTACTTGTTAACTCATATGCCTTTTTGATACATGATGTTTTTATATGATGTATCTATGTGTAAATGCTCTTTTCTTTTGTTGGCATTCATTAAATCCATACATAAAATGGTCTAAATAATACAAGCTCCTAAATGTTATAATTTAAACATGGTTTGCATGAATTTTTTGTCTTGCTTCTTTTGTGACTTTGTCACACTATTTGTTCACTACGTGTGCACTTATAATTTGTCGAAGTGCTTTTGGTATGATAAACATTTAGAAGTCGTTTTATCCTACAAATTAATCATATGAATCATTATATGCTTAAGTGTCTAAACCTAATGACAAAACAATCTTACAATGAAGTATTTCATATAATGTCATGCTCTTGCATAATATGATTATTTGTCTTGATGCTATCAAGTTGTGTGGTGATTTTTTGTCTAGTAGTGGAATATGTTGTTTTTGTTTATATAGGATGTTATCTTATGATTTCTATCATATTCACATCTTTTATCACTAACTCTTTTGTCTTATAGGTTGATAAAAAATTGTTGTTCCCTTAACACGCTTAAAGTCAACTATAAAGTTAATCTATTTGGGTTTATGACTAATACAATGTATTGATTAATCCTAACATTTAATGAAACGTTAATATAAAAAACACACAGTATTTTCAACGTTTAAATTCTTATTAGAAATGAATCAAAGAATCTATTACCCAAGTGTTTTGCGGAACAAACACTTGGGATTGAATAGACAAGGTATGGTGTCTCCTATCTAAACTCAAGCTATACTTAAGTGGTAACAATTCGACCCACTGAGCTATCTCAGGGATATGTTACTCTTTGTAGGAGAAAAGGGGTATTTGTGAAAGTCTAAGCTTTAATTGCACAAGAATACCTTACCCACTTTTCTCCTATCCGTTTGCTATTTATAGGCAAACATGTAAAGAGTACTGAAGATTAAAACTAGATAAATAAATAGGAAGCGTGTCTGACAACTACTACAGTAGTTGTCATTTTCAAGAACCAATGGGATTGCGCCAAAAAGTCTTCGAGTGTCAGACCTTACACATCTTCGACTTTTAGCCACTTGAGGGATGGTTTGTCTGACCCATATAAGACTTGTTCTTATCTTCTTAAAACCATCCCTCTTTTCCCGCCTTTTATTCAGGCATTAGGTTCTTCAGGCATTTGTCTTCAATCTTCAGTTGTTGTTGTTGAGGAGACTGGGTTCAGTGAGCTCTTGTCTAAGGCTCACTGATCCATTACCTTCTTTTTCGTCTCAAGTGACACTCCAGTGAGTACCGCCTCACTGTGTGGTGAATCTTTCCTCTTAGACTCGTCCTATGCATCTTGAAGGTAACTCACTGAGTGACTGTTCACTCAGTGACTTAGAATGTTTTCGGTTTAATTTACACTTAGCTTAATTTGTATTCAAATCTTGTTTTAACGACTCTTGGGTACAGAAGGACCCAACAATCTCCCCCTATTTGGATATAAATTATGCTTAAGTGTTTTTGATCAGTTATGAGTGAGCTAATAACTTCTGCTCATACTGAATGTACTAGAAAGTAAATAAGGACACTAAAATAATAAAAACATCATCTTATTAATATTATTACAAGTCCTAACAAAACTATACAAAGTACGAGGATAGTGGTGGTGTTGGCGAATTCATTCAGTCGATCTTATAACCTAGGGCTTCAAGCTTTGGCTTCTTGGACTCTAGCTCATGCTGGTCAGGATGCTCTTGAATCTTTGTTCTCAGGTCTTGGCAGAACCTCACATTCTCAGGAGTCTTGATTGGTGAGGCCATCATGAGGAAACCCAGCATTGCCTTGATTCCTGATTGGTCAATATCACTCCATATTTGGAAGGCTGGGTCTCCAAACTCATCAGTGAAGAACAAACCTCTTTCAGGTTGTTCGATGACCAAGTTGTTTCTGAATGGAACTCCTTCTGGGAGGGCTCTGTTGCAATCCAGACCAGGGACCTTAATCTCAGGCTCAACTTCAATCTTCTTTCTCTTTCTTGAGGAAGACTAAGAGGGAGCAGGTTGTTCTGCTGAAGCAGGAAGAAGAGATGGAATACCAAGTTCCTGAGGTGTTGCTGCCAAACTTTCATACCTTAGACTCAGGGACTTCAACAGACCAGGGACCACAACATTTGACTTTTTCGCTATCATTGGACCCAATTCATCCAATTCAGTGATCCCGAAGTCTGCGAATCTGAAGGGGTTATGAACCTCAAAGATTCTTTTGTCAGCACTCCTGTAGACAGTTATAATGGCAGGCTTGGTGTTTCGGTGAATCTTGACATCAAGAATGGGTTCTGGCTTTAACCTGCTTGTCATGACCCACTGATATCTCTCAATCCTGTTCTGCCTAATCTCTTCAGATCTCTTTAACCTTTCTTCCCTTTTCTCCCTGAGAGCCAACATCTCAGCAGTCTGAGCTTTCAAGAAGGTCTCCCCACCTTTTCTTCCTGAAACAGCTTTTGGAGGCAATCCAATCTTTTTGGCCTCTTCATGTACCACCTGAATAAGAGCAGCCTTTCTCGCCCTTTCTTCTGCAGCTGCCTTCTTCATTGCCTCCTCTTTCTCCATATGAGCCTAAATTTCCTCATTTGTGAGAAGTTGTATTTTTCCATTTACCTCATAAGGGACCCTGACTGGCTCATCAGGGTCTTGCCTTCTTTTAGAGGAAGCAGGCACCAAGATTGTAGACTCAGGCTCAGTGGTTGTGAGAATGCCATTGCCTTTGTATTGGCTGGATGAAGATGGGTTTGTCTCGGGAATCTCCCCCTCAGTGTGAGAAGGAGGTTGTTCAAGTTGTTCTTCAGTGACATTCTCCCCCTCAACTGTTGCTTGAGCCATGGTGAGAGCAAGAGTTGGTGCCCTCACTGAAGTTGAGGGAGCATCCTGACCTTTGAAAGCCTGATAAATCTCAGTCATCATTGACTTGATGTCTGAGGTGTCCTTCTAAAGAGTTGAGACCTTAGCCTCAAGAGAAGCCTGAGAAGCCTCTATTGCTATCATCCTTGGCCCAAGGTTCCATGCCAAGAAAGAAGAAGATGTAGCCCAAGATGCCAAGTGTGACTCCATAAGACCCAGGGAAAACTTGATGGAGTCCACAATAGAGCTGAGTCCCTGAAGATTAGAGGATCTCAGCATGGTTACCAGGTCAGTCAACTGAGTAGATTGTTGCTGGTAGGTCTCATAAGCCTGAAGAATTTTCCTGTTAAGCTCACTTGAATAGTTTCAACGCTCTTGTGTATGTTGGTGAGAGACTCATTGAACAACTTAAGATTATGATCAAGATTCGTCAGGGAGAAGGAGATAGATGACTTGTGCTCATTAACATCATCATGATAGGATTCCACTGATTCCTTCAGATCGACATAATGAACAGCAGCTTCAGTGTGTTGATCAAACAATTCTTTAGTTAGCCCAGTAAAGAGAGCATTGTTGGCCTTTTTTAGGAACCTGACCAATTGCCTTTCAGTAAGAGGAAGAATGTTGTCATACTTCTTGAGTTCAGGAGGGCAGGATGATTCAGAATCTAAGGAATGATCAGCCTGAGATTCAGATTCTTCACCATGAGGAGAAGACTGATGCGATTGTTCAGTAGGTTGGGCATCAGTCTCCATGTCATCACCTGCCTCAAAAACTTCCTCCTCACTCTCTTCCTTGAGATCATCTTCAGAATCAAGAAGAGCCTGAATATCCACCATAGACTCAATCTCTAAAAAGTTATCCGGCTCCTCTTCAAAAGAAGACTTGCCTTCGTTTTGGCCAGGTCCTGACCCTGCCATAAAAACTGAGTGGGTTTCCTCAGCCTGGCTAACCATAATAACTGATTTCTCAGCCTGGTGTTTGGGGTCAGTTCCCAAGAGAATGGATCAGCTTGAGGGGGTTATGGGTTCCGTATCAGCGGGTGGTTTATATCCCTCTGAGTCTTTGTCCCCCTTAGTGCCTTCAAGTTCTGATGGGTGTTTTTTAGAACTATCACGAGGTACTGTTTGTGATGATTGATGGACCCCCTTCCCATCAGGGTTGTTCTGCCCTTTTGGGGATTCAGGGTCCTTGACTCCCTGAGACCTTGAGTGTGATTTCTCTGGGATGTTAACGGGATGTGATTGGGTGTGGGTCCCCTTCCTAATTGAGTAGTGCTGCTCAACCGAGGATTCAGGACCCTTTTCTCCCTCAGGCCCTGATTGTGATTTGTCAGTTCCTTCATCGGGATGTGATTGGGTGGAGGTTCCTGACTCTAGTAACTTGTTTATGTCAGTAGAGCCTTGAGGAAGAGGGGGTTTGCCCGAGGACACTAAGGATGATTTCTCAGTGTCCTCCGTTGGCGTTTGTTCTTGGGTCAAGAGGGTCTCAGTGACGGGTGTCTCAGAGGTCTCGGCCATATTGAACCCTTGTTTAGGATTGTTTGAGGCATCAGTCTAAGTGGCGAGTGGTTTGGGTCTAACCACCTTACTGGACTGACCCTTCTATGTCTTCATCACCTTCTTTGTAGGTGAAGGTATTGGAGAAACAGTGTTCTCCCCCTGATTAACCACCAGCATGTAGTTGGTCAGGGCAATGGGTTGTACCTCAGTAATGCCATCGTATAATTGGTCTTATGTAGGACGTCAGGTTTTGTACCTTCAACGTCAGACCTAACATAGTCAAAGCCTAATAGGTCCTGAAGCACGCAGGAAATAAACCTAGGATAAGACATAAGTTTTTGCCTAGATTTCCATGAGAGCTTGGCAACAAGGTCACGGAAGATTATTCCTCCGATGTCAATTTTTCTACCCTCTAGGAGACTGAACAACATCAATTGTTTTGATGAGTTCAACTGCTCCGTGGAGGATTTATTCCCTCCAAGGACCTGAATGATGAAGGTCATCAGGATCCTCCAGATAGGGTGGAACCAGGTTTTAACTATTGGAGCCTTCTCCAATAAGGCTCCAGCGGCCATTTCAGGCCGCTTAGGGTCATGAGGTCTTAGAAAAAGAAATTCTGCCTTAACCTCTTGGTCAGTAGGGTTGGGCTCAAAGGCCTTAGCAAAATCAAGACCAGTGGCCTTGATGAAGGTTTTGTAATCCAGGGAGAGGGTCCTTCTCCCATTCATCACTGTGAATGTGATGATGGATTCTTTGGTGTCCTCAGGGCTGGTTGCCACTGAAGTACACCAGAATTCCCTCAAATAGTCATGGTAGATGACTGAGGGGGTCTTGGTGAATGCCGTAGCAAGAAAGCAATTTTGAAGATACTTCACTACATTCTTGTACGCATAGAACTTTTGAGGATAGGCAAAGTTTCCTACCAAATTGTTCTTGGTGAGGTCTACACCCTCCAATGTGAATTCCACATTAGGGGCATATTTGATAGCTTTAGAAGAAGCCATTTGTTTTGGTAGGTCTGGGTTAACAAATGGTTCTAGGTTTCTAAAGGCTAAGAACACACACACAAGATTTAGTTTTTTGAAAGAAAAGGGTAAAATTTTGCTTAAGATTTCTAAAAAACGTGTGTGTGTCTTTTTGTATGGGGGTATTTATAGGGAAGTGAAGTGGAGGGTAATTTGGGTATTAAGCGGATTTTATTTATTCAAAAAGAATGTTTGAAAACCGTATTGAATAAAATGTTTTGGGATCCGCATTTAATGCCACCACTCCACTTTCCCTGGTTTGGCGCAACAGTCGAGGTGAACAGTTGAGCAGTTCTGCAAAAGTGTAATTTGCAAAGTTGAGTCATCACATATCTGTAATGTGATTGGAGAGGTGATGAACTCAAATAAGTACATTTTATTACTATCATTTATCCTATTAATTTGACTTGTTTTATTATATTATGTATGAGGATTGATACTTAATCGTTTACTTTTGTAATTCTCAGTTGAAAACAAGCATTTGGTGAAACTTGGCGATTTTGGACTAATTATGGAGCAAAACATGCATAAAGTGAAGAGTCTACTGAAATGAACAAGATCAAGACAAATCTGCTCCAGATGCGCCGCATCTCACTCATGACATGCGCCGCATCGCTATCAAGATCTCACCAGATACGATCCAAGATACAAGAGGACATGCGCCGCATCCAAAGATTAAGATACGCCGCATCTTCTGGCGGTGTACGAATATTCCTGAATATTATAATCTTGGACCCCACGCGAAGTTAAGTACATGCGCCGCATCTACTCCTTAGATGCGCCGCATCTCACCCTCAGACAGAAACTATAAATACCCCAAAGACCAGACGAATTAAGAGTCTTTTGTCGTGCAAGATATTATAACCGAAGACCGAACAGGAGAAACCTAGGACGAATTCAGTCAAGGCAGCAGCACAAGACACACCCAAATCAAAGATATAAGAGCAGTAAGAAGGTGCTGCATATGTTTAATTCATTAAGTAGTTTTGTTTTATTGTGTTAGTAAACTTTAATTCATCAAGATTGGTAGCTTGTGTAACGTGACAACGGAAAGGTTGCACTCCCTTAAAACTGCTTTCTCATTAATTAAAGTTTATATGTTGATGTCATTGGTGACTTTTATTAGTGCATTGATAACCTCTGTGTCTAGCTGAGCGTTGATCGGGTCGCCATGCCTCTGCCCTCGCCTGTTTATTAGATGCCTATGTATTCTATGGTCCGTAGAAAAGTAGGAGAAAGATAAACGGGATAGTCATAAGTAATCATTAAGGGTTTACTCGCCGATAAGATTAGAACCAACGAGAAAGGACTTAATCTCGGTGCGTTGCATCGAACTATACACTTCATATAACACTAGCAATAAAACAAGTGACAAACTACTTATCATAAGGACAACCCTCTTATTGTCTCGAGTATTTATCTGTGTACGTGTGTGCTACTTGCTGATTCGTGCCTATTGGTTTAGTTTATTATTTAATTGCAACCAAATCGTGCCAGTCTCTCAGGCTGAACCCCCTTGCGTTAGAATAGGTTGTATAGCTAACTTAATATATTAAAATACTGATTAGAATAATTAGATAATACGTTCCACTCTTAGTGATCGACACTCTACTTACCATTATATTCATACTGACCGGGTACACTGCTCGTTAAGTGTGTGTGTTATTGATAAGTCGGCTAAATATAAATTTAAAACTTGAGTAGGCATTAAAACTGCTAAACCGCAACGACACATCGCACGCATCAAGTTTTTGGCGCCGTTGACGGGGAGTGAATTGTTATTATCTGTTAGTTTGATTAGTATTTTAATTAGGTTTTTAATTTTTTATCTAACCGCTAATTTTGTTGTGTATTAGTTTAATTTGCATTCATTGTACTATTTTGCATATTTTCTATTTTTGTGTGTTATTTGTTTGCTTTTATTTGTTTTTATTTTCGTGTGTTTTATTTGTTTTTATTTTTCGTATTTTTTGTTTTCTGCTATCGTCGTACTGAGATAAATCGAACGATACGGCGCATCTGATTTCTCAGATACGGCGTATTGCGTTCAATTTTTTTAAAATACAACGCATTTAATTAATTCGATACGACGCATCTTTTCCCCAAGATACGGCGTATCTGTTTTTGATAAAAAAAATTTCTAAACGTTAACGCCATACGACGCATCTGCTTTAGCAGATACGGCGTATCTATTATTTTAATTAAAAACAGTTTTCGAATTATTAAACATATACGGCGCATCGATCTCTGTCGATACGGCGTATCTTCTGAATCAAAAATCTTATATTTTGAATCGTAACGAAAATACGGCGCATTAACTTTTGTTAATACGGCGCATTTAATTTTAAATAAATATCGATTTTTGATTATTAAAATTGATACAGCGCATTCTAATTTCTAAGCGGCGTATCTATTTTCTGAATAAAGTCTGATTTAATTTTAACGATTATAAGATACGGCGTATCCAACTTTTTGGATACGGCGCATCGTCTTCTGATATCAGCTCATTGAATTCTTATATCCGTTTCTATATTCATTAATTTCTCTTCTAGCGAACAAATCCTACTGATGATTTTACCTTTGATGACAGATTTTGCTATGGAAGACATGTCAGTTAACGGATATCTTGCTATGGAATGCTTGCTTTCAGATTCATTCAATGTGCTCATGATGGATGCAGATTTATTCTCTTGGGAGAGCCCTCTTGAAGCTGCTTTTAAGGAATTCATGCGTTTATGCAATATTGACAAAGGGGTATTTTCTTATGATGTATTTGTGAGGTACACTGGAGATGAATTATCGCTCTTATGGCCTATCATTGAATCCAAAGGATTGAACTGGACTACTATCGAAGAAGATGATGGGAAATTCTATCTTGCATACATGGACTCAAGCAACAAAAGCTGTGGTGGAGGCAATACCTAGATCTCTTACATGCCTTATTCCGAACAGTACTGGGGATTAAATGAGAACTATCTGGACGATGACAGAATTTATGCTGTGGCGGAGTTACTATTTCATGGCAAGTTGGTAAGATTGATGAACCTCTCCCTCGATGATTGGGTTGAACTTAAATATGGTAGTCCGAAGCTTGCCCCTGCAAATGAAGTCAAGCAGATTATGACTTCATGGTTGACACGGAGTTTTAGGGAGCAATTTAACGAGTTCATGGAGATAAAGAGGAAAATGATTGAAAAGACTTGCTTTGACGTTAACCACGATCCTAACGATGTTGATTTTTCAGAATGGTTGGCTAGTAAGTTTAATAACCATAAGAGCATGGATCGAGCTACTAAGGATGCATTATGGGTATATTGGATAAGAGGTGAAGACGAAGAAGTAGAAAGCGATTATGGGTCGTCACTTCATGATTCAACGATCAATGAGGGGATTGAAGAATTATTCAGAATTGACATTGATGTGTTCGATTATGAGACACCCTTATGCAAGCAGTTCAAGGAATTTAACTACCTTCTTCGAGTCGACAATGATGTGCTTACTGGAGATTTACCAGGATTTAAGACTTATGATGATTTTAAAAACACCTGGTACTATGAATGGAATGACCAAATACCATGGGTTTGGGATAAACCATGGGATGTTGAGCACATCAATCACACCTGTACACCCTTCGTTTTCAAGGATGGGAGTAGTGTTTGGCCGACCTGTGATTATAAGAGTGACGGAACCTGTAATGGGGGAAGTATTATTGGGATGAAACGGGTTGGAAAAGATGTAACCTTTGAAGATTATGAGTGGTACGATAATGTTGAAGACTGCCCATGAAAAACTGAAGCTTTGAAAGAAAAGGGTAGAATTGAATACTTGAAAGGACTTAAGGGAACATCAAATACTACTTTCTGGGAATGGGTGCATGAACAATTTGATGATTACACGAAGCTTAGTCGACGGCTACAATGGGAATTGGAAAGAGAGTGGGAGGCGATTCAAGACAATAAGTCATTAATTGAAGAACTAGATGATTATTTGATTAAGGATCCTTACTTTGAGTTTGTTGATAAAGACGAGGAAGAATTCACCAAAAGAAAGTGTCAACTACTTGGGATTCCTTATAATGAGCCACCCATGATTATTTCCGAAAAATTTAAAATCATCAAATATTCTTTGGGTCCAGATGAAGAATATGTTGCGACGAAGACCAAGAATTATAGAAGATTAAGCCGAACGGAAGAAAACGTCGCAAAGCTATATGGGAACATCTTTCGGATGAAGGAAGAAGGATGGACCGTGACAAGGACCAAGTAATGAGCTGAACGTGAGTCTAACTTGAAGACTCTGGAATAAAGAGAAGTGCTTACCGGGAGACAACCCGGATTTATCTTTTATTATTCTGTTTATGTGTCAAGTCAGTCAAGCCGCCGAGGATACGGCGCATCAAAATCCTGAGATGCGACGCATCTCCTGCAATGGTCATATCTTTATTTTTCTGCATTTTTATTTTCGACTTTAAAACTTTTTATCAGTTTATTTTAATGCGGCGCATCCCTGGTTAAGGATGCGGCGCATCTTTTATTCTGATCCGTATTTATTCCAGGCTCGATACGGCGTATCTTCTTCCATAAGATACGGCGCATCGACTGACCTGATGATTTTCATTTTTAAGTTTTTATGTTTTATTTTACCTAACTACTAATGTATTATGCAAGTTTGAACCTTTCTTACCTTAGGTGTGTTTTGAAGCATTGGTGGTATTATAGATTCCAGCATTTCCTGTGGAAACATCTAATATGAAGCTTAAACGTTCTAATCCACAAGAAGTTGATTTTTGCTCTTATACAAATGGAGGATCATACCGAGCAAATCTCAGGGGAGTTTTTCTGTTCTAATTCTTTTATTTTCCAGTTTTCAACCTTTTATACAAACAACGAGGACGTTGTTTAACTTAAGTGGGGGGATTGGAGAATTAGAACACTTAACAATTACTTGTCCTAAACTTTTCAAAATATGCTTAAAATGTGCTTAATATATCAAAATTTAAATTTTTTAGCATGTTTTTGTTTAAAGTCTAAGTTGCATAGCTGCACACATGACGTCATTTTCAAAAATTGTGATTTTTCAAAACTCACAAATCTATGAGTGTGCCGGTGACTTGTAAACTTTAGAACTTGGCTTGTATACTATTCGAGACCACCATAATAAGTATTATTTTTATAATTAGAATGACTTGTCTAAATTGGTAAAATTCTAGGATTACACCCAAATAGCCTTTATATGTTATGTGTTATTAACTAACTACACTGGTTAGTTAACCCCCGTATAAACCCTTTGTTTACTCTCATTTTTAGAGTAAGATACCCCTATAAAAACACTCAAAGCCATTCCTTTCGTTTCTTACACCTTTGTTAAAATGTTTCGTTACACCCTTAAACCTTAGCCTACCCTATAGATTAGAATCCGTGGTTGGTTAATTGCTATAGGCAAAGTGTGTTTCCTTACATTACCTGTGTTCGCGTGCGTAATTCATTATCTATGGTTAGGTCGGGAAATTGCACAATGCAATTGGAGTGAAAGTAAATATTGTATATCTTTGAGTTTATTTTTCGTGTGTTTACTACTTTCACTATTACCGTTATTTCTGAAGTCATGAAAAGTATGGAAAAATTATCCAGAATTATTGTTTTGGTGATGTGGTGAAATTTTACACATCTATGTTTATGTTATTAAAAAAAAAAAAAAAAAAAAAAAAAAAAAAAAAAAAAAAAAAAATCGAAAAAATGAGAAAAGAAAAAGAAAAAGAAGAAAGTTGGTAGATTGATAAACCAACAATGTAAAGTTATGTAAGTGGTCGATATCACCACTAGTTGTTGTATATTATATCTATGGATTGAATGGGAGTTGGCAGTTATGGGAACGTCAACTAAGGTTTATTCTTTGATTAAGATCTTGTTGAGTATAATTCGTGTCTACCTAAAGCGTGTGTTTCAAGTGTTAAAGCGTGAGTTATTCAATGATATGAGTCTTATTCATGGGATGGTTGGGATAGTGATTAACCACACTTAGGATTTTAATTTATTTGTTTTGTTTATTTTTTGTTTTACACCAATTTATATCCCAAAAATTATCCATGCCCTGTACTATTCTTTATCCAACGAATCCTTTGATTTATTGAGATTAGGGATTTGAGCAATCTTAAGTATCGTAGTCGTGGATTCGGCTATGTATTTATGATTTTGTCGCCCTTTTTGATATATTATTATTGATGAAGTTTGGACCTATCTTTAGCCTATTCGAGTTAAGGATTTGAGCAATTGCAAGTATCGTGTTCGTGGATTCGATCATGTATTTGTGATTTTGTCGCCTTTTCTGGAATTTGAGATCGATAGTGATTAAGAATAATTAACCCTTAAGCCTAAAAACCCTTTTTACCGCTTTAGACTTGTTATTCCTTGGCTTTAGTGGTGGAGATGTGTATACTTGCCAAGCTTATGATAGAATATTCGTCGCGACTGGACAGTTAAACGATTAGATTTGCTTTTATCGAAATATTTTTATTCTACTTCTAATTCGTTAAGTGTTTAGTTGTGTGATTATGACAAAAACGAATACATGCTTAAATATAAAAATAAATCCTAATATCCTTTAGGATACATTTTCATAAGATTAATTCTAAGGTTTACTTGGGGACAAGTAAAGTTCAAGTGGGGGGATATTTGATGAACTCAAATAAGTACATTTTATTACTATCATTTATCCTATTAATTTGACTTGTTTTATTATATTATGTATGAGGATTGATACTTAATCGTTTACTTTTGTAATTCTCAGTGGAAAACAAGCATTTGGTGAAACTTGGCGATTTTGGACTAATTATGGAGCAAAACATGCATAAAGTGAAGAGTCTACTGAAATGAACAAGATCAAGTCAAATCTGCTCCAGATGCGCCGCATCTCACTCATGACATGCGCCGCATCGCTATCAAGATCTCACCAGATACGATCCAAGATACAAGAGGACATGCGCCGCATCCAAAGATTAAGATACGCCGCATCTTCTGGCGGTGTACGAATATTCCTGAATATTATAATCTTGGACCCCACGCGAAGTTAAGTACATGCGCCGCATCTACTCCTTAGATGCGCCGCATCTCACCCTCAGACAGAAACTATAAATACCCCAAAGACCAGACGAATTAAGAGTCTTTTGTCGTGCAAGATATTATAACCGAAGACCGAACAGGAGAAACCTAGGACGAATTCAGTCAAGGCAGCAGCACAAGACACACCCAAATCAAAGATATAAGAGCAGTAAGAAGGTGCTGCATATGTTTAATTCATTAAGTAGTTTTGTTTTATTGTGTTAGTAAACTTTAATTCATCAAGATTGGTGGCTTGTGTAACGTGACAACGGAAAGGTTGCACTCCCTTAAAACTGCTTTCTCATTAATTAAAGTTTATATGTTGATGTCATTGGTGACTTTTATTAGTGCATTGATAACCTCTGTGTCTAGCTGAGCGTTGATCGGGTCGCCATGCCTCTGCCCTCGCCTGTTTATTAGATGCCTATGTATTCTATGGTCCGTAGAAAAGTAGGAGAAAGATAAACGGGATAGTCATAAGTAATCATTAAGGGTTTACTCGCCGATAAGATTAGAACCAATGAGAAAGGACTTAATCTCGGTGCGTTGCATCGAACTATACACTTCATATAACACTAGCAATAAAACAAGTGACAAACTACTTATCATAAGGACAGCCCTCTTATTGTCTCGAGTATTTATATGTGTACGTGTGTGCTACTTGCTGATTCGTGCCTATTGGTTTAGTTTATTATTTAATTGCAACCAAATCGTGCCAGTCTCTCAGGCTGAACCCCCTTGCGTTAGAATAGGTTGTATAGCTAACTTAATATATTAAAATACTGATTAGAATAATTAGATAATACGTTCCACTCTTAGTGATCGACACTCTACTTACCATTATATTCATACTGACCGGGTACACTGCTCGTTAAGTGTGTGTGTTATTGATAAGTCGGCTAAATATAAATTTAAAACTTGAGTAGGCATTAAAACTGCTAAACCGCAACGACACATCGCACGCATCAAGAGGCATTTAATGCCAAGTGGGAATGTGGGGGCCCAGAGGTGGAAGCCAGAAAGGCAAAAGAACAAATATTCTTATTTTAAATAAGAATTCAGTTACCAACCTCAGACATTTACTAACTAGATACTTAGAGCATTTAAGTTAGTATTGAATGTCTCTTGAGGGCCCTGAATGACTTTTCATTCAGTGAACCTGTTTGTCAGGACTTGGGTTTAGTCACTGATGGTTCTAGAGTTCAGGAATTTGGGTTTAATTCCTGAGGTTCAAGGGTTCAGGGACTTGGGTCTAGTTCCTGAGGACCAAGATTTCAGGAACTTGGGTTTAGTTCCTGAGGTTCAGTGATTCATTTCACTGAAGAGCACATTGAGTCAGGGACCTGGGTTTTCAGAATTTACACTTATTTGGATGGAATGAATCAGTGGTCTGATTCTCAATATCCAACATTCCTAGTTCAGCTTTCAGTCTTGTGAAAGTTGGTTCATCCAATGGTTTGGTGAATATATCAGCTAGCTGATATTCAGTAGGAATGAAGTGTAATTCTATGTCACCATTCATGACATGGTCCCTGATGAAATGATATCTAATATCAATGTGTTTTGTTCTCTGATGAAGAACAGGGTTGTTTGAGATGGCAATTGCACTTGTGTTATCACAAAAGATGGGAACCATCTTGTACTGAATTCCATAGTCACTGAGTTGACTTTTCATCCAGAGTACATTTGCACAACAACTTGCTGCTGCAACATATTTAGCTTCAGCTGAGGACATGGCAACTGACTGTTGCTTTTTAGCACACAATTTGGCAGGAGCCTGAGGTGCTTTTTCTGTCCATGTTGCATCCAGCATAGTCAGAGTCCGAGTATCCTTTAAGATCAAGACCTGAACATTTTGGATAGTATAATCCAAGGTTTGGAGTACCTTTCAGGTACCTGAATATCCTTTTCACAGCAGTGATATGAGATTCTCTTGGGTCAGATTGATATCTGGCACACAAACAGACTGAGAATTGGATATCAGGCCTTGATGCAAGTAGATACATCAGTGATCCTATCATTCCTCTAAAAAGAGTTTGATTCACTGGTTTTCTAGTAAGATCAGGGCCAAGGTTATTTGGGGGTACCATGGGAGTATTGACTGAGGCACAGTCACTGAGTTCATACTTCTTTAGTAGGCTTCTGACATACTTCTCTTGACTGATAGAGGTTCCTTTATCAGTCTGCTTGATTTGCAGACCAAAGAAGAAGTTTAGTTCTCCCATCATTCTCATTTCAAATTTCTTTGCCATAAGTTTTTCAAACTGTTTGCAAAGTTTAAAACTTGTTGAGCCAAAGATGATGTCATCAACATACACTTGTACTAGTATGACATCATTATTTGTCTTGTAGATAAACAATGTGTTGTCTATCTTGCCTCTGAAAAATTTGTTTTGGATCAGGAAGGCTAAAAGAGTTTCATACCATGCCCTAGGAGCTTGTTTCAGTCCATAAAGGGCTTTGTTAAGCTTGCTGACATAGTCAGGAAACTCATGGCTTTCAAATCCAGGAGGTTGCTAAACATAAACTTCTTCTTTCAGTGAACCATTTAAGAATGCACTTTTAACATCCATTTGGTACACCTTGAAGTTCATGTATGTAGCAAAAGCAAGGAAGATCCTGATGGCTTCCATCCTTGCTACTGGTGCAAATGTTTCTTCATAGTCAATGCCTTCTTGTTGATTATAACCTTTGGCTACAAGTCTGGCTTTGTTTTTAATGACTATGCCATTTTCATCAGATTTGTTTTTGAATACCCATTTCATGCCAAAGACTGAAACATCTTCAGGACACTTGACCAAGGTCATTACCTTATTTCTGTCAAATTGTTCCAATTCATCATGCATGGCCTGAACCCAACTTGGGTGATTAAGTGCTTCCTTGACACTTTTGGGTTCTATTGTGGAAATAAAGTCCACAAATAGGCATTCATTGGCTGAGGCTGCTCTCAGTTCAGCAGCCATGCTTCTTGTGAGCATGCCTTCAGTAGGCTCACCAATTATATTGACAAGTTCTATATCCTGAGACCTAGTCCAACTGTCCTGAGGTCTTGGAAACTGATTAGAGTTTGTTGAGGCCTGATTGGCAGGATCAGGATCAGACACATGATGATCTTCAGTATCTTGAGTGTCTGAGTGGGTTGACTCATCACTGTGATTGTTTGTTTCGTGAGCATTTTGTACTGGCTGAATGATTTCATCAGTACTTTGTGCTTCAACAAACTCAGTGATGGTTGGGTAAGGAAGGTTATGGGGAATGATGTAATAGGAGATGCCAGAATTTTCTTGGTACTGAGTGGAAGGACCATTTTCAGGATGATGTTCATCAGGAGGATATCTTGATGATTCATCAATACCTATCTCTTCCACTAAGTTGTTAGAGACACTGATAGCATCAGTGCTCTCATCAAAGGTAATGACCGGATCTACACACACTCCTTGTGTTAGATTAATACTTTGAATGATGTCTAGTCTAGCACGCGGAATTTACTAGCTAGCACTTAGAAGATTTGTTTATTTGTGTTTTGTGTTTTGTATTAACGAATTAACAAAGATTGAACAATGAACACAATACTTCAACTTCAACGATTCAATATTATTAATCAATAATCAAGTGATCTCCTATCACTAGGGTTTACAACCTTGAATCTTAATAAAACGATACGTACACATTCATTAACCTAGGCAATCCTTTTATAGACTAAGAATTCCTTCACAAGATAACTATCAACTAAACCGTATAAGATATTCACAATATCTTTTCTATAATTATCTATTACATAAACAGTACAAACTTCTTCATTCAACAGTACTAACTGCTTATGTCTTCAAAACTTCTTCAGCAGTACTAACTTCCATCTTCAACAGTACTAACTGCTATAGCTTAATTTCCTAACAATCCTCCCCTAAACTTATGATTTCTATCTAAATCACTAAGTTTCTTCAAATTAAGCTTCTTCTTCTGAATGTGGAAAATTCTTTCAAACATCTATCCCATCAGTCACTTTAGCCTTTGACTTTTCTTTGCTCTACAAGGTTGAAAATCTTTGTCACTAACAAGTCTGCCATCTCAGAGTCTTCTTCAACCTTGAGTCTTCCATGTATCATAGCCACTAACACAAATGTTCTGAGTGGATAGTCTTTTTCCACCAACATATAGATTTCTATCCCATCTGGAGTAGAAACTCTATGTACTCCACACGATTCAAACAAATACCAATATACATCTTTAACTTGTGCTTCAAATCTCCACATTGACTCTCCACTATCAGATTCATAGATTCTCTTCAACTGAACCCATAATTCTTTATCTTTGTCTTCAATGTGATCTTTATCTCTGAATCTCTCTTTTACTAAGCTCCATAGTTGATTAAGATCTTCTCTGTCAAATCCTCTGAGTAAATCTTCAAACAACTTATACCTTTCAGAAATATCACCAAGTCTGATTATCTTCCATCCTTTCATTCTTCCATCAGTGAACACTTCCCAGTCAATGATTGGATGTTTTACTTGTAAAGGTTTGATATAAGAAGATTCTGGAACAATCATCATCATACTCTTGATCTTCTCATTGGTTAACCCTTCTTCTTCAGACTTTTGTTTCTTTGCAGCATCAGATTCAAGAACTTCTGGTTGTCTTTTCTTTTTCCTTGTCATGTCCTTTCTGATTGGAGTATTTAGCCTTGCATATACTTCAAAGAATTTCCTTTCAATTTCAGCATCTGTCCATCCAGTAAAGTCACTCAACTTGTAATCAGCTTGATTCTTCAAATAGTGCTTCATGAAATTGATTTTCTCCTTCTTGGTAGGTAACTTGGTCTTGTAACCTGACTTTTGCCTTTCTCTGATTCTGTGCATTAAGTTACTCCAAGTTGCTTCTTTATTTGTCTTCAAGATAAATTCCTTGAGCATCTCTGACTTTTCTTCTACATTTAACTCCTGATCATTAAGAACCATCACAGCATGAGCTTTTATAATACAATCAGAATCTAACAAGTATTGAAGTTGTTCATTAAACTCTTCTTGATTAAAATCTTCAGTTCTTGTTCTATCTATAAAACCAGCTATGTTCTTTTCATCATCAGCAGCCATTCTCCTTGCTAATTCCTCATCTTGAGCAATCCGAGCTTTCTTAGCTTCTTCATCAGCCAATTCTTCTTCTACCATTCTCCTTTCAACTTCTGCATCACGATCTATCTGAGCTTGAGTTTTTGGTTTTAATGTCTTGAGCCTTTCAAGTTCTTGAGCTGCATCCTCTTCTTCTTGTGTCATAGCTCTTTTACCTTTATCAGCTCTTCTTCTTTCATAAACTAGCTCGGCTGAAGTTTCACCAGTTGGAACTGCTTGATGCTCTATCTCAGTAGTTGGAACTGCTTGATGCTGCTCTGTCTCAGCAGTTGGAACTGCTTCAACAGTCTGAACCTTTTCTGCTTCATGAGTATATGTCTGAACTGCTTCAAGTTCTTCTTCTTCCTTATCTACATTACCAGAACCTATATCAAATTGTTCTTCTTCCTCTTCATTATGCCTCCCCTAAGAACTTGATCCATCTTTGTCTTTACCAAATTTCCTCCCCTGTTTGGAAGAATTTCCACCATCAGCATCATCTGAACCATCTGAGTCATCTGAATCATCATCCAATACCATTCTTTCTCTTTTCTGCTTGAGTTAATCTTTCAGCTTATTCACCTTTGAAGATAACCTGTTAAAAACTTTAGCAGAATTCTCCTTGTGTGCTTTGAACTCATCCTTGATGCTTGCAAGATCTGTCTCCAAACTTTCAACTTTGGCAACTAACTTGGTACATAATTCCGTCAATGCATTTTGATTAGAACTACCCTCATCACTTCTAGCTGTGTGACCTGCTATGAGAGGCGAATCATGGGGAAAGGATCTAGGAATCACTCTAGGTATTTCCTTTCTCCTATAAGTGATGCACAATTGTGATGGTTGGATTCTTTCAAGTACTTGAGTGGATGTGTGATGGGGATCAGTTGGAACTGCTGAACCTTCACCCAACTCAGTTTGAAGCATTTGAGGAAACAATAGAACTGGTTCCCCTTGAAAAAGCCTACTAGCCATAGCCATATTTTGAAAAACCTTTGATTGAAGGCTAGGAGTAGCAAAAATTTCAGTTTGTTTTGTAAGCAGGTATGTCTTTTTATTCAAGAGTGTTTGAACAAACCTGGGATACATTAAAAACTTTGTTTTGCTGTTAACATTAGATTCCATACCCTCAAAAATAAATTTTGAAAAGTTAAAAACTCTGTTTGTAGACAAACAAATGAGAGCAATAGTAATATTGCTACTGAACTGCTCCCAAGCAGTCTTTTTAGGACTTAAACAACTTAAAAGGGTATGTATCAAAAATCTCCATTGAGGTGAGAAACATCCTTTTTAAAAAGTTAATTTATGTTCAGATGTATCATACCCCATTTTGGTAAGTTCTTCCCATATTTCAGTGTTAGGCATAGTGTTAATACCATCTGAGTCATTTAATTTAAGATGTCTCCTAATTATAGACTCGGTAACAACAAAAGATACACCATCCACTTCAGAATGAATTTCTGAGTCTCCATCTTCACTAGTCAAGACAGTAGCATTCTACCAGAACTCTGTGATGTGCGAGACATAAAGAGTAGGAGAAACAGTTAGAGCATACCTTATGTGAGAGTGGTTGAGAAAGTCCACAATCTCATAAAACTTTGGTCCATCTCCCGCCTCTGTTTTCTCAAGAAAAGCAACCTGATTATGACGCTTAACAAATTCCAATCCGGCCATTCTTAGTGATGAAAAATGAAAGATTATAGCAATACGATGATCATTTAAATTGGAATTGAGGTTTTATGTAGTCGCTTGGGGTTTATAGGTACTGTGTAGGGTTTTGAGAAATATGCGTATGAGATAAATTATCTTTAGAAAGAGAATAAATGAATTTATGGTAAAAAGATAATTATCGTCTATAAAAATCCCTATAAGTACCTTAAGAATAACGGTTTTATCCCAACGGCTAGAAAATTAATTACTGACAGATTTTTACAACGGCTAGTTGAACCGTACTAACTTTGTACAAACCGTACCAACTGTTGGAAAATTTTTGTTGAGCCGTATGAACTTATTGTAAAGAATTTTAAAATACCATGGCTCAAACATAGTTTTTAGCAAACTATCAGCTATCAACGGATTTGATATGTCTTTACCAATAGCCGTTTGCTTTGGACTAGCCAACTCTTCACACTTAGATATGGTGAGCTGATAACCATACAATTTTTGGTAAATTGTCAACCATCAACGGATTTGATTAGTCTTTACCAGATACCGTTTGCTCTGGACTAGTTGGTTCTTATGTGGGTTAGACATGGTGAACCAATTACCATTTGTTGTGTGCAAAGATCACACACTCAGCTTCAAATCACCATTACAGTCCAAAACATATAGCATTTAATCCCTTGGTGTTTATCATCCAAAACCTGCAAGTGTTAGTCCAAAAACAAAGAAACAAGCCACAAAGAACTTGTCTCACAATATAAAAGAATATGACTAACAATGCTCATTACAAGGAAAATTAATTTCCTTGTGGAACCCAAGCCAAAACAGACTTAGGCTTTCCTCTTGCATCAACATAATTCATTCTTTTCAAAACAATTTTAGCACCATTAGGTTTGATGGGTCTCCAAACCCAACATGCTGATGCATTCACACCATTTCCCATATTTCCCTTAGCAGTGTTTTTATTAAGACCAGTACCAATTACTCTGCTAGCAGTTGGAACTGCTGGCTTGATAGTTGTTACCTTAGGTTTCCAAACTTGGTTTGTTACAACTGCTTTGTGATTAAAGGGTCTATTAACAGTTGTTGGTGTCGATTTGGAAAACATTTTTGCACCTTGAACTGTTGGCCTTGGGTTAACAGGTCTAATAGGTCTGACAGTCTGAACTGCTGGTCTACCAGTTTGAACTGCTTTGGGTCCAGACCTTAAAAGAACTAATCTAGGTATCATTCTATCATTCCTAAGAAAAGATTGAGGTCTTGATATGCTCAACCTATGATTTGTATATCCAGATACCCATTTATCACAAAAATCTGCAAGATGGTCAAAGCTACCACAAGAGTAACAAGCTTTCCTATAACAGACAAAATCATCCCCTAATTGGTGAGATTTGAGGTCATTCCAATTCCTTTGGTTACCTCTTGGCTTGTTTGTGGTTCTATACATTTCTGCATACCTAACTGTTGGCCTAAAAAGTTTGGCATTTGATCTAAGCCTAACAGTCTCAGGTTTAACCATCTTTGGAACTTTTGGTTCCTCCACTTTAGCACTAACAGGCTTAACAACAGCCTGATCATCCTCATCATCAGAAGTCCATTCCTCAATGGTTGGAGCATCTGAGTCCTTAGCTGAGGACCTATCAGAAGACACCTTGTCCTCAGATAGTGATTTATCACTTGCCTTTTCATACACAGGTTTGTCAACTACATCCTTCTTGGGTTGAGGACCATAGTTAAGCACAGGTAATTGAAATTCAGGGAGTCCTGTGTGTTCTAAGTCTATGCTTGGGGGTGTTGGAATTCCTCTATAGGGAGGTGGAACTGACTTGTAACCTAGGCCTGACTTAGCTTTATTAAGGATCTGACACTCAACAATCTTACTAACACCCTGAGTTGCAAATTCTAGTGTGTCAACAGTCATTTGAATGTTCTCCTTTGCTTTCTTAACCTGTTCTAGCTCATGTTTCAACACAGTAATTTCATTCTCTCTAAACATTAAGTCTCTCTTAACAATAATCATATCATCAGAAAACTTTGACTCATTATTTTTATAATGAACAATTTGTTCTTCTAACACAGCTAAAGCCCTCTTATGATTTGCTAAGTTAAAAGCAGTTTCAACTAGCTCTTTTCTCTGATTCTCATATCTTGTCTTAAGTGTTTCTAGATCTTTTAAAGCTTCACAAGATTTAGAACATTTTGAAACTTGTACCTCAGAATCTGAAAATGCCATGAGAGCAACCTCTGTAGATGCTTCTGCTTCCTCCTCTGCAATGTAGCTCTAGTCAAACCCTAAGCCATCAATGGCAACCATGGCTTTCGAGCTTGAATCAGTAACCTCTACAACCCTTGACTTGTTTCCATATCCTCTGCTCTTTCCATCTTGTTGGCTTGGCAATCTGCACTCCCTTGAATAATGACCTTTCTTGTGGCAGTTGAAACACTCAATCTTGGACTTGTCATACCCTGCAACATCATTGCTGTTTATGACAATCTTCTTGCTAGTCTTCTTCAAGAATCTCCTAGCTCTCAAGCTGAGAAGAGAGAGCTGCCACTTGATATCCCTCTCTTCAATATCATCTTCATCAATCTCTTGAAGATCTGAATGAGTCAACATACTTCCATTGTGCTGAGTAGTCAAGAAAGCACAATAAGTATCTTCATTCAAAAGTCCACTAGTACTGCTTGAGGTGCTAGCAGTACCAAGGTTTGCACTAGCAGTACCAACTGCTCCAGCAACTTGCACTTCTTCATCTGAACTTGAGGTACTGGGAGTTGATACAAAGGCCAAATTTCCTGAGCTTGAGCTTGAGCTTGATCCAGCAGACTTCTTAATATCATGTTCAACTATCTTGAAGTTGCTATAGAGATCCATTAAGCTCATGGAATCTATATCAGGCTTGTTTTTCCATATAACCACATGCATAGCCCATTCAGCTGGTAGACTCCTCAGAAATTTGGAGTTGAGATCTTCCTGAGGCATCTCAATTCCTAGAACAGCCAATTGACTCACTAGTTTTTGAAGTCTATTAAACATATGATCTAGTGACTCGTTGCTTGTTGCTGAAAAATTCTCAAACTGTTGCTTGAGAAGAGTCTTCTGAGATTTCTTGGTGGCTTCATTCCCACCATATCTTGCAACAATAGCTTCAAAAAGGGTTTTAGCACACTTAAACTTGCTAAAATTCAACAACTGGTCATTGGGAATAGTCATCAGAAGCAAACTTCTAGCCTTAACATCATTCTTGTGCCTTGCCTTCTCTTCAGTAGTGGTTGGCTTTGTTTGCACTGTAGTCTCAGATTTACCTTCAACAACAGTTGTTGTCGATACGGGTGTAAAGGAGTTTCCTTCTTCAATGATCTCCCAAAGAGTATAATCTTGAACTTGGAAGAACTGCTCAATTCTTAATCGCCACATGTCGAACTCATTGGGTTTAAGCATTGGAAGCTTAGCAGCAATGTTAGTCTGACTTCTTGTTGTTTCCATGTCCATCTTTTCTTGAACAAATTCGTCTGAATCTTCTAAACCAAAGTATCAGTAACCTGGCTCTGATACCACTTGACCGGATCTACACACACTCCTTGTGTTAGATTAATACTTTGAATGATGTCTAGTCTAGCACGCGGAATTTACTAGCTAGCACTTAGAAGATTTGTTTATTTGTGTTTTGTGTTTTGTATTAACGAATTAAACAATGAACACAATACTTCAACTTCAACGATTCAATATTATTAATCAATAATCGAGTGATCTCCTATCACTAGGGTTTACAACCTTGAATCTTAATAAAACGATACGTACACATTCATTAACCTAGGCAATCCTTTTATAGACTAAGAATTCCTTCACAAGATAACTATCAACTAAACCGTATAAGATATTCACAATATCTTTTCTATAATTATCTATTACATAAACAGTACAAACTTCTTCACTCAACAGTACTAACTGCTTATGTCTTCAAAACTTCTTCAGCAGTACTAACTTCCATCTTCAACAGTACTAACTGCTATAGCTTAATTTCCTAACAGGTAACATGGAATGTTTCTTCAGTATACGCACACGCGCATCAGTTGTCTCCTGGTGTTCAACACCTTGAAGGCCTTTGAGACAAGGGAGTATCCAAGGAAGTATCCATCATCAGCTTTGGCATCAAATTTTCCTAAGTGATCCTTGTGATTATGAATAAACACAGGACACCCAAAGACATGAAAGTAGCTGATGTCAGGGATCCTTCCCTTGAATAACTCATAAGGAGTTTTGCTACGTCTTTTAACAATGATGGATCTGTTTTGTGTGTAACAGGCAATCTTTATTGCTTCAGTCCAAAAGTGTTTGGAAAGGACTGATCCATTTAGCATTGTCCTGGCTGCTTCAATGAGTGTTCTATTTTTCCTTTCAGCCACACCATTTTGTTCAGGTGTGTATGGTGAGGAAAAATTTTGGGAAATTCCTTTCTCATCACAGAAACATTCAAGTTCATAATTTTTGAACTCTGTTCCATTGTCTGTCCTAATCTGTTTAACCTTGATGTCATTTTGATTTTCAATGTTCCTGACCAAGGACATTAATGTTTCAGTTGCCTGACTCTTTTTGATCAGGAAGTATACCCAAGTGTATCTTGAGTATTCATCCACAATGACTAGAGTATATTTCTCATGGTTAATGGATCTAGGACTAATTGGTCCAAATAGATCCATATGGAGAAGATGTAGGCAGTTCCTAATGGAAAAGTTGGTTTTGGTTTTAAAGGATGCTCTGTGATGTTTACCTTTTTCACAAGCTGAGCATGGTTAATCCTTTGAAAACACAAGAGATGGTAAGCCAAGGACCTTGTTTTGTTTAACAAGGTTGTTTATGTTTTTGAAATTCAGGTGGGAGAGTCTCTTATGCCAAAGCCAATTGAGAGTATCAGTGGCCTTGGTAAAGAGACAAGTTCCATTCTGAGTCAGACTGGACATGTCCAACACATAAACATCATGTCTTCTTGGTGCAATAAGGACAACTTCCTTATTAGCATTGAAGATGATTCCTTGTTTATCATCAAACTAAACTATGTATTTAGCATCACATAGTTGACTAACACTGATCAAATTGTATTTCAAACCATTTACATAAGCTATCCTAGTAAAGACTATACCATTGCAGTTTACTGAACCATAACCTTCAGTGAGACATGATGAGTTATCAGCAAATATCACTTTGGGTCCTGATTCATCAACATACTTGTGTAGATACTCCTTCACACCAGTCATGCTCCTTGAACATCCACTATCTAGATGCCAAACAGGATCCGTGGCATGTTTCTGCACAAATAGTAAACTGGGTTAGTTCTTTCTAGGACTCCACTTCTTGGAGGGCTTAGCTTTGGGGGTCCTTTTAACATTTACAATTGATTTATGGTCAGTGGTGGAGTGGACTGAGCTACCACAAATTATGCATTTGATTGCAGATGTAGACTCAGTAGACTGAGAGGCTGACTTTGTCATACCTCTTCTGGCCTGAATGGCCTTATCACGTCCTGAGGTGTCATGAGTGGAACTTCCACTATTTTCACAACAATTGTCAATTTGACAATCCTTAGGATGGTGGTCATTGAACCCACAGTAAGGGCAAGGTTCAAAAGGTTTTACCTTTTGTTTCTGTTTCTGTTTAGAATCAGAAGGGTAGTTTAAAGACTGAGCTTTAAGGCTTGCCATCTTTGATATGACTGAGTGTGTTTTATGATCAGAGGTCCTGTGATCATCCTTTTTGCAAATCATGCAGTAAAGAATTCTATAGCAATCATCAGTGATATGATTGGTATAGTTACACAGTTCACATCTTTTCAAGGGTTTTGAGGGTTTGGGTTTGGTTCTTGAGGAAGCTGGTTTTTGTTCCTTCTTGGATTGAGAAGGTTTCTCAGAAGATGCAACCTTCTCACCCAGCTTCCTGACCATTTCAGCCAACTGATCAAATTTTGAGTCAGGGCTTTGGGTTATTACTTCAGAAGGGACTGAAGATGATGAGTCATCAGTATTTACTGAGACTTCAAGTGTTGGTCTTTTCAGGATTGGCTTTCCCATTCCTGACCTCTCCTTTGGAGAGTGTTGAGAGTAGACCATTGGTGGGAGGCCTAAGTTGGGTGCAGCACCCTGAAGGGTATTCAGTGGTAGGAGTGGTGGATATGATTCGGATTCAGACTCATTTACTGACTCAGTATTACTGAGTTGTTCAGTGAGTTCAATCTTACTGAGTTGTTCAGTAAGTCCAAGCATATTTTTCAAAGCCTGACTTTCAAGAAGCAAGATCTTTCCAGTCTCAAAGTTTGGTAACTTACTGACTGGGTTGTCCCTGACAATCCAGTCATTTGACTTGGGAAGCATTTCTTGCTCAAATGATATGCCAGCTGGAACAAAGGTTAATTCACTGGGACTTACATAGGGGTTAACCATGTGATGGTCAATTCCTATTGTTTTCCTAGGGATTAAACCCACAGTATCAAAGACCTTGGGGTTCTTTTTGGTCCAGCCTTGGATGACAGCCTTTTCTTTGTTAAGTTCAGTTTGTAGGGCTTGGTTTTGTTTCAAAATTTCAGTGTTCTGAATTTGTAGAGTAATTGTTTCTAATTTGGCTTGCTTTAGTACAAGCAATTCATCTCTACATTTATTCAATTCTGACACTATGTTGTTATATTTTGAAAGCATGTTAAGCCTTTGTTCCTGTTGGTCCATGAAAATGAGTAAAACAAGAACAGCTTCATTGATAATGAAAACATTGTTACAAGATTACTCAAAACCTATTAGAATACATGGTAACATCTTCAACTTCTTAAAAGGGATACTTTCGGTATGGTATCCCCTTTGGGTGACAAATAGACTCTCATTGATCCAAGCTATGCTTAATGATTCAATGAGAGGATGTTCCTATCAACTAATACATTGTATATTATTTTGTTTGTTTAGGAATGCATGCTATCTCTATTATAACACAGACAATATATACACACAGGTAACTAGACTAAGACATGTGGGGTAGGTATGAGTAGACATCCACTTGTTGTGAGTTTTCATCCACTTGGTGTGAGTTGTCATCCACCAAGTGGTCCCTCTTCTTTTTCCTCTTTTGTCTTTGTCTGACTTCTATCTTTTCTTGTAGAAGTTCGCGCCCATATTTATCAGTCTGCTTGTAGAGATAGCATCTTCAGGGTCACTGAGACATTTGTCAATTCTTAGTGATACTGGTGTTGTTTGTAGCTCGTATACTTTACTCACTGACACCGTATCAGTAAGTAAAGTGTTTCTTCAACAACGTGCTTTTTACAACACTCACTGATTTCTTTATCAGTGAGTAACCCACTATTTTATCAGTGAGTTAGGCTATTTTATGTTCAAATCTTGTCAGGGTACTTGGGTCAAATTCTTGACCCAACAATCTCCCCCTATTTGAATATACAAATAGCCTGGGTTCAAACCTGCTTGTTCAGGGACTTGGGTTTAGTTCCTGATGTCCAGGGGTTCAGGAGACTTGGGTTTAGTTCCTGATGTTCAGTGAGTTGAATAACCGGTTCAGTGACTGGGTTCAAGGTTCATGGGTCCTGAGGGTTCACTTTTGACTGGTTCATTGTTTGTCTCACTGAGAGGGTTCAGGTTCCTAGGGGTTCAGGTTCCTGTGGGGTTCAGGTTCCTAGGGGTTCAGTGACCTGACCAGGTTCTAGGTTCAGGGGTTCAATGTTGTGTTTCAGTCCCTGATTCTTTATTCAGTTGATCACCAATCTTCAGTCACTACCTGAAGAATAAATACCAACTTCCTGATCAGGCTCAGCCCGAAATAACAACAAAACAGTCTCCTGATTTTCATCATCCTTTCCCTGATTCACATTCACCCTTATCAGACTTGGGTCTGAAAAATACCAACCTCTGGTTTGTGTGGTTTAAATGGTTGTGGAGGTTGATTGATGTTGTGGAGGTTAGAGAGTGTCAAAATGCTTAATCCTCTCCCCCTCAAAAACTACAACTTTAGCCGTAGTTTTTGAAGTTAAGCATTTCAGTGACAGATTCGGGTAGTGAGTTTGGTTTTGGGATTGGTGGTTGTGGTTTCCAGGTTGTTTAATTTAGGGGCTTGGGTATTTCATTATCAACCTGACCATAACTCATATTGCTCCCTGATAATCCCACCCGCCCTAATATTCACATAATCACATCATTCCCTGTGAATCAATCCCCATCAGGCTCATCCACTTCAGTCACCAAAGGGTGTTCAGGGACTTAGGTTTGAGTTAAGTGACCTGGGTTTTAGTCACTTGGGGTTCAGACCCTGAGAGTTCAGGTTCCTGGGTGTTAAGGGTTCAGTAACTTGGGTTTTAGTTACTAGGTTCAGGGACCTGGTTCACATTTGATACATCAGTGTCCTTTCCTTTTTTTTCACTTCCTGATACTTATCAGTCACCCCACTTTTCATTCCCTGATACTCAATACATCTATCCCTGACGATTCAACACGCCCTGACACACTTTTCTTGCCTGAGACTACCTCGAGTCAGTGTCTATTTTAGGCTTATCCCGAAAACCAAACACCCCCTTATCATTAATCACTTCCTGATTTAAATTCCACCCTGATTCATATCATTCCCTGATTCACACAAAAAACAACATCTAACCCCATTCTTACAACTCCCTGATGTTTATCAGACATCCGGTTATCGAAACAACCAGTTCATTTAAACCTGTTTTCCATCTGAGACCACAAGAAACTAAACACTTCATGAGCCACGTCTCGTACTCTTCAGGACCCATCATCTATTTTTTCTTCTTGTTAGGCTAATCCTAACAGCTATCATCCCTATTTTCACTTCATTCAGTCTGATTTTATCAGAAATGATGAATGACACTTAACTCTAATCTTTAATGCATCCTAACTCAATCTCTATTCCCAGACGCACGCCTCATAAGAAAAATCCAAATGTACTCCAACATCACAAGTTCACATCACTGACTCCATTCATATCAATGACATCAGTATCACTTCCTGACCCAACCTTGATCAGACTCTCTTATCTGAAAGTCACAAACCTTCACCCGCCCTGAGTATAGAGCTTCATGTACCAGATCTATTGCCGGAGTTCATTGGTGATTTTGATGGGTTTGATTTTTGTTGTGACAGATGTGATTTCTCAAATCGCTATCTGGGTTTTTCAATTCGTTCACCGGAGTTATCACCGGCGATACCACAACCTTTGGATTTTGGGTTTGAGGGTATTGTGATTGTGTGAGGATCTTGGTTTTTGATATGGGTTAGTGGCGGGATTTGTTTTTGTTGAGAGATGGTTTTTTTTGTTGTGATAGCGACTGGATTTGATAGTTCTGTGGGGGTTTTTTTTGTGTTTAGATCGAGAGTGAGAGTGATGGTCTGGGATTATTTTTTGTGTGGTTTTTTTGTGGTTAAATCTTTTGTTTGGATTGATAAGATTTTTGTGTGGTGTGGGTTGTGTTGGGGTTTTTGTGGATAAGATTTGTGTGGTGGGTGGGGGTTTTGTGGGGTTCAGGGAGTGGATTGGTGTTTGTCAGTCACCAATAAATGTATTTCTCCCTCTCAAAAATTGCTATATCAGTAGCAGTTTTTGAAGATCACATTTATTTATTTTTGAAGAATGTTATCAGTAATCATA
Source organism: Artemisia tridentata subsp. tridentata (assembly GCA_021014915.2). Classification (NCBI taxonomy): domain Eukaryota; kingdom Viridiplantae; phylum Streptophyta; class Magnoliopsida; order Asterales; family Asteraceae; genus Artemisia; species Artemisia tridentata. The sequence continues at coordinate 311,992,041 of CP139509.1, forward strand.
CATGGATCTGGCTCATAAGAATGAACCTTAGGCTCTGATACCACTTGTTGGTCCATGAAATTCGAGTAAAACAAGAACAGCTTCATTGATAATGAAAACATTGTTACAAGATTACTCAAAACCTATTAGATTACATGATAACATCTTCAACTTCTTAAAGGGGATACTTTCGGTATGGTATCCCCTTTGGGTGACAAATAGACTCATTGATCCAAACTATGCTTAATGATTCAATGAGAGGATGTTCCTATAAACTAATACATTGTGTATTATTTTGTTTGCTTAGGAATGCATGTTATCTCTATTACAACACAGACAATATATACACACAGGTAACTAGACTAGGACATGTGGGGTAGGTATGAGTAGACATCCACTTGTTGTGAGTTGTCATCCACTTGGTATGAGTTGTCATCCACCAAGTGGTCCCTCTTCTTCTTCCTCTTTTGTCTTTGTCTGACTTCTATCTTTTCTTGTAGAAGTTCGCGCCCATATTTATCAGTCTGCTTGTAGAGATAGCATCTTCAGGGTCACAAAGACATTTGTCAATTCTCAGTGATACTGGTGTTGTTTGTAGCTCGTATACTTTACTCACTGAGACCGTATCAGTAAGTAAAGTGTTTCTTCAACAACGGGCTTTTTACAACACTAACTGATTTCTTTATCAGTGAGTAACCCACTATTTTATCAGTGAGTTAGGCTATTTTATGTTCGAATATTGTCAGGGTACTTGGGTCAAATTCTTGACCCAACAGTTCCTCAACAAATTTAAGATCTACACAAATATAATTCATGTAAGACTGCCAATCAGAATCATCATCCATAGAAAGTAAAGTGTTTACCTTCTTCATGGTGATGTTTACCCACTCTCCGTTCCTTGCATGGCTTTTCCCAACAGCCACCTAATCACCTTCAGAGAGTGCCAACAGTGCACTCACTCTAATTTTCTCATCTGAGGAGACCTCTTCTTCATCCCAATCATAAGCTTCAGCTACAAAAACCTTGTTCTTTTCCTGAACAGGTTTGGATGTTTGAGCAGCCTGAGACATAGAGGGATTAGTTTCAAGAATTGCAATTTTAGCCTTAGCTTTCCTATATTTTGCTTCAAATTCTTTTTGACCCTTGTTTTGAAATTGTTGGGTCGACTGAAACATTCTAGGTTGAAACTTGCTAGCTCCTGAGGAACTATTTCCTGAAAATTTGTAAGAGGGTTCTGAGATGGTTTTAGAATAACAGTCCCTAGCAAAATGACCCTTTTTACCACAATTAAAGCATTCAGTGGTTTCATTTGCTTTTCCTTTTGAAAAGTTGGACTGGTTTCTTTTGATGAAACGTTTTGAACTAGCAAGGAGTGCCCTCTCTTGGAATTCCAAGTTTAAATCTTTTAGGTACTCATCACTAGTCCTTTCATCAATTTCATCCTCAGAATCCTCTTGAAAGTCCTGCACAACACCATTAGTATAAAAAGCAGTTGATATGGGTGTATAGGACAAGGCCTTTTTGGACTCAAGAGCTTTTGAGTCAGTGTATCTCCTTGAGATTAAGTTATCTTCATAGACAAACTTTCCATAGATCTCAGGGAGCTCAAGAGTCTGAATGTGAATAGCATTCCTCAGGCCTTGTGAGAAATTTAGCCACTTCTCAGGGAGACTGTTGACAAAGCCAACATTTGTCTCATGCTTAGACAAAACTACACCATCATTTGATAGTTCGTTTATCAAAGTCTTGTATCTAGTATAAGTCTGAGAGAGACTTTCAGAGTCTTTTGCCCTAAAAGTATTATACTCAAGTTTCAGGTCCATGACCCTGTTTTCCTTGGTATCTGAGGGACCCTCAAAGCTATTGACCAAGTCATCCCAAGTTTGCTTGGCTGTTGAACAGTTGATGACTGATTCCATTATATCGTCAGGAAGACATGATATAATGATGCTTTTCAGGCGTTGGTCTTGATTGACCACCCTCCTCTCATCAATGGTCCATTGAGCCTCAGGCTTGTTTAGACCTTCAGCAGTCTTTGGAACATAGGGACCATCTTTGACACAAGAGATGTAGTATGGTTCCATACCAGTCAAGTAGCAAAGCATTCGCTTTTTCCACTTGCTAAATTTACCAGCTTCAAGTCGTGGGGCAACAGCTAAAAAGCTTCCACCCTTTTTGTCGACTAGCTGGGGTACATTTGCATCAGTCATAGTAGGATCTTGTTTTTAAAAAACCTTGAGCACTCTTGGTTAATTTTGAAAGATTTTATAAACCAGAGGCTCTGATACCACTTGTTGTTCCCTTAACACACTTAGAGTTAACTATAAAGTTAATCTATTTGTGTTTATGACTAATACAATGTATTGATTAATCCTAACAGTTAATGAAACTTTAATATAAAAAACACACAGTATTTTCAACGTTTAAATTCTTATTAGAAATGAATCAAAGAATCTATTACCCAAGTGTTTTGTGGAACAAACACTTGGGATTGAATAGACAAGGTATGGTGTCTCCTATCTAAACTCAAGCTATGCTTAAGTGGTAACAATTCGACCCACTGAGCTATCTCAGGGATACGTTACTCTTTGTAGGAGAAAAGGGGTATTTGTGAAAGTCTAAGCTTTAATTGCACAAGAATACCTTACCCACTTTTCTCCTATCCGTTTTCTATTTATAGGCAAACATGTTAAGAGTACTGAAGATTAAAACTAGATAAACAAATAGGAAGCGTGTCTGACAACTACTACAGTAGTTGTCATTTTCAAGAACCAATGGGATTGCGCCAAAAAGTCTTCGAGTGTCAGACCTTACACATCTTCGACTTTTAGCCACTTGAGGGATGGTTTGTCTGACCCAGATAAGACTTGTCCTTATCTTCTTAAAACCTTTCTTTTTTCCCGCCTTTTATTCAGGCATTAGGTTCTTCAGGCATTTGTCTTCAATCTTCAGTTGTTGTTGTTGAGGAGACTGGGTTCAGTGAGCTCTTGTCTAAGGCTCACTGATCCATTACCTTCTTCTTCGTCTCAAGTGACACTTCAGTGAGTATCGCCTCACTGTGTGGTGAATCTTTCTTCTTAGACTCGTCCTGAGCATCTTGAAGGTAACTCACTGAGTGACTGTTCACTCAGTGACTTAGAATGTTTTCGGTTTAATTTACACTTAGCTTAATTTGTATTCAAATCTTGTTTTAACGACTCTTGGGTACTGAAGGACCCAACAATCTCCCCCTATTTGGATATAAATTATGCTTAAGTGTTTTTGATCAGTTATGAGTGAGCTAATGACTTCTGCTCATACTGAATGTACTAAAAAGTAAATAAGGACACTAAAATAATAAAAACATCATCTTATTAATATTATTACAAGTCCTAACAAAACTATACAAAGTACGAGGATAGTGGTGGTGTTGGCGGATTCATTCAGTCGATCTTATAACCTAGGGCTTCAAGCTTTGGCTTCTTGGACTCTAGCTCATGCTGGTCAGGATGCTCTTGAATCTTTGTTCTCAGGTCTTGGCAGAACCTCACACTCTCAGGAGTCTTGATTGGTGAGGCCATCATGAGGAAACCCAGCATTGCCTTGATTCCTGATTGGTCAATATCACTCCATATTTGGAAGGCTGGGTCTCCAAACTCATCAGTGAAGAACAAACCTCTTTCAGGTTGTTCGATGACCAAGTTGTTCCTGAATGGAACTCCTTCTGGGAGGGCTCTGTTGAAATCCAGACCAGGGACCTTAATCTCAGGCTCAGCTTCAATCTTCTTTCTCTTTCTTGAGGAAGACTGAGAGGGAGCAGGTTGTTCTGCTGAAGCAGGAAGAAGAGATGGAATACCAAGTTCCTGAGGTGTTGCTGCCAAACTTTCATACCTTAGACTCAGGGACTTCAACAGACCAGGGACCACAACATTTGACTTTTTCGCTATCATTGGACCCAATTCATCCAATTCAGTGATCCCGAAGTCTGCGAATCTGAAGGGGTTATGAACCTCAAAGATTCTTAAAACCATCCCTCTTTTCCCGCCTTTTATTCAGGCAATAGGTTCTTCAGGCATAATACCTGAAATTCAGATAACATGTAAAATGACCAAAATGCCCCTACTACTCTAATTATTTAATTAAAAGCTATTATAAGCATCAAATTAATCCGAACTATGTCAAATAAATTACATATGAAATAAAATAAAATTAAGATAAGGCTTTTAATAATTTTTACATGTCCAAATAATTTTTGTACTACCCTACACTCATATAAGAATCGAATTATGTATACATTTAATTAGTTATGTTTTATATTGTTTTAAAAGTAAAGATTATGACAACTAAATTAAGGATATGATCAAGACCAAATCAAATTATGATTTTTCTTAACAATATGGGCCGAAATTTATGCAAGACATTCCCTAAAAATCAGATCTCCCATTCTACATATTTTATTCTCCATATTTCTTCCTAATTTACAAAACCGTGTAAAACACAAACACCAAATAATTCACCTTTCATTCCATACGAATTTCTGGAGGTCCAAAAGCAATTTTTCTGAGTTCAATCTATTGCTTGGAAGCCAAGAAAAATAGTCATTCGAATTATAAAGGCCTAAATTCATTGGTGTCGAATTTTTGTTCAAAAGTGAGGTAAATTCCATTTTAATTCGTACGACCCTTGTATAATTCATTTTCCATTTTTCCTGAGTTCCTCATATCACATATGATCTTTGAAAAATTATTACAAGGTTTGTTGGTCGCGTTTGTGCTCGTGGGGAATTTGTGGTTCTTGTTATCCGTTCGGGAAGTGTAAATTCGTTCAGCCCATTCTACGTGTCCCCTATTGGGTTTGGTATTTTTCTCACGTCTCTTACATCATATAAGTCTCAAATAAAATGATAAACATGAACCATGCATGCTCCATGAATTATTTGCGAATTAAACCTTAAAAATGTGTTAAAACTCTAAATAATTATGTATGAATTTTCTGGGTGTGAGGCTTAATTTTTCTGAGCTCTATATAATCCATATAATCTGGTAAAAATAGTGGTTCGAGTTTTAGAGGCCTATATAATTCGTAGTGAAATAAATTTTAAAACCGGATTTATGAAAAATATAGAAAAGAAATAAATAAAATGGAAACCCTAAAGAAATCGACCTAGGGTTAGGGTTGTGGCATGGAATCTGGTCATTAATATTTGTTTAAGGTTGTTGGGAATCATGAGCCAATGATTGGAGAATTTATATTAGGGTTTGTAATTGTTTTGTGTATTAACGAATTAAAAATAAAAAGACAAGGGTGTGTTTTGTAATTTATAAAACTTGTGGGGTATTTTTAGAATATTATTTAGATCAGTAATAAAGTTTAAAAATTATAACATAAGGGTGTCATGTGTAAATTTGATATTTTAGAGATTTATTTTGGCAAATTAAATAAAATATTATTCGATTTACAATTAAATTAAATTGAGGGACTAAAACTGTAAATTCTGGAAACTTGAAGTTATTTTGAGTAAATAATAATGTTAAGAGTGTTTTGGGTAATTTTGAGTATTTATGGGGCTAATGTGTAATTATTATGGAATTATGATTTAATTAATAAGTTTTGTAAACTTAAGGGACTAATTGTGTAAATTCTGAAATCTGAGGGGCTGAATAGTAATATATGTAAACTCTGATGTGACATTCTGAATTATGGTAAATAAGGTGCTTGTTTGGTAAATATGGATATTAAAGGGATTAAATCATGAATTATGTAAATATAAGGTTTGTTTTGTAAATATTGTAATTAGAGGGGTATAAACTGTAAAATTATGAAACTAAAGGGATTATGATGTCATTCTGAATAAAATGTGTATTAAATTGGTAACTTGAAGTATTTTCATTTGATACCCTTGAAATTGATGAAATTACAATTAAAACCCTGAACTTGTGAACTTGCCATAATTAACCTTAGACTTCTGTAACTTGTTAAAATATACCTTTATTCCATTATAATCTCTGAGTAAGGACTTAATCTAATCTGAAATGATAATATCTGTTAATTCTGGAAACCTGCTAATTATGGGAAGTTACTAAATCTGGAAACTTACTAAATCTGGAAAGTTACTAAAAATAGAAAGTTACTTAAAATGGAAAGGTAAACTAAAAGTAATAATCTGAATTAGAATCCGTAGTAATTCCGTCTTCTACTTCTTTAGGTGTGAAGAAGGAGAAGTCCTGATTTCTGTTCTGTGTCTGTTTTGCTTATTCTGCTTTGCTAATAAGGTACAGATATTCTGCCCTTTTTCAGTAAGGGTTTTTCACCCCCTTTTCTTTCAGTTTTTCATTTTCTTTATTAGGATCCCCTATACCATTGCTATGTTCCCTTCTGTTTGTGAATCTTTGTTGTAATCTGTTTGTCTTGAACCTTTTGTTTGAACCTCTGCTATGATTCTTTTATTCTGAAACCTTTCTTGAACCTTTGTGTTTTGATCTCTTGTTCTGAACCCTGAATTTGTGAATCTTGATTGAATCTGATCTGTGAACCTTGTTCTGAACCTTAACCTGATATATCTGTTGTAAACTTTGATTTGATTTTTGGTATAAATCTTAACCTGTTAAATCCTTATCTGAACCTAATTGATTTTGAACCTTTATTAAACTACATATGAAACTGTTTAAGAAAAGCTATTTTAAAAAGAAGCGATACCACTTGAATTGGAAGTTACTAAAAGTTTTGGAAGACCATTTTTATGAAAACTATTTTGTAAGATCATTTCAATGAAAACCATTATTAAAGGATTGATTTAAATGAACTTGTGGCAGGAACTTCTGAAATGGATTATTGCTACAAACTTGTAATTATCAACCTTTGATATACTCTTTTGGACTATTGGAAGTAAACCTTTTAATCTGAACTTAAGCTTTGATATTAAACTTAATCTGATAAACCCTGATTCGAACCTTTGATATTTATTTCTAAACTATTGGACATGAACCTTTTGCCATGTACCCTTAAGATATGACCTTCTGATTTTGATAGTACATCTGACCTTTGACCTACAGTCTGATATCCGAGCCAATCACTAGGCATGAGGGTTTCATGTCCATGTCATTGATGCACCGATGGCATGACTCTAGGGCAGGAGAGTGATGACCTGTCCCGTCCCTGATTTTATCTGTTATGTAGGAGAAGATTCTGGCCTACTGGGGCGCATGGATGCATCCTAGATCTGATCTGATTTCTGTTATCTGTTATTATGTTATCTGTTATATATATCTCTGGTGACTGATGGTGTGTGCGATACACGTCTTTCACATATATCTGGGAGCTGATCACTCCGATTTGATACATGAGGTCACCCCTCATATTATCTGGTTACTTGAGAGGTATCCCCTCTAGATTACTTATGTGACTACACTGTTATGATATTATCTGTTATCTGGGCTCGTGATAGATTTCTGTTCCCTTTATTCTTACATCTTATTTATTTCTTATTCTTATTTCGTTTCACTTATTCCATTTCTTATTCCTATTCTTTCATTTGACTTTGTTTCTGTATGATCTGTATTTTCTGATTTCCTTTGTACTGCTATCCGTTATCGTTTATGTTGTCTATATATCTGTTCACTGAGCTTTTGAAGCTCAGCCGCATTTCTTTTCCTGCGGCAGGTTTTTAGTAGGAAGCTGGGGATGAGTGAGAGTGTACCTCTGGACTTAGAAGGCTTGATAGCTATTCTGGATTAGAGTTGGATATAAGATATTATGTTTTAGAATTAGTTTTGGAAGCTTTCATTGTAACCTTGTAGATTCAGTATTTCATTTGTAATCCTTTGAGATTTTTGTATTACTGTAGATGTATGCTCTGTTTTGATCTGATATGAATCCATTATTGTGATATCTTTACCCTTGTCGGGTTGGGGTGTTATTCAGGCAATAGGTTCTTCAGGCATTTGTCTTCAATCTTCAGTTGTTGTTGTTGAGGAGACTGGGTTTAGTGAGCTCTTGTCTAAGGCTCACTGATCCATTACCTTCTTCTTCGTCTTAAGTGACACTTCAGTGAGTACCACCTCACTGTGTGGTGAATCTTTCTTCTTAGACTCGTCCTGAGCATCTTAAAGGTAACTCACTGAGTGACTGTTCACTTAGTGACTTAGAATGTTTTCGGTTTAATTTACACTTAGCTTAATTTGTATTCAAATCTTGTTTTAACGACTCTTGGGTACTGAAGGACCCAACAAAAATTATCTGTTATCTCACTTCATTCTAACTTTTATATGTCTATTTCGCATAATTGTAATCCCTTTATTGCTACATAGATTAGTAATATGTTTATGGGACCCATTCACTTGCATATAGTTTTTAAAGCATATAGAATTAAGTTTTAGAGGCTTGGCATAGCATTTGTGTATCTTTCAATCGACCTCTTTCCAAATCTCATTATTGCTTCCGCTTTCCAAAAATCATCTCCGTCACTATTTAGTTATAACAATACTCCTAATCCTCTACACCTCCTGTGAGGAAACCACATGCCTCGTCATGCGATCATCTCGCATTGATAGAGAAGAGCTATGTGACTTCAAAGATGAAGTTCTTTGTATGCTAACCAACATTACTAAGCTCACCGCTTTCATTAACCTACAACCTCCTAAAACACTTTATCGTCATTCTTCATTCGATGCATTACACATTATGTTGGATGTCCACCGATTAAGGCGAAAAGAAATTCACTTACATAATTGTATGTTGTCAAAATGTATTAAAGAACACTTACTCACGTATCTTACACCCTAAAATACCAACACATAGGTACACACCATTCAATTAAAATCGGTTCACAAAACCACAAGTATTTCAAGCCTTTTTAACCCAACATCACAAATTTGCACAAATACCTCATCAAGTGAAAAACACATCATGTGTCTGACAAACTTCTTCATCTCCACAACCAACAACTAATTTAAATGGAGTCTAGGATTTTTCTTAAACCAGGACCTCACAACTTCATTGTCTAGAACACCACCATAGGATCTCATCCTTTTCTTCCTCGACACATATCATGCACGTCATTGTCAGTGCAAACGATATATTAATCAAAACCGTCATTCCCAACACTTTCTCAACTCGTTGGTCTATCCAACTGTCTACCATCATATGACGTTATTCTCATCCTCAAATAGGTGTTTAGTATTTTCTTTTGTTGTTCCCGTTACACAATTAGAATTAACTACATAGTTAACCTAATCATGTTCCATGACTGAGTAATGTATTGATTAACAAAGTAAAATAAGTAAAACGTAAAAGATAAAACACAAGAGTTTTTCAATGTTTAAATTCTTATTAGAAGTTAATCAAAAGAATCTAGACCCAAGTGTTCGCAGAATAAACACTTGGAATTGAAATGACAAAGTATGGTATGTTCTCCACACTAAACTTAAGCTATGCTTAAGTGGCAACTATGAATGAACCACTGAGCTATCTCAGGGACTAGGTTGCTCTTTGGGGGAGAAAAGTGGTTTTGTGAATGTCTAAGCATTAAGTGCACAATACTTATCCACTTTTCTCCCTTATGATCCTATTTATACACAAGTATAAAAGAGCGCCCGTGACTAAAAAGATAAAAAGAATGACCTAGCTAATCAGGACAAAATACTGATGTATTTTGTCCATGTTACATGTAACACCCCAACCCGACAAGGTCAAGATATCACATTATGGCGTCATACGAAGCATACATTACGCAAGAGGAAGTCTTTTAAATAAATAACTAAGTCTCGAACATCAAGACTAGTATCAAAAGATAAATCCAAAATGCATAGTGGGTTAACCAAACAAACCAAAGTAAAGAAATAATATTCAAAGTACTGAAATAAATGAAAGTCCGAAACAATGGACAACGAAATGATAAATAAATAGGTCTCTTTAGTCCTACGCTTTCTCATTCCCAAGCCCGTCGCCCCGCTTATTACCTGCCGCATAAGAAAGAAAAACATGCGGCTGAGCTTAAAAACCCCAGTGAACAGATATATATACGAAACATAACATAAAGGTAAATAAGCATAAGCAACGAAGGAAATAAGAATACAAACGAAAAAGCATAATCATGAAAGAGAACAAAATCAAGAGTGCATGAGAACTGAACAAGAAATGAATCAAGAAATGAAATGAAAACAAAGGAGGGTTCATAAAAGGATGTGCCATAAGAACTCCATACATAATCTAACAAATCATACAAACACATTACAAGTATACGAAGAGGGGAGACCTCTAAGTAAATAAAATAAAAAATGTGAGAAGGAGTGCAAGGCACACACCACCTGGTCACCATAATCACATAAAACATAAAACCTAGGATGCATCCATACGCTCCCTAACATAAGTATGTATGTCAGTACTAGACTAAGCACACATAAGGTTGGCCAATAGTAAACGCGTTATAATACATATACATAAGGGGGGAACGCCGTAGATCTATCACACCTCTACGGGGGTGTCATGTCTAAGGTGCCGTCAAATACATGGTCCTAGTACCTCTAGAACTAGTTAAGCTCAGGCACGGAATATCATATCATACACAATCAAAACTAGCATGGCAAGAGAAACGAGAAAGTAACTCAAATAAGCATGGCAAACACATAAGCATAGCATGGCAGAGACATTTAAATAAATGTCAGAATGGATCATAGGAATGACAATCATACAATGAATGTCATGAATCAACTAAGGGAAACATAGCAGGCATATGATCGCTAGAAAATATCCCTACTGAGAAGGGAAAGAATATATGTACCTTAACAAAGCACACAACCAAAAGCAATGAAATGAAAAGAAAGCAGGAGATCACTCCTTCTTCACCCGATCTACAAATAACCATAAGTTTACTTATAAGTTTCATAGTCATAAAGGTTTCATTTTAGTTCTCTTTCCATTTTAGGTAACTTTCCATATTTAGCAACTTTTCATATTTAGTAACTTTCCATAAATAGTAAGTTTCCATATTTAGTAATTCTAGTTATTAACATTCCCGTTTATCAACTTAAGGTATTAAAGGTGACTATATTAGTAGCTTAAGGTTCATAATGTCATTTACATAAGTTTAGGGTTCATAATGTAGTTTTCATAATTTTAGGGTTTATTATGCAATTATAACAAGTTTAGGGGTTTTAGTGTCATTATGATAAGATTAGGGTATAAAATATAAATATATTCAAGATACATGTTTTCACAAGTTAAGTCCTTTAGTTTTGTAAAAATGACAATTGAAACCCATTAGTTTTGGAAAATAAACACATAATGCCTTTTTAATATCTTTCACACTTTTTAACAGATTTTAAACATGAACTGGTACTGTTAGTCGAATTTATTAATTATATAAGAACTCAGAAATAAAATCCCCAAAAATTCACACACGTACCTATATGTCTTAAGAACTTACATTAATTTTTCCAGAATTTATTAGCTAGCATAACTATAGTTTAAAAATCTCTTAAGTCAACTCGTTCAGATTACTGATCAGTTTTAATATACGAAAAGTTTGTATTTTGTTACACCTTCAGAAAAATTTATAAAAATCTACAAAAATTCCAGTAATTAATAGACATAGGGCGTCTTCTAATTCGACATGGTTTGCAAATTAAAATTCATAAACACGGACTATTTTTCCAGACATACGAATCCGTTTTGACACTTAATCTAGTAAAATCGAAAAAAGTACCTTCCCGACCTCTAAAAATTACAAGGTTAATTTTCCCAGAAAGCTCTTTCCTTGAACTTATTTTTAGACTCCGAAAACACCCAAATACACTTAGTTATCATCAAGATCCAATTGATTAAAGTCGGCCTAAATTTTCTGATCAGAAACTGGTGTTATCATTTTATGTGTAACTACTTCAAAAATTCATCTATTTACATAAGGCCTTCATATAAAATACCAAAAACACATTAGGTTGATTCTTACATGATCTTAACATATTCATAATAATCATATTCATAGAACTTTCATATAGATCGATTTATATATTCAGTTTTTAGAGTCGTTATTTCATGTTAACACTTATGATTTTATGTAGCTTATATCTATCATTTTATGTGATCAATACTCGACAAGAATATCAAGACTGGATCGAATGTAACAAGATTAAACAAGAAGGGATGATACAAATACCCTCGTAGCGTGATCAAGACACAAGAACACCACACGATCAATTCACCAACAATTTTCTCCCTCCTTCCTTATTGTGGTACGCACGACAGAAAACCAAAAACAAAGAAGCATGGGTCGATTAGGGTTTGTTCAAGAGTTTCAAATGGATTAACATGATGAGAATAAGATTACCTTGATACGGACTGAACAAGAACACAACCAAAAGCTTCCTTGGCTGCTGTTATGGATCGAACAAGAGAGACAAAGGGAGGCCAAGATTTTTAGTGAGAGAGTAACTAGGGTTTTGATTATGTTCGGTTATTAGAAATAAAAGGGAACCGTGTTTTTTGATAGGGTTTAAATAGGGAATGACCACAATTTAAGGAATAATTAGCAATCACATTAATAGGTTCTAATCTTCTTTCTCTTGATTATATGGGCCGAATTTTTGAGGAATTAGACACATAGAATGTGTCGATTAATATAGCTAGGTACATAGGATTTTTATTTTGTGCATTAACTTATAATGTAAGGTTTTTATTTGGTAGTTAAGTTCATTACATAACTTAAGTCATAACCATTTTAGGTTAAGTACATTTAATGTTACTTATATGATTTTCATAAGTTCTTAAAATTTAAATTTGAGGGCATTTTTGTCATTTCAGATTGTGGTAAATTTTGGGTTTTACAATTCTTCCCTTCTAACAAAAATTTGTCCTCGAAAATTGAAATACGAAGTCAAGATAGAAATACAAAATCGAAAGCAATATCGAGATGAATACGTACCAAGTCAAAAAGAGAAATGCGGATAATCGGATCGTATTGATTCTTCGGTCTCCCAAGTAGCCTCGCTCTCAGGATGGTTCTTCCAAAGAATCTTTACGAATAGAATGGTCTTAGTTCTCATGACTCTTTCCTGACGCTCCAAAACAGCCTCAGGTTCTTCACTATACGAAAGATCTTCCCGAATCTGATCGAACGGGCAAGACACAACGTGAAGCGGATGATAATTATACCCACGAAGAAGTGACACATGTAAAACGTCGTGCAAATGTGATAACTGGGGAGGTAGCGCCAATCGATAAGATACCTCACCTACACGATCAAGAATCTCAAACGGACCGATGTAGCGTGGACTAAGCTTCCCTTTCATACCAAAACGCTTAACGCCTCGAAAAGGAGAAACTTTCAAGAAAACACGATCACCAGAGTTAAACACAACATCACGACGATGACGGTCAGCATAGCTCTTCTGCCTAGCACGAGCTTCCTTCAACTTCTCTTTAGCTACAGCCACCTTCTCATTAGTAATCCTAATCAATTATGGTCCCTCAATGAGTCGTTCCCCGACCTCATTCCAACAAACCGGCGCACTACACTTACGCCCATATAGCATCTCAAATGGAGCCATCTTGATACTCGCATGCCAACTATTATTATAAGCAAACTCCACCAAACACAAGTAATCATCCCAGTGGCCTGTCCACTCTAAAGCACAAGACCTCAACATATCCTCCAAGGTCTGAATCGTCCGCTCCGACTGTCCATCAGTCTGAGGATGAAATGCCGTACTGAATTTAAGCCGCGTATTCCAAGCCTTATGTAACCCTTTCCAGAAACGAGACGTATAACGAGGATCACGATCGGACACAATAGAAGACGGCGTACCATGCAATCGAACAATTTCCTGCTGGAAAATCTGAGCCAAACGACCCACAGAATAATCAATACGAATGGGGAGAAAATGCGCAGATTTGGTCAGACAATCAACAACGACCCAAATTGCGTCATGCTTTCGAAGAGTACGAGGTAAACCGGTAACGAAGTCCATAGATATCTCATCCCATTTCCACATAGGAATGTCAAGAGGTTGCAAAAGACCACTTGCACGTTGATGTTCAATCTTGACCTGCTGACAAGTCATACATCTAGCCACATGCAAAGCCACATCCTGCTTCATCCCATTCCACCAAAAATGTTGCTTCAGATCATGGTACATCTTAGTCGAACCTGGATGAATAGAGAACGGAGAACTATGTGCCTCAGAAAGCACAGCTTCACGAAGAGTAGAATCATCTGGAACACATAGACGATCACCAAACCAAACGACACCATCCGCATCTACACGAAATTCTGACTGCTTACCATCCTCAACATTCTGTACGATAGTCCATAACTCGCCATCGTCCTTCTGGGCTTCCTTAATCCTCAATATCAAATCAGACTCCACCTTCAAACTAGCCCAAAAACCATCATGACCCCGAACACACAGCTCAACTTCCATAAGCTCTAAGTTATTAAGAATCCTCGGCTCAAAGTCAAGACTAGCAATCATTCCCGACTTGCGACTCAAAGCATCAGCCACAACATTGGCTTTCCCAGGGTGATACTGAATATTAGTGTCGTAGTCCTTCAACAACTCTAACCAACGTCTCTGTCGCATGTTCAATTCCTTCTGGGTAAAGATATACTTCAGGCTCTTATGGTCGGTGAATATATCACAGCTCTCACCATAAAGATAACACCTCCAGATTTTTAAAGCAAAGACAACGGCAGCTAATTCAAGATCATGAGTAGGATAATTCGCCTCATATGGTTTCAACTGCCTAGAAGCATATGCAATCACTTTCCCATGCTGCATTAAGACACAACCCAAACCTTTCTTCGAAGCATCACTATAGATCTGATAACCTCCTGAACTAGATGGCAGAGTAAGAATCGGCGCAGAAAAAAGCCTCTTCTTCAACTCCTCAAAACTAGCTTCTCTCTCGTCGGTCCATACAAACTTCTCTCCTTTGCGCATAAGCTGAGTCAACGGTAATGACAAACGAGAAAAACCTTCAACAAACCTCCTGTAATAACCAGCCAATCCAAGAAAACTCCTAACTTCAGTCACATTGGTCGGTCTTGGCCACTTTGTGATAGCCTCAACCTTAGCTGGATCCATTTTGATACCATCTGCGGAAACGACATGACCTAAGAATGCAACCTGTTCCAACCAGAACTCACACTTGGAAAACTTGGCGTACAACTTCTTCTACCTCAAAGTCTCCAACACAACACGGAGATGGCTCTCGTGCTCCTCCTTAGTCTTAGAGTACACCAAGATGTCGTCAATAAACACGATCACGAAGTTATATAAGTATTCGTGAAAAATCCGATTCATCAAGTCCATGAAAACCGCTGGACCATTCGTCAACCCAAATGGCATGACTAAGAACTCATAGTGGCCATATCTCGTACGAAACGCGGTCTTAGGAATATCCTGCTCTTTCACACGCAGCTGGTGATATCCAGACCTCAAATCGATCTTAGAAAAGAATTTCGCTCCTTGGAGCTGGTCGAACAAATCATCGATGCGAGGAAGTGGATAACGATTACGAATGGTAATGCGGTTGAGTTCACGGTAGTCAATACATAGTCTCATACTACCGTCCTTCTTCTTAATGAATAACACCGGAGCACCCCACAGGGAAACACTGGGATGGATAAAACCAGATTCAAGCAATTCCTGCAACTGCTCCTTCAATTCTTTCAATTCAACAGGAGCCATACGATAAGGAGCTTTGGATATGGGTTCAGCACCCGGAATTAAATCAATCGAGAATTCAACCTCACGCTCGGGCGGCATGCCTGGGAGTTTATCAGGAAATACATCTGGGAATTCACGAACAACCGAAAGGCTCTCCACACTAGAAATCTCCGAAGATGAATCCTTAATCGAAGCTAGAAAACCTTCACAACCATGTGTCAGAAGAGAACGAGCTTTCATAGCGGATATGATCTTAATAGGTTTACTAAGCCGAGAACCTTGGTAGACGAATTTAGGATTACAAGGATCACCAAAAATCACACGCCTAGTATGGCAGTCAATCGTAGCTCGATGCTCCGACAACCAATCCATACCCAAGATTACATCAAAGTCATACATATCTAGAGGAAGAAGATTTGCAGGGCGAACTCTATTGTCGAAACGAAGAGGACAATTCACGTATTCATGAGTAATGGTCATGGAATTTTTCATTGGTGTTGATATAGATAAAGCATAATTTAGTGGTATTGCGGTCGTATTAATGTTTTTAGCAGTCGTAGAAGATATCACAGAATGCGTAGCACCAGTATCGAATAAAACAAAAATGGGACGATCGAATAAAGAAAGCATACCCAAGACAGTTCCAGAAGTACCCGCAACCTGATCCCTGGTTAGTGCAAAAACTCGGCCCTTAGAAGCCTGTTGTCCACCATTTCCATTCCCACGGTTGTTGCCACTCGCCTTCGGACAATCCTTAGCTCGATGTCCAATTTCACCAAAACTAAAACATGCACCAGTAGCCCTATAGCAAGTACTACCAGGATGAGTTTTCCCACACTCAACACAAATAGGAGGAGGTGGAAGTTGTCCCCCCACATTTCTCTGCCCTGCTGAAGAAGTAGCACCACGATTACCCTGCTGAGTACCACGACTCTGTTGACCCCTGAACTGTTGGTCACGACCTGACCGCTGATTCTGCCCACTGTTGATGATACCACGCCTATCATTACCCCGAAACTCATTACCCCTCGAAACAACATTCCTATGACTACTACCCTGAACCTGCTGATGATCACTCTCCAAAGTCCTCTTCACCCCACTCCTAGATCTCTCCTGCATCAACTCCTTATTACGGACCGCATTGGCAACTTGTGCCACATCAGTAAAATCAATATTCAGAATACCATCCAGCAACTCATCACGTAACCCCCACTTAAAATGTAGAGCCTACTCCTCCGGAGTCCCAGCCTTCTTACCCAGAAAACCCGCAAGTCTCACAAACCTCTTCATATACTCAACACTCGACTCCCTCTCCAATTGAAAAATATGATGATAGTCACGCTCAAACTTCTGTTTCTCTGATTGAGGGAAGTACTGAAGAAAGAATATCTCCCGAAACTCAGCCCATGATAACCCAGCAACAAACTCATCACCTCCCTTAGCCAACCAATATGCCTTCCACCAACTGAGGGCATCTCCCTCAAATTTGTAGCTGGCCAAACGCGCCTTAAACCCATCGTCGCAACCAAGTACCTCGAATATCTTCTCAATGTGTGATATCCAATTCTCCGCCTCCACAGGAGAAGTAGCAGCACTGAACGAACGCGGTTTCTGCTTAACGAACCGCTTCAACCACACATGGATCGACACTGGTGGAGCATCACCACCACCACTACCATTACCACCATTACCACTACTACTAGCGGTGTTCCTCCTAATCTCCTCCGTGATGCGTGCAGTCAAACCGGGAAGTAACGCATCAACAGCTCGCTGAACTGCTGCATCAAAAGCAGCACCAAAGGGTTCCTCAAACTCATTCCGACGAGTATTCACCATCTGAAAGGTCATAAACGAGACAAAAGAGACAAAACAAGCGTAAGGGTCAAAATATGAAGAAAGAGATCGCGTCAAACGGAAAGCCTAGCGTCTACCCAATATCCTCACAGGTCATTTCTAAGGTTCTACAGGTCAAACCCAGTCGCTCTGATACCATAACTGTAACACCCCAACCCGACAAGGTCAAGATATCACATTATGGCGTCATACAAAGCATACATTACGCAAGCGGAAGTCTTTTAAATAAATAACTAAGTCTCGAACATCAAGACTAGTATCAAAAGATAAATCCAAAATGCATAGTGGGTTAACCAAACAAACCAAAGTAAAGAAATAATATTCAAAGTACTGAATTAAATGAAAGTCCGAAACAATGGACAACGAAATGATAAATAAATAGGTCTCTTAAGTCCTACGCTCTCTCATTCCCAAGCCCGTCGCCCCGCTTATTACCTGCCGCATAAGAAAGAAAAACATGCGGCTGAGCTTAAAAAGCCCAGTGAACAGATATATATACGAAACATAACATAAAGGTAAATAAGCATAAGCAACGAAGGAAATAAGAATACAAACGAAAAAGCATAATCATGAAAGAGAACAAAATCAAGAGTGCATGAGAACTGAACAAGAAATGAATCAAGAAATGAAATGAAAACAAAGGAGGGTTCATAAAAGGATGTGCCATAAGAACTCCATACATAATCTAACAAATCATACAAACACATTACAAGTATACGAAGAGGGGAGACCTCTAAGTAAATAAAATAAAAAATGTGAGAAGGAGTGCAAGGCACACACCACCTGGTCACCATAATCACATAAAACATAAAACCTAGGATGCATCCATACGCTCCCTAACATAAGTATGTATGTCAGTACTAGACTAAGCACACATAAGGTTGGCCAATAGTAAACGCGTTATAATACATATACATAAGGGGGGAACGTCGTAGATCTATCACACCTCTACGGGGGTGTCATGTCTAAGGTGCCATCAAATACATGGTCCTAGTACCTCTAGAACTAGTTAAGCTCAGGCACGGAATATCATATCATACACAATCAAAACTAGCATGGCAAGAGAAACGAGAAAGTAACTCAAATAAGCATGGCAAACACATAAGCATAGCATGGCAGAGACATTTAAATAAATGTCAGAATGGATCATAGGAATGACAATCATACAATGAATGTCATGAATCAACTAAGGGAAACATAGCAGGCATATGATCGCTAGAAAATATCCCTACTGAGAAGGGAAAGAATATCTGTACCTTAACAAAGCACACAACCAAAAGCAATGAAATGAAAAGAAAGCAGGAGATCACTCCTTCTTCACCCGATCTACAAATAACCATAAGTTTACTTATAAGTTTCATAGTCATAAAGGTTTCATTTTAGTTCTCTTTCCATTTTAGGTAACTTTCCATATTTAGCAACTTTTCATATTTAGTAACTTTCCATAAATAGTAAGTTTCCATATTTAGTAATTCTAGTTATTAACATTCCCGTTTATCAACTTAAGGTATTAAAGGTGACTATATTAGTAGCTTAAGGTTCATAATGTCATTTACATAAGTTTAGGGTTCATAATGTAGTTTTCATAATTTTAGGGTTTATTATGCAATTATAACAAGTTTAGGGGTTTTAGTGTCATTATGATAAGATTAGGGTATAAAATATAAATATATTCAAGATACATGTTTTCACAAGTTAAGTCCTTTAGTTTTAGAAAAATGACAATTGAAACCCTTTAGTTTTGGAAAATAAACACATAATGCCTTTTTAATATCTTTCACACTTTTTAACAGATTTTAAACATGAACTGGTACTGTTAGTCGAATTTATTAATTATATAAGAACTTAGAAATAAAATCCCAAAAAATTCACACATGTACCTATATGTCTTAAGAACTTACATTAATTTTTCCAGAATTTATTAGCTAGCATAACTATAGTTTAAAAATCTCTTAAGTCAACTCGTTCAGATTACTGATCAGTTTTAATATACGAAAAGTTTGTATTTTGTTACCCCTTCAGAAAAATTTATAAAAATCTACAAAAATTCCAGAAATTAATAGACATATGAAATATTACTCAATTAAAACGGCGTCTTCTAATTCGACATGGTTTGCAAATTAAAATTCATAAACACGGACTATTTTTCCAGACATACGAATCCGTTTTGACACTTAATCTAGTAAAATCGAAAAAAGTACCTTCCCGACCTCTAAAAATTACAAGGTTAATTTTTCCAGAAACCTCTTTCCTTGAACTTATTTTTAGACTCCAAAAACACCCAAATACACTTAGTTATCATCAAGATCCAATTGATTAAATTCGGCCTAAATTTTCTGATCAGAAACTGGTGTTATCATTTTATGTGTAACTACTTCAAAAATTCATCTATTTACATAAGGCCTTCATATAAAATACCAAAAACACATTAGGTTGATTCTTACATGATCTTAACATATTCATAATAATCATATTCATAGAACTTTCATATAGATCGATTTATATATTCAGTTTTTAGAGTCGTTATTTCATGTTAACACTTATGATTTTATGTAGCTTATATCTATCATTTTATGTGATCAATACTCGACAAGAATATCAAGAGTGGATCGAATGTAACAAGATTAAACAAGAAGGGATGATACAAATACCCTCGTAGCGTGATCAAGACACAAGAACACCACACGATCAATTCACCAACAATTTTCTCCCTCCTTCCTTCTTGTGGTACGCACGATAGAAAACCAAAAACAAAGAAGCATGGGTCGATTAGGGTTTGTTCAAGAGTTTCAAATGGATTAACATGATGAGAATAAGATTACCTTGATGCGGACTGAACAAGAACACAACCAAAAGCTTCCTTGGCTGTTGTTATGGATCGAACAAGAGAGACAAAGGGAGGCCAAGATTTTTAGTGAGAGAGTAACTAGGGTTTTGATTATGTTTGGTTATAAGAAATAAAAGGGAACCGTGTTTTTTGATAGGGTTTAAATGGGGAATGACCACAATTTAAGGAATAATTAGCAATCACATTAATAGGTTCTAATCTTCTTGCTCTTGATTATATGGGCCGAATTTTTGAGGAATTAGACACATAGAATGTGTCGATTAATATAGCTAGGTCCATAGGATTTTTATTTTGTGCATTAACTTATAATGTAAGGTTTTTATTTGGTAGTTAAGTTCATTACATAACTTAAGTCATAACCATTTTAGGTTAAGTACATTTAATGTTACTTATATGATTTTCATAAGTTCTAAAAATTTAAATTTGAGGGCATTTTTGTCATTTCAGATTGTGGTAAATTTTGGGTTTTACATTTCAAGAACCTATTTTGAGTATAATACAAACATGCTTTCTGAGTAACAGTGATGACACTGCTCTTGTTCTCAAGCCTTTCAGGGACAGTTTGACTTTGGCCTGATAAGGACTTCTCCTTATCTTTTCAAACTCTTCCCGCCTTGTCCCGCCTTTCTTTCAGACTTCAGGTTCTTCAGTCTTGGTCTTCGGTCTTCATCTTCATTCTTTATAGTTGTTGAGGAGACTGGGGTTCAGTGAGTTATTGTCATCAATCACTAAACCCATTATCTTCTTCTTTGGCTTAAGTAACACTCAAGGAGTTCCGCCTCACTGAATGGTTAATCTTTCTTCTTAGACTCATCCTAAGCATCCTGAAGATAACTCACTCAGTGACTGTTCACTCAGTGACTTGAGAGCGTTCACGGTTGTTTAACACTTGGGCTAATTTGTATTCAAATCCTTATTTTCTGGACGCTTGGGTACTGAGTGGACCCAACAATCTCCCCCTATTTGGATATAAATTATGCCTAAGTGTTTGATCAGTGTAAGTGAGCAAATTGGCTTCTTCTTACACTGAATAAATTATAAAGCTATTAAAGAACAATGATATAACAAAACGTGGGCCATCATTTTATTCATTTCATTACATCAGTCCTATAGTCTAAACATAATACTCAGGGATATGTACTCAGGCTTCCATAATTCCCATGAGTTCCAACTTAGCCTTCTTAGACACCAACTTCTCCTTGTCGGGTCTTTCTTTCATCATCTTGTCCATCAGCCTTATGACTTTGAAACATTATCATGGATTACGAAATTTACTATTTATGGATTACTATTCATCATTTCACTATTCATCATTTTTTAAGTCAGTTTGTGACTTTGAAACATTATCAAAAAATTTACTATTCATGAAACACTATTCATTCCCGGAGGGAAATCACTATTCATGGTTATCATTCATCATTTCGTAAACTAGGTTTACGGGTATCAAAATTCGCGTAATCATAAGGGTTTAGCTGCGTATTCAGGGAACATCACTAAGGATACATCATATAGACTAGAGTAGTCTACATATCATCAGTAACATCATCTTCATACTAGGTCATTCACGGGTTTGCATAATTTCAATTCATGTATATTTATTTATTAAATGAACGCTATCACTCAATCATTTACTATGAACAATATACCCGACACTCCCGACTATGATCCTAACATATTTTCACACTCATTACAGTGATATAAAAATTATATTATTAGTTTACCCGGTGTTTTGAAATTATTTACTATATATACCGTTAAAAGCTTATAACTACGACAGTTTACGTAATTTCAACACGATAATTACTTTGACAACCGATACTTGCGAGAAATGTGATTTTATAATTTTTATGACTTCGTTATACTTCATTTTGTTCCGTCAAAATTTATTTCTAGCTAACTCGGTACCCGATAACACCAGATATCCTAGCTAAATCTAACCTACTACATCAAAAGTCCAAGACAAATCTTTCACTCCATCATCCCATCCCTCTTTCCCTAAAATACGCCCCATGTCCCCCCCACCCTCCATCCCTAGTTTAACTACTCATTTGACCAAGAATAAATATCTATCCCATTTCACTACATATATCTCATTATACTTCAAGTTAACCAAAAGATATCATCTCCATCTCCACCCATATGTAGAATCGGCCAGGAGGGAAGACCAAGAAGAAACCATAGCAAATCCAAGATCAAGTATTTTTCTAGTTCTATTAGTGCTTCTAGTTAGGGTTTTAAAATAAAAACCTTGAAGTAATTAAGTTAGTAACCTCAAAAACTCTTCATCATCAAGTAAGTGTTCTAAGTAAATTTTTCTACTCTCTCATACTCCTACTTGATCTATTTTTATGGTCTAGTAGAAAAACATGCAAGTATACTTATGTTACATACTACTTATTACTTGTTTTTTACATTAAAATGAATTTAAAGGATCTTATTAGTGTTCTTATGAATTCTATCATTTTTGGTGAAGATTAGGAACCCATGACACCCTAGGAAGGTGTATGGTAGGTTTAGAGTAGCTTTGATTTTGATTGGAAGGGATTTGTTCAAGTCTTGAACTAGTAAAAATGGTTTTCGACAAAATATAATAAGGGTCTGTCCATTTTTGCAAAATCTGGAAATTTCAGTGGTTCATGGGTTATTTTGGCTTACATATTTAGAAAATACACTCAAAAACGAAGCCATGGCCACTGGAATGAGTAAAAACGAGCTTACGAAGAGAAAGATACGTTAATTACAAGTTTAACGACGAAAACTATATTTTCTGAAAAATGGTAGGCTGTCACACGATTTTCAATGGTTAAAACGAGGTGTTAAACGCGAACTAGACGAGCCGACTTATCAAAAATCTATTTTTTCGCTGTGATACGAAGCCGAGGACATAAAGAACGTAGAAAACGAGCTTATAACGACCGAGATACAAGCGATAGAAAACTGACGTTCACAACACATTTTCATCAGCGTTTACTTAAAAATATTTTCTAAGTGTGAAACGATCTTTGCGGGTAACCAAGTTGAGAGCCGTTTTTCTCATTGATCGAGTCAGTTTTGAGACATTAACACCTTGAGGTAAAATCAAGTACTCCCGGCCCATTTTCCAAATTGACCAGCTATTCGTCAATCGGACTTGTAACGAGTAAAATACGACCTTTCCAATATACCCGAAAACTGCACAAAAACAGCAAATTTAGCCCGACTATCTAACTTAACTATTATTTTTCTTTATGATCGGGACTCGTATGGACAAAATTTCGGTGTTACGAATTTAAGATATTGTTACAAACTTTCTAAAACCGCTGAGCTTATTTCCTAACGCTCAATGTTCACCGTTTTGCGACTAGCTTTGCGAGGCTACTTAGTCATTTTTATAAGTTGTTGAAGAATATTAATTTACGACGGAAAACTCTATTTTATTGATAAATCCCCAAATGGCGATCGTGGGATGTTGTTACAACATATATACGCGTAAAATGTTTTATGACTTAACAAGACGTCAAAAATATATTTTTCGACGATAAACATTATTTCCAAATTTCTCGAGTGGTATCGATAACATACGTATTTGCATGTGTAACATCATTTCATGACTTACATTAGATCATATCATTCATATTAGGTTGCGGTTAGAGACCGAGCCTCATTCCAGTACTGCCACTATTTCATCATAATCATCGCATCAGGTGAGTTTTCATAGCCCCGTTTTTAATTTATAATTTCATTTCTAAACTTGCGGGGGAGAATACATTGCACCATTTTTCATACGGACCAAAGTATCAAATTCATTTACATTGCTTAAGTTACCTCATTGCCAAGTTAAAGTCCCCTTTTATTTATCATGAACCATTAATTACGTAGTAAGCGAGAGTGAGTAAATAGATCTATTGAGGGTGACTCCTCCATCCGGGTTGGTAGATCCAACTGGTCAAACGGATGCATTTCATTTAATATCAGATTCAGAGTGTCTTGCAAAACACTTTGGTGAGGCCTTCATAATCAGTCTAGCTTCGGGGTCATGAGCTTAAGAGCCAATGTATGATTTTTATGTAGCATTCTTGTCATTTTACTTTATACTTGTGGTTACCGTACAGATTTATCATTTACATAAACCTATGAATCTCACCAACATTTTTGTTGACCGTTTTAGCAATGTATTTTCAGGTAATTAAGGCATTCACATCATGGCCTGCATGAGGACCTATTATAGAGTCGCGGCGACGACGCGTCTCACTTGTATTTTTATGCACTTAAACTATCGTTTGGTTTATAACAAACTTATTTCCGCGACTTGACTAATCTTTTGGGACCTATTTCTTGTAAACTCTAAATGTTTTATGAAATCAAACGATGTAATTTAAAAAAGACACTTTAGGTCGTTCAATATAACTGTAACTATGATGCTATGGCAGTCGCGCCCCAGGTATTCCATTCCGCTGCAAGTCAGGTATTTGGGGGTGTGACAGGAAGCTTGATTACTTTGTTGGGAATGAACTTGACCCCTTCAGGAGGAATCTTGTTGCAGTAAAGAGCAGCTATGAATTGTTCAGGTTCTTAGCCTATAGCTTTTCTCTTCTTCCCAGTCTTCTGAGATGGTTCAGGGATTGTAAGACCCTGAGAAACAAGTGCCTTCTCATGATCTATTCCCAAGCTCTTGGCCACCCTTTCTAGTTCCTCATATTTGTTGCTAAGGGTAGCAAGAAGGTCGGGAACACACCTGTTCTACTTCTTCCTCAGGATGGGCCTCATCATGTCCCATTTCTTGATCCCATATTCTAAGAACTTGAAGGGTTTATTCTTCTCAGACTTCCTTGGCCCTCTGTGAACAGTGATGGCTATGGGATCAGTGTTGGCGTGAATGGTCATGTCAGTAATGGGACCTTCACCCTTTGTCTTCGTCATATACCAGACATACTTCTCATAATTTTTCCTCTTCCTTTCAGTATTGAGCTTGACCTTAAGATTGTGTTCTTTGATTCGGTCAGCCTGAAGTTTGAGGAATTGTTCCCCCCTGATAACCTGCCCAGTTTCCCTGATGAATTCTTTGGCCACTTCAGCAATTATTAGCCTACTGAGGCTTTCATTCTTGAGCCTTTCCTCTTCATCCAAAATGGCAGCCACTTCTTCTTTGGTGCCCTTGAATTTTCTCCCATCATCCAAGATGATTTCCAAGAGTGCATCTGGGTCAGGACGCACTTCTCTTGGTGCCTTTACCAGTTTTGGAGGAGAGTCTTCAGTCATAATTCCCTTCCCTTTGGCAGTGGGAGGGGGTGTACTGGAGGAGGCTTCAGGAAACTCTGTTGTTGTTGCTTCAGTTGGAATGGGAGTGGTAGTAACAACAACAAGAGCTGAGGAAGTTGACGTTCCTGGAATGAAGCTTTGTAGAGGAACAGCTTCAGTGATGTTTGTAGCTTCAGTTTCAGGAACTTGGTCATCAGGTTTCTCCTCCTCAATAGATGCTGGAGCTTTAGGGTAAGCATCTGTTGACTGAGGAGTTGGAGGAACTGGAGAAGTCTGAAGAACTGTCAGTATTGTGGAGACCATATTCTTGATGTCAGTGGTCTCGTTCTTCAGGGTTGATATGTCAGCGGCCATGGAGACTTGAGCATTGGAGAGTTCAGTGACCTTGGTGGTGTAATGACTGACCAGCTCATTATGTTTAGTGGAGAGCTGGTCAAAGGCTGATGAAATTTCCTTCAGACATCCATGGTATCAGACACAGACTTCTGAATGGCGTCATGTTGGGACCTGAGAGGTGCAAGATCCACCTCTTTAAGGAGCTTGAGAAGCTAGTAATGTTGGAGGAGGTGGTCTTCTGAGTATCCAAGAACTCAGTCAGCTTGGTAAGGAGAACAGGATCATCTTTGAACTCTTCTTGAATTGCACTAAGAGTCTGCAACACATTGTAGAACTGTGTGTCTTGTTCAGAGCCCAGTTGCTCAATAGATGTCCTCAGGTCACTGATATGTTTAGCAGTGAAAGCAGTGACCTGATGCAGTTTACCATGAGAGCCTTCAACAGAAGCCCTGAAGTCAGCATAGGAGGCTACTGGGTCAGTGTGCTGATCCCATTGTTCATTTGTAATCTCACGGAAGAGGGCAGTGTTGGATTTTCTGAGGAACTTTACCAGCTGCCTTTTAGTAAGAGGAAGAACGTTGTCATACTGATGCGTGGTTTTGCAACCTTACAACAGGTTTTGCCTCTCGAGGGATCTCAAGAGGCTTACAACCCCACCAGGCAGTGTACCTGACCGATGTAGTATAGTGTAGTGGTAAGTACGGGGGATTGATCGTTCTCCACAGGGAATAGTGTTCGTTAGGTATGAAAAATTACTCTAATAGGTCTAAGGGTGAGAGAAGATTCTTTTTTTATGTTTTTATAATTTTATGAAAGCAAGTAAAATCTCGGGTTTGAAAGAGTGGGCAGAATTAGTTGCTAGTCAACTAACCCAAATAACTACGAATGCAAATAAAATAAAATAACTGAAAATAAAAAGGTGGTAAAACTTATATAGAGAGAAATGTGTTTACTTAGATTTCCTTACTCCCTAACTATCTTTTACCGGTTGATTAGTGTGTATTAGTTGCGTGGATGACGGGTGTATTCCTTAATACCATTTGTGGGGTGGCGTACGTACTTCCCCAACTCTACAAGCTCCTACTTCACTCCTATGTCGAGCCGGCTAGGAAGCTCCTAACATGGGATCACTAGAATTCGCTTGTGCATTAAATACAACCATAAAAACCTTTAGTACGCATTGGTTCATGTTTCTTAAGACGTTCAAGCAAGTTACCGAATAGGAAGTTAGCCAGTTTTCTTAAGCCTAACATAGATGAACAATCATCCAATACAACTAATAACACACTAATAACCAACAATCAATAGCTAGGTTTCATTAGATCTAAGCAAACACAAGATAAATCTAGCCTAGCATGTTAAACAAAAGACAAGAACAAGATAGAATCAAACAACACATAGACATATTGAATGATTAATTGATAACTTATCTTCAATGTAACATGGAAGATCTCAAGGCAAAAAGCCTTGAAAGAGCTGCCAAATTCGTCTTAGGGTTTTCACACACAAAGTTCCTCAATAAGTTCCACCCTAATGACAAAGAATTGCAAAACTATATATAGATTTTCAGATCTGACGGCGTCACGTTATGGAGTGTGACGCCGTCACCTCGCCGCTTTTAGGGTTCCCGGATGGCCTTCTTGACGCCGTCCCTCTTTAGCTCTCCAAAATCCGTTCTGGCTTATCAAGGCTTGACGCCGTCAGATTATGAACGTGATGCCGTCCCTCTTTAAATTATAACGTGACGACCTTGATCAAATTAAAGGGTGACGCCGTCAGAATTTCATGCAAATTTCTCTGGCTTATCATGAGTAAATTTCACATCCACCACTTTTGCCAAGCCATGACGCCGTCTGGAGATAATCCTGACGCCGTCAAAGGTAACTTCCAGCCATTTTTGAGACTTTGTCGTTTTCTTCACTTTTATGCTCCAAAAACGTCCAAAATGCTTACTTTTCCAGATTTCTCCTCAAAAGTACCTAAAATGACAAAAGGAACGATTTAGGGCAATATTTGATCAAATAAATACGATTTAGGGCTTAAATGACCCCTTAAAAGCGGTACACTTTTTGCTTCATCAAGAACGTTGTCATACTTTTGCAGATATTCAGGAGTAGCAGGAGCAGAGTCGGTGGAGTCTGAAGAGTTGCCTGATGATGATGATGATGTAAGGTTGTGTTGGGTTTCTTGTTCCTCAGGAGGAGGAGATGATGATGGCTGTTCAGTATGCTGAGGAGAGTTGTAAGTTTCAGTCTCCATGTCATCTCCAGCAGCAAAAACTTTGTCATCTCCAAAATCAACCATCTCCTCGTCTGACTCTTCATTAATCAGCATCTGGAGATCTGCAAGAGTTGGAACCAGGTGTGAATCCGGCTCCCCCTCAAAAGAAGGCTCGCCTTTGTTGTGGCTAGGTCCTGACTCCTCTATTCTGGCAGACTTGGTTTTATCTGCCTGGTCCTTAGGGCCAGTTCCCGAGAGACTGGATTCGCCATGGGGGGTGCAGGTTCCTTATCAGCGGGTGGTTGCATACCCCCTGAGTCTTTGTCCCCTTGGGTGCCTTCAGGGACTGGTGGGTTTTCTCCAGTACCATCACTAGGCAATGATTTGTTGAGGTCCCCCTTTCCATCAGGGTTGTACTGCCCTGACGAAGATATAGGGACCGTTACTCCCTGAGACCCTGATTGTGATTGATCAGAGCCGTAAACGGGAAGTTGAATGTTGAGACCCCCTTTTCCACCAAGGTTGGGTTGCCTTGATGAAGATTTAGGGGCCAGTCCTCCCTGAGACTCTGATTGTGATTTTTCAAAGCCGTAAACGAGATGTGAGAGGGTGTGGGTCCCCTTCTCAGTGGAGTAGTGCTGCTCTACTGAGGATATACGACCCTGTTCTCCCTCAGGCAAAGGTGGTGATTGACGAATGCCTTCATCGGGAAGTGAGGGTTGGATGGTTCCTGACCCTACTGACTTGTATATGCCAGCAGGTTCCTGAGGAGCAGGTTTCCCTGAGGACACTGAGGGTGATTTCTCAGTGCCCTCCATTGGCGGTTGTTCTTTGGCCAATTGGGTCTCAACTGTGGGTGTCTCAGTAGGCTTGGCCATTTTTTGCCTTTTTTTTTCAGGCTTTGAGGCAGAGGTCTCAGTGTCAAGTGGTTTGGGTTGAACCACCTTCCTGGACCCTGCTTTTTTTTCTTCTTCTCCTTCTTGGAAGGAGAAGGCACTGGTGATATTGCGTCTGCGCCCTGAATGACCATCAGCATGTATGTGGTTAGGGCAACGGGTGTAACCTCAGTGAGGTCTCTCGAGTAGTTTGCCTTGTGTAAGACATCAGGGTCAGATCCCTGGACATTGGGTCTAACATACTCGGAGCCTAATAGGTCCTGAAGCACACAGGAAATAAACCTAGGGTTAGACATGTGTCTTTGGCTGGACTTCCCTGATAGCTTCACTATGAGGTCTTTGAAGATTATCTCTCCAATATCTATTTTTCTACCCTCCAGGAGGTTGAACACTATCATTTGTTGAGCAGTGTTCAATTACTCCATGGAGGACTTATTCCACCAAGGACCTGAATGACAAAGGTCATCAGTATCCTCCAGACAGCAGGAAACCAGGTTTTGATGATTGGGGCCTTGGCCAAAAGAGTCCCTGGGGCCACATCAGGGTGTTTTTCATCATGTGGCCCAAGTAAAAGTAGTTCGGCCTTTACTTCACTCTTAGTGGGGTGAGGGACAAAGTTCTCAGTGAAATCAAGGGTTTATGGAGTCCTTGGTGACATCAGGGTTGGTGACCACTGCTGTGCACCACAACTCCCTTAGGTAGTCATGGTAGATGACTGGGGGTGTCTTGGTGAATGCCGTAGAGAGAAAGCAATTTTGCAAGTATTCCACCATATCCTTATAGGCCGGAAATTTTTTCGGGTAGGCAAAATTCCCTACGACATTGTTTTTGGTCAAATACACGCCCTCTAATTGGAATTCCACATTAGGGGCGCAAGTAATAGCTTTAGAAGCAGCCATTGTAAAAGATGATCTTGGTTTGGTAAAAAAGGTCTGGGTTTAGAGGTCAAGAACACACACACTAGTTTTTGAAAAAGGCAAGAGTTTGATTAAAATTTCTAAAACGTGTGTGTGTTATTTTATTTAAGGGTATTTATAGGGAAGTAGAGAGGTGGTGGTTTTGGCACTATAGCGAATTTTTCTCAAAATTTAAAAACTGTTTTGTATAAACGTTTGATATCCGCATTAAATGCCACTCTTTCACTTTCCCGGGTTTTGCGCAACTGCCAAGGTGAACATTTATGCCGTCTGCAAAAAGTGTATTTTGCAGAGTGACATCACCACATATAATATCAAATGATATTATTTGTAAAGAGAGGCATTAAATGACAAGTGGAATATGTGGTGATGAAGTGGGGGCCCAAGATGTGGATGCCAGAAGGCAAAAGAACATATATTCCTATATTAAATAGGTGTTCAGTTACCAACCTCGGACATTTACTAACTAAATACTTAGAGCATTAAGTATAGCATTGAATGTCATTTGTTTAGTCTTGAGGCCCCTAAATGACTTTTCATTCAGTGAGGGTGTTCAGGGAAGGTTATTTAGTGATCTTTTTCACATTGAGTCAGGGACCTGAGGTTCTTAGAATTTACACTTAGTTGGATGGATTCAATCAGTGGACTGATTCTCAATATCCAACATTCCCAATTCAGCTTTCAGTCTTGTGAAAGTTGGTTCATCCAATGGTTTGGTGAATATATCAGCTAGCTGATATTCAGTGGGAATGAAGTGTAATTCAATGTCACCATTCATGACATGGTCCCTGATGAAATGATATCTGATATCAATGTGTTTGGTTCTTTGATAAAGAACAGGGTTGTTTGAGATAGCAATTGCACTTGTATTATCACAAAAGATAGGAACCATCTTATAATGGATGTCATAGTCACTGAGTTGACTTTTCATCCATAGCACATTTGCACAACAACTGGCTGCTGCAACATAGTCAGAGTCTGAGTACCCTTTGAGATCAAAGCCTGAACATTTAGGATAGTACAATCCAAGACTTGGAGTACCTTTCAGGTACCTGAGGATCCTTTTCACAGCTGTGAGATGTGATTCCCTTGGATCAGACTGATATCTGGCACACAAACTGACTGAGAATTGGATATCAGGCCTTGATGCAAGTAGGTACATCAGTGACCCAATCATTCCTCTAAATAGAGTTTGATTGACTGGTTTACTAGCAAGGTCAGGACCAAGGTTGTGTGGGGGAACCATGGGAGTTATTACTTAAGCACAGTTACTGAGCTCATACTTTTTCAGTAGGCTTCTAGTGTACTTCTCTTGAGTGATAAAGGTTCCCTTATCAGTCTGCTTGATTTGCAGTCCAAGGAAGTAAGTGAGTTCTCCCATCATGCTCATTTCAAACTTCTTTTCCATCAGTTTTTCAAACTGTTTGCAAAGTTTATAACTTGTAGAGCCAAATATGATGTCATCTACATACACTTGAACAAGAATGACATCTCCATTTGTCCTATAGATAAACAATGTGTTGTCTATCTTGCCTTTGACAAATTTTTTTTGGATGAGGAAGGCTGAAAGAGTTTCATACCATGCCCTAGGAGCTTGTTTCAGTCCATAAAGGGTTTTGTCAAGCTTGCAGACATAGTCAAGAAACTCACTGCTTTCAAATGTAGGAGGTTGTTGAACATAAACTTCTTCTTTCAGTGATCCATTTAGGAATGCACTTTTTACATCCATCTGATACACTTTGAAGTTCATGTAGGTTGCAAATGCAAGGAAAATCTTGATGGCTTCCATCCTTGCCACTGGTGCAAATGTCTCTTCATAGTCAATTCCTTCTTGTTGATTGTAGCCTTTGGCAACAATTCTGGCCTTGTTTTTAATGACTATGCCATTTTCATCAGTTTTGTTTTTGAACACCCATTTCATGCCAATGACTGAAACATCCTGAGGACATTTGACCAAGGTCATTACCTTGTTTCTGTCAAATTGTTCCAGTTCATCATGCATAGCCTGAACCCAACTGGGATGTTTCAGTGCTTCTTTGACATTTTTAGGTTCAATAGTGGAAATGAAGTCCACAAACAGGCATTCATTGGCTAAGGCTGCCTTTAGTTTAGCAGCCATGCTTCTAGTAAGCATACCTTCAGTAGGCTCTCCAATTATGTTGACAAGTTCTATATCTTTAGACCTAGTCCAATTATCCTAAGGTCTTGGATACTGATTAGAACTTGTGGAGGCCTGATTGGGTGGATTTATAGGTTCTGTTGCAGACACTTGATGATCTTCTAGATCTTGAGTGTTTGACTGACTTGGCTGATCACTGAGATTGATTGGTTCCTGAGCACTTTGTTCAGACTGATTAATTACATCAGTACATGTCTGTGCTTCAACAAACTCAGTGATGGTCGGATAAGGAAGGTTGTGAGGGACAATGTAATAGGAAATATCAGCATCTGCTTGATATTGAGTGGAAGGATTATTGTCAGGATGATATTCATCAAGAGGATATCTTGATGAATCATCAATTCCTATCTCTTCCACTGAGGTATTTGAGAATCTGATTGCTTCAGCACTCTCATCAAAGGTGACATGGAATGTTTTCTCTGTTTGTTGTCTCCTTGTGTTGAACACCCTGAAGGCTTTAGAGACAAGGGAGTATCCTAGAAAGTATCCATCATCAGCTTTTGCATCAAATTTCCCTAAGTGATCCTTGTGATTATGAATAAACACAGGGCACCCAAAGACATGAAAATAGCTGATCTCAGGGATTCTTCCCTTGAATAACTCATAAGGAGTTTTGATATGTCTCTTGACAATGATGGATTTGTTTTGAGTATAACAGGCAGTTTTGACTGCTTCAGTCCAAAAGTGTTTGGATAGGACTGATCCATTTAGCATTGTTCTAGCAGCCTCAATTAGTGTTTTATTCTTCCATTCAGCAACACCATTTTGTTCAGGTGTGTAAGGAGAGAAGAAATTTTAAGAGATTCCTTTCTCATCACAGAAACATTCAAGTTCATGGTTTTTGAACTCAGTCCCATTGTCAGTCCTGTTTTGTTTGACTTTTATGTCATTTTGATTTTCAATGTTCCTGACAAAGGACATGATAGTTCTAGCTGCCTGACTCTTTTTGGTCAGGAAGTAAACCCAAGTGTATCTTGAGTATTCATCCACAATGACCAGAGTATACTTCTCATGGTTAATAGATTTAGGACTGATGGGCCCAAAGAGATCCATATGGAGAATATGAAGGCAGCTTTTGATAGAGAAGTTTTGTTTGGTTTTAAATGATGCTCTATGATGTTTACCTTTTTCACAGGCAGAGCAGGGTTTATCCTTTGAAAACACAAGTGATGGTAAGCCAAGGACCTTGTTTTGTTTGACAAGATTGTTTATGTTTTTGAAGTTCAGATGGGAGAGTCTCTTATGCCAAAGCCAATTGAGAGTTTTAGTGGCTTTAGCAAAGTGACAAGTTCCATTCTGAGTTAGAGTGGACATATCTAACACATAAACATCTTGTCTTCTTGGTGCAATAAGAACTACTTCTTTATTTGCATTAAAGATGGTGCCTTGCTTATCATCAAACTGAACTATGTATTTTGCATCACATAGTTGACTGACACTGATGAGATTGTACTTTAGACCATTAACATAAGCTATCCTAGTAAAGACTATTCCACTACAGTTTATTGAACCATAACCTTCTGTGAGACATGATGAATTATCAGCAAATACCAACTGAGGTCCTGGTTCCTCTACATATTTGTGCAGATATTCTTTCACACCAATCATGCTTCTTGAACATCCACTATCTAGATGCCAAACTGGCTCCCTGGCATGTCTCTGCACAAATAGTAAAACTGTGTCAGTTCTTTCTAGGACCCCTCTTCTTAGAGGGCTTGGCTTTGATGGCCTTTTTAAAAGTAACAATTGATGCATGGTCAGTGGTGGTATGGATTGAGCTTCCACAGATTTTGCATTTGATTACAGAAGTGGACTCGGTAGACTGAGAGGATGATTTGGTGATTCCTCTTCTAGCCTGAATGACCTTCTCATGTCCTGTGATGTCATTAGTGGGATCTCTACAAATATCACAGCTAGGATCCATTAGACAATCATTAGGAAGATGGTCATTGAAGCCACAATGTGGTCAGGGTGAGAAAGGCTTAGCCTTTTGTCTCTGCTTCTGCTTAGAATCAGAGGGATACTTAAAAGCCTGTGCTTTAAAGTTTGCAACATTTGATGTGGCTGTGTATGACTGGTGATCAAAAGTCCTGTGATCTTCCTTTTTGCATATCATGCAAAAGAGGATTTTATAACAATCATCAGTGGAATGATTTGTATAGTTACACAGCTCACATCTTTGCTGAGGTTTTGAGGGTTTTGGTTTGGAGGTGCTTGAGGAAGCTGATTTGAGTTCCTTAATCTTGGATTGAGGAGGTTTCTCAGAAGATTCAATCTTCTTACTCAGCTTCCTGACAAGCTCAGCCAACTGATCATATTTTGAATCAGGGCTTTCAGTTTTTACCTTAGTAGGGACTGAAGTTGTTGAGTCATCAGTAGGAACTGAGACTTTAGGTGTGGGTCTCTTCAGGATTGTTTTTCCCAATCCTGAGTTCTCCTTTGGAGAATGTTGAGAGTAGACTAATGGTGTAAGGTCTGAGCATGGTGCAGCTCATTGAAGGACTTTCAGAGGTGGGAGTGGTGCATGTGATCCTGATTTAGACTCATTGACTAACTCAGTGTTACTGAGTTTATCATTGAGTCCAAGCATATCTTTTATAGCCTGACTTTCAGGTTGCAAGATGTTCCCAGTCTCAAAGATAGGTAACTTACTGACTGGGTTGTTTCTGACAACCCAATCACTAGACTTGGGTAGCATTTCTTGCTCGAAAGATATGCCAGCTGGTATAAATGCCTTTTCACTATGACTCTCACTGAGGGATTCAGTGAGTTGGTCTTCTCCCATGACGTTCTTGTTAGAACTAGGAATAAGACTCACAGTTTCATAGACTTTAGGATTCTTTTTAGTCCAGCTTTCAATAACAGCCTTTTCTTTATTAAGTTCATTTTGAAGAGCTTGATTTTGTTTCAAAATCTCAGTGTTTTGAATTTGAAGTGTAACAGCTTCTAGTTTGGCTTGTTTTAAGACAAGCAATTCATCTCTACACTTATTTAATTCTTGAACAAGATTATTATATTTTGAAAGCAAATTAAGTCTTTGCTCTTCAACAAACTTAAGATCAACATTAATATAATTCATATAAGATTGCCAATCAGAATCATCATCCGTAGAAAGTAAAATATTTACCTTTTTCATGGTAATGTTGACCCACTCTCCATTTTTTGCATGGATTTTTCCAACAGCCAGCTGATCACTATCTGAAAGTGCCATCAGTGCACTGACTCTAACTTCTTCATCATCTGAGAAGACCTCTTCTTCATCCCAGTCATAAGCTTCAGCTACAAGAACCTTGTTCTTTGATTGAACAGGTTTGAAAGTTTGAGCAGCCTGAGACATTGAGGGATTGGCCTCAAGGAGAGCAAGCTTAGCCTTAGCTTTTTTATATTTTGCTTCAAAGACTTTTTGACCATTTTGAACAGTTTTGTTTTGAAAATGTTGAGTAGACTGAAGCATTTTTGGTTGAAACTTGCTAGTTCCTAAAGAAGAACTATTACCAGAGAATTTATAAGATGGTTCTGAGGTGTTTTTAGAAAAACAATCTTTTGCAAAATGGCCCTTTTTATCACATTTGAAACATTCAGTGGTTTCATTTGCTTTAGCTTTAAAAAAGTTTGACTGATTTCTTTTAATAAACCTTTTTAAATTAGCAAGGAGTGCCCTCTCTTGAAATTCTAAGTGTAAATCATTAAGGTACTCCTCACTGGTTCTTTCATCAGCCTCATCATCAGAATTCTCTTGGAAATCCTGCACAACACCATTAGAATAAAAGGCAGTTGATATGGGTGTGGTTGTCAGGGCCTTTTTGGTCTCAAGAGCTTTCTTTGAGTCAGGGTATCTCCTAGAGATTAAGTTGTCCTCATAGACAAACTTCCCATAGATCTCAGGGAGCTCAAGGGTCTGAATTTGGTTAGCATTCCTGAGGCCCTGAGAGAAGTTTAACCACTTCTCAAGGAGACTGTTGACAAAGCCAACGTTGATCACATGCTTAGACAAAACTACACCATCATTTGATAGTTCGTTTATCAAGGTTTTGTATCTGGTATAGGTCTGAGAGAGACTTTCAGAGTCTTTGGCCCTGAAAGTGTTATACTCAAGTTTCAGGTCCATAATCCTATTTTCCTTGGTATCTGAGGGACCTTCAAAGCTATGAACCAAGTCAAGCCAAGTTTGTTTGGCTGTTGTACAGTTAATGACTGATTCCATTGTATCATCAGGAAGACATGATATAATGATGCTTTTCAGGCTTTGGTCTTGGTTAACCACCCTTCTCTCATCAATGGTCCACTGAGCTTCAGGTTTAGGTAAACCTTCAGCAGTCTTAGGGACAAAGGGATCTTAATTGATACATGTGATGTAGTATGGTTCCATACCAGTCAAGTAGCAAAGCATATGCTTCTTTCACTTGTTAAATTTTTCAACTTCTAGTCTGGGAGCAACAGCTGAATAGCTACCTCCCTTTTTGTCAACTAGCTGGGGCACATTAGTATCAGCCATGGCAGTATCTTGGTTTTAAAAACCTTTTGAGCACTCTTTAGTTTTTGAAAGATTTTACAAACCAGGGGCTCTGATACCACTTGTTCTTCCCGTTACATAATTAGAATTAACTACAAAGTTAACCTAATCATGTTCCATGACTGAATAATGTATTGATTAACAAAGTAAAATAAGTAAAACGTAAAAGATAAAACACAAGAGTTTTTCAACGTTTAAATTCTTATTAGAAGTTAATCAAAAGAATCTATACCTAAGTGTTCGCGGAATAAACACTTGGGATTGAAATGACAAAGTATGGTATGTTCTCCTCACTAAACTTAAGCTATGCTTAAGTGGCAACTATGAATGAACCACTGAGCTATCTCAGGGACTAGGTTGCTCTTTGGGGGAGAAAAGTGGTTTTGTGAATGTCTAAGCATTAAGTGCACAAAACTTGTCCACTTTTCTCCCTTATGATCCTATTTATATACAAGTATAAAAGAGCACCCGTGACTAAAAAGACAAAAAGAATGACCTAGCTAATCAGGACAAAATACTGATGTATTTTGTCCATGTTACAAGAACCTATTTTGAGTATAATACAAACATGCTTTCTGAGTAACAGTGATGACACTGCTCTTGTTCTCAACCCTTTCAGGGAAAGTTTAACTTTGCCCTGATAAGGACTTCTCCTTATCTTTTCAAACTCTTCCCGCCTTGTCCCGCCTTTCTTTTAGACTTCAGGTTCTTCAGTCTTGGTCTTCAGTCTTCATCTTCATTCTTTATAGTTGTTGAGGAGACTGGGGTTCAGTGAGTTATTGTCATCACTCACTGAACCCATTATCTTCTTCTTTGGCTTAAGTAACACTCAGGGAGTTCCGCCTCACTGAATGGTTAATCTTTCTTCTTAGACTCGTCTTAAGCATCCTGAAGATAACTCACTGAGTGATTGTTCACTCAGTGACCTGAGAGCGTTCACGGTTGTTTAACACTTGGGCTAATTTGTATTCAAATCCTTGTTTTCAGGACGCTTGGGTACTGAGTGGACCCAACATCTTTTCATATGGAATTTTTGTTGACATCATCTTTGGTAGATGATAATGTCATAAAAGATAATGTCGGTCAAAACCATGTCAATACTCGCTCTCCCAATATCACCTAGAATAGGTCATTTCTATAAATATCAATCAGTTAACAAATTTTTTTCTTGTTAGCATCAAATGATATCGGTCAAATCATAACCTTAACCATCTTCAATATTCTTATAGCATTTGCTATATATACGAATTTCTAAATTCATTAATAATTGCATGCATTATAACTATCACCCTCCATCACCTCTTTCACTAATCACCACCACCATGGATTAGCGAAAAACCTACTTCTATCAATCTTGAATCATCTACCGAGTTATCACCACTAGTAAACCAACACCAACACTAGCACCACTCACTTTACTCTTAATATTTCAACTTCACTTCATATCTTCCTTCTAGGCATTATTTTGTAGGCTTTTATCATATTATATTCTCATTTTTCTTATGATTGTAATTCTTATTAGAAGACTACACTTCATGAGATCTTTAATCATGGTTCTCTACTTTGATTTGCTTGTGATTATATCGTTTATATATCACATATATACATCTTATTTTGTCAAAAAGATGAAATATATTGCACTAATCCTTTCATTGTAGGTTCATCATCATATACGCTCGATCGTATATAGTATACTCATCTAAGGATGAAGTTTGCATCGATTATTTTCCTTCTTGTATTGTAGGTGCTTCTTGACGTCCTCGAACCAGGAGGAATATCTATCTAGCACTCATATTGCATCGTCTATACACTTGGTCGTATATGACATATCTGTCTTAAGACATAGCTTCTATTGTACTAATTTTTGTTTTATAGGTTCATCTTGACGCCCTAGAGCAAAGGGGAGCTTCCGTCAAGCATTTATAGAATGCATCTTATACACACTTTGTTGTATATCACATACTCGTCCAAGGACGAATATAGTTTTGCATTAATATTTGTTTTGTAGCTTTTTAATCATACCTTGACGCCTCGATCAAGGGGGAGCAACCGTCAAGGGGGAGCATGCACGCATTCATAATCATTCTCATTCTTCGACACACCTTTGTGTTTATACAAAAAGGAGGAGAAGATAGTCTAACATAGCTTACCCACGTGTATCGTTTGCTATGTGCATTTTCTTCATCATGCATTTCTCATATATTTTTTTGTTGCACAACACTAACCTTGATGTAGGTTAAGGGTCCAAATTTGATCCATGGATCCGCTACCAAATAAGGGGATTGGAGTAGACAATTAAACTTCACTAGGGATGATGCAAGCTCGCCTTTTCGGGGAGAAATGAAGTTAACTCCAAGGACACACCCTTTTTGTTTCGACAAAAGGGGGAGAAGAGTGTAAACGGAGAATGTAATGTAAAAGGTAGTATGGACACAAGTAACTTCTTACATTTTACTATCTATCACGTTTACATATTTTTTCATCATAAAAAAGGGGGAGATTGTTAGTGCAAATATTACGATATTTAATCTATACAGTCTCGTTTGTTTTGATTGATGACAAACATGTAACTTGATACATAACGTAAAATGTACAAGTTACTCGTAATTATATTTTGTCTCAACATACATTCAACACCTCAAGTCCTCGTATGCTACAACACAGGTTCGTACATGTTTGTTATGTGGCATTATGATCAAACCCCTTAACAAATCATTTAGAATCTTTAAAATACGTTTAGAGTCATTAAGTATTTTAAAAGGTTAACCATTCTATTTTGAACCTCATTTTGCATTTTGCATATACAAGTATTTTTACTTGTAAATCATGCTTCCTAAGTGGTATTCATACCACATTAGGTGTAAAAGTGCACTTTAGGTGTCAAAATAGGATAAGTGCACTTTATGTGTTAAACTAAGACAAATGTGTTTACATGCTTATAAAAATGATGTTAATGACCTAATATCTTAAGTCCTATAATAACATAAGTAGTTTAACATATTTATTAACACATAAACAAACATGTTATAACTTGGTAAACATATATTAGTTAGCTAGTATATACATTTTACAAGTTTTCTTTCATAAATATTTTAATCTAAAAATGGAAATGTATTATGACATCATGGCATGCATAACTTTGAACTCCTTAGAAGATTTTGAAGATCATTGAAAGATATCATGAATATCTTGTTTAGATCTTCACTTAATAAATCCTTGGAAAGATATGGAAATATCTTGGTTAGATTTGATTTAGATTTGTGGAGATATTTTGTCAGGTTCTCACGGAACCAAACATGTACATGGACGGATCCTTTTATTTGGATCCGTCCCATCCGTGGTTTGCTAAGGCAGTTGGCCTATAAATAGCAAGCCACACATTCATGTTTCAACATCACTTGAACATACATTCTCTCTACCCTTTTGTATACATTTAGATCAGTAGATAACAATGTAGTAACATACATTAATCACCCTTATCAACATGATCATAATGTTACTAACTTTCATTATGTTGTAAGCATACTCCCGAAATGATCCTGTGAAGCAAGCTCTGAAATCTTGAGTCATCATCCACCACAAGCATACATATATGAAGATCTATCACAACAAGCTTAGGAAACTTGTGATCTTCATCCATTGAAGGCTTTCTATCAATGAAAGTTCATTTAGATTAGTC
The DNA here is from genome assembly GCA_021014915.2 of Artemisia tridentata subsp. tridentata. Classification (NCBI taxonomy): domain Eukaryota; kingdom Viridiplantae; phylum Streptophyta; class Magnoliopsida; order Asterales; family Asteraceae; genus Artemisia; species Artemisia tridentata. The sequence goes on from CP139509.1 coordinate 312,032,341, forward strand.
ATTCATATCCATTAGACATTTGTGTCATGGATCATCATTGTAAACATCATTGTATCATCACAATCTATTCACCAAACTAGATTAGTTGGTTTATGTGTTTGTGCCATAAAACACAAGGTTTTTATGTTGGGCCATAAAACATAACGGGAGTGGTTGTACCCTTGTAAAAGAACTCGACATCTAGCTTAGTGTCGGAAATATTGTATAAGCGACGTTAGGTTGGTTCTACCTCGAACTAGAACCCGGTATTTAGCTTTGTACCGGAAAAAGTGTAAGCGACGTTTGTAAGGTTTTCTCCGCCGAGAGGGGAGCTTGTTGATCTAGTGAAGTAACTCTCGAGTTTGATACTCGGGGAGTGGAGTAGGGCGGAGAGGAGCTCCGTGACCGAACCACTATAAATCATCGTGTTCGGTTTGCGCTTTCTTTTACTTACTGCTTTACTTTTATATTTGCATTATATTATTGCTTGTGTTGTGACTTGATGGTTATACTTGTGTGACAACTTGTTTTACTATATGCTAGTCATAAACTATAATTGGCATCTTTCATATTACAACAAGCTTAATCGGATATTTGATACAACAAGTTTTAAGAATTTAAAACGGTAACGTATTCACCCCCCCCCCCCCCTTACGTTTTCACATGAGTGAATTACGACTATGTTCAAATATCATTGAAATTGTTGCGTAGTTATTTGTATGTTATTTTTATCATATTTTTATCCTTGTATAATTTTTTGCATTTTAACGAGTTATATCGACAAAACACTAACTTTATTCACCGCTTGACCTATTTACTTAAACAGGTTAAACGGGTAATAAATGAGTTACACATGTTATGCAGGTTTGGGTTAGGGTTAAGTCTCTTGACACGATTAATAAATTGGTCGTGTTTGGGTAGAGGTTAAAATAACACGGCAACCCGCGAACCCGAATAGGTTAACACAGACACGACTCGATTGCCACCCCTAATATACATTATATTGCATTATCATTGATTTATAGGGAATTAACTTAATCTAATATTAGGTTCACCTCATACGAGTTATTCTGTTTTTTTTCCTTCTATTATAGCATTCAAACTTGTTTTTAAAAGAACTTAATCACGTGATCAAGTATAGAGTCGTGCTAGTCGAAACTAGTTGTCTTTCCATCTTTTTCATATAGTGTTTAATAATATATACTGTATCGATTTGTAAAAGAAATAAATGAGAGTGAAGGAAAAAGAGTAACCTGGAAATATAAAATAAAAATATACAAGACCGAGTGTGTTATTCACTTATTTGTTTATTCTTTATGGAAAGAAGATAGATACATGCAAGTACAACAACCAAAAAGAAAAAAACTGACAAATAAAAACAAAAATCACATTTACAAAAACAAAATATTTGTAATCAAGCAAACAACCAAAAGAGGTGCAGTGAGATTTTATTTGACTTTAGCTTTGGTAATATCGTTACTGTTCTCGTCATTTTACTGTCTTTTACCTCTTTGGAATTATGTTGATCAAAGTGATTTTTTGTTTCATTACTCATTATATATACTAGCGTTTCATTCATTCCAAGGGTACCCGCGTAATGCGGCGACGGGTATTCTGTGACTATATTTTGTGACGAACAAATATTATTCGGTTACACGTTTTTCTATCGGTAACTGTATAAAAGAATAATAATTGAAGTTAAAATTAGTTTCTATCGGTAACGACAATAAAGATGTTGTACAATAATTTTCAACGAACAATAATTTTTAGTTTAATGTTTTCCTTATAATGACTTTACGGAAAACGATAATTTTAAGTTTTAGTAACTTTAACCAATATCAAACTAATTGTAATTTACAAATCGTAGAGTATCCACGCTATGTTAAAGCAATTTAGAAGCATCAATTGATAATTCAAGTATGCGTATTGCAGCCCAACTCATAGCCCAATATCCAATCCAGTCCAATAGTTATTCAACCCAGTCTGATATTTGTGATATACCTGGCCCAAAGATGATATTAGTGTGTATAACTAACACACGGTTTCATTTTGATAACCCTACACACACATTTCATTGTTTCATCCGCCCCCTCACATACATTTCCTCTCGTCTAATTTTTCTCATCTCCCATCAACTCATCAAATCACAGATCTCATAACATATCGATTTGAGGTAGCTTTGTTGTACATTGTTGTTGCTTGAGTCTTCACGAATCTTTGTTGTATATCTTTGTTTAAGAAAATAAAATAGAAGGGTTAGATTTTGATTTGTTGAAGGAAGTTGATGCATTACGTCGTGCTAAGAGTTTGAAAAGCGAGAATACGAGTGTGAAGAAACGGTCTGTGAAGGATTTCGTGACCATGTTTTTCGTTGTTGTTGCTTGTTTTGTTCTTTCTTTGACTCGGGTTATTTTGTGTAACTGATTGGAAAAAAATCGATATGGGTCGGGTTGGGTTTGATCTTATATTTTGTTAGTTTGTTTCATTTTTTGATGGTGTTAACAGAAACTTTTGGTTTCTGGTTTAATATTACTTAAATCTATGTTTACTTTTAAAAGCTATGTATACTAAGGATCATATTCAAGAATAGTAATAACGCTGCGTGGATGCTTTATCGATGCATAAACATTTGTGATAATAAACATATAGGTCCATTTGTTGTTGAATGTGTATCCAATTTTGCCAAATAAATTGAATTCTGGAAAGTTATACATATTTTCAAGTCCGTTTGGTACGTCAAATGGGTCCCAGAGTGTTTTATCAAAAGGTTTAGTTATTTGACCCCTTAGGTCCCTCCGCCCAGCAGTTATAGTTCCACCCCTTGAGTTTGTTTTGTCCAGATTTAGTCCCTCTCAAAAATATAAAAACCCATTTTTTTATTCATTTCCTCACTCTCTCATTTATACACACACACACACTCTCTTCTCTCTCTCACCCCACTCCTTCGGTCACCTTCTCCGGCCAACCACCATCGCTGGAAAAATTTTTAGGCCATTTTTTCCGGCAAGACTTTTTATCACCCAAACTTATAGATCGGTCCATTTTCCTTGTTTCTGGAAAGTTTCGAGCCTCGGCGCTCCCTACAACCCCACCCGCGCGTCGCGACCACCACTGCCGTTCACCACCGCCACCACATCGATGCTCCATCACCCTTTTCTCGACAGTAACACCACGCACGCACCCTCCACCGTCATCCCTCGACCACAGTAGCAATACTATCGATTTTTTTTTTCGTAGATTTGTAGTTTTTTTTACAGATCCGTATAGATGTATATGTTTTTTTTGTAGATCTAACTTTTTTTTTTGTTAGTGTTGCCGTTTGGTCGTTTGCCGCTGCTGGAGCCGCCACTCTCTCGCCAAAAAAGCTTGTAACTGTCGCCGGAAAATTTTGAGGTTGCCGGAAAAATTCATGTGGCTGCCGGAAGTTATTTTTGTCACCGGAATAGGTTGTTAATATTTATTATGTAAATTTTATTATAATAACGATAGTAATCTGCACTTGTAAGTCTGAAAATTTGAGATGAGAGTCATCCCTCTATTTAGTTGTACAATATGAATATCCATTGAAAGCTTGAGTAGATTGTTGTTAAATGGTTGTATATTTTGATGAAGGGGTAAATTAAATTGTGTATTAATTGACCATTAATGCGGTGTTTGTTGTACATGCTTTATTTCTTGTAAGTCTTAAAATTGGGTGCATTAAAGGATTGTAAATCATGCTTTAATAGATGTAAGTCTGAATTTTCAGACCACATAGGAGAGAGATGCCTTCATGCATTATAAGTATATATATAATCGTTTCATTCATTCCAAAATTTAAGATAAATTTTTTCATAGGCACCTCTAAAAGTGATGTTAGTTTTGTAAGGGTGTTGGCAACCCAAGACTCGGAGTCTTGGGAGTATTCTTACCGACCAATCACAGAGTGTCATGTGACAAGAGGATTCTGAAGCTAAAACTGTTGGCAGTGGGAGGATTCTGGAGGATTCGGAATCATGCCTCAAATTTTTTTTTTTTTTTTTTTTTTTTTTTTTTTTTTTTTTAATTTTTATGTATAATGTTATAGTAACTAATTAAAATTAAATGTAAAACTATTTATTATGTATATATAAAAGATAAAAACAAACAATTTATTTCATTAAAAAAAACGGTTACAACGACAAATACTGAAAATACAAGAAATAAAACCAAACGACAATACAAGAAATAAAACCAAACTACTACTCCTCATCCCAATATTTGTCCCACCCGTACGTGTCCGCGATTTCGGTTTTTTGTTGAATCACCACCTTCAACAACCGAGTGTTTGTGATATGCTCGTGTGGTTCGGTGTAAATTTTCCAGTCACGAGCCTTGCTTTTCTTCCTTAAATCTTGAATTTGAAGCTCGTCTTTTTCCCTCTTTCGCTCGGCTTGTTCTTTTTGTTTGTCAAGCAATTCCTGCTTCGAAATAGCGTACTCGGCGAATGTTTTTTCAAGATCCCCGAGACTGGAGGAATCGGTGCGGCTTTTTTTGCTTCGCCGCGATTGGGGAGGAGTATTATCTTCGTTCAAGTTTGGTACATCGAACGACTCGTCTTCGTCAATGAAGTTTATCCCCTCGTCATTGCTCCCCGTTTGGGTTCGAGTCTTCCTCTTTGACGTATCCTCACCAAGTACTGCAAGTTTTTGCCACTTATCAAAATCTTTCACCACCTCCCACGCCTTCGCGTGGGGAAAACTTTTCTTCTTAATTTTTTGATAATCGGCGTTAGCCTGCTTAGCTACATCGTACTCGTTGAGCCCACTTTCCTTCAAACGCGACTGAAATAAATATATAATTATAAAAAATAAACAACAACTTAAAAATATAACGTACAAATAATTATAAAAAATAAACAACAACTTAAAAATATAACGTAAAAAATATACCGCTTGGATAAAGAGACCGTTGTAGAACGACATTAGTTCCGTCATCTTTCGCCACTTTGAGTTTACACTATGACGAGTTCGTGTGTTGTCGCCTCCGTTTGCGATGTAATGCTCCAAAACTTTCACCCAAAAATTATCGCGTTTACACGACACCCCCTTCTTAGTCTCCGTGCAATAACACCACGCTTTAGCCAATCTCACTTCATCTTCTTCATCCCAATCGACCTTCGATTTTCCCTTCGGATCATCTTGATCCATTTCCATTTCGTCAGCTTCTGGTTCGGTTGACGAACCTTCTGCATCAACTGGCATGCTTTCTTGAGTCGGAATTTGTTGGTTGTGGGCAATATGGGAAGCCAAAAGATTAGCATACGCCAATATGCTCGGATCGTTTAAAAAATCCGGCATTTGTTGGTTTTGTTGACCCGAACCTTGCGACGTAGCGGCCTTTTTTTTACGGGGAGGAGCAAATTGTTTTTTGGGTGCCATTTGGTCGAATTTTTGGAATGGCAGTCGACTATATATATATATATATATATTTGAGATAGTGTATATATATGTGTGTGTGTTTCAAATATATAGTGTATGTATATATAGTCCATGGCAGTCAAAGCAAAAAAAAAAAAAAAAAAAAACATTCAATGCCCTCAACGGGCAAATTAACGTTCGGATTTTTCAAACAATGGCCCATAACTCAGCGTCTCAACCAAGACTCGGAAGCAGAGGACGCCAGCGTCTTGGGGGTTGGCGGCGGTGTTCACCGGCGTCTTCCCCCAAAGACGCTGGGAGGACGCTAGGGATGCCAACGCTCTAAGTCTTTTTGCAATTTTTAGTTTTAGCTCCTATATATTAACTAATAATGACAAAAAAAATAAAATAACAAACATTATCTTAATTTGCATCTTACATAAACAAATTAATATTTTACTTTTTAAAAGTTTTACCATTAAAAAGGTTTTACAATTACGATCAATATGAGTATAATATTATTGCACTTATAAGTTTTCTCTAATTTTATAAAACAAGAAAAATAAATAAATAAGATAAGTTGGTTAGACTAAGGGTGTGCTTGGTTCAAACTTGGGAAAGAGAAAGGTAAAGGCAATGATAATGGTGGAGAAAGGAAAAGGGAAATAAAAGCATTCCCTCTAATTTATTGGGTAATGGTCCACTACCCACTATTGGGTAATGGGTCATTGCATTATAATTTACCAAACATCTTTTTTCATTATCTTTCTCATTCCTCACCCCCATAACCCCCTACCAAGCATGCCCAAGTATAATGATGAACCAAGGTTATAAATAGCGCGAGGCATGACGTGGTGGCATGACGAAACTTCAAACTTTTGCGGCCAAAGTGAACCTTTTGCGTTTTTAAAGCGTGATATAATGCGGTACAAAATATGAAAATATTTATATACTTATATCATATTTTATATATCTCGAGTTTACAAAAAACGTTGTACATAATGAATAAGGTTAAAAAAAAACTATCATTGCATGTAATATTCTTCATTTTAATATAAAAAAAAAAAATCAAAATCAGAATTAAAAAAACAGAGTTAAATAAATAAAAAAAAAAAACTCGCCACGCCATACGCAAAGGCGCGCCACGCTTTACTTCAAGCCATGCCTAGAATCAACGCCAAAGTCTATATCGTAACGTCGAGCCTACGACGTGCGCCTTAGCGACGCCTTTACGGCGCCAAGGTGCACCTTTTAGAACACAGTGGTGAACACACATTACCGCAATCGCTATTGCCATATCAACGCCAACTTTCTTCATAACCAACTTAGTGTAATAATGCAACTGCGATCATTTTATAAAAAACATATATGCTTATACACAAATATACCCTATAAAAATAATTAAATAAAAATATCCATACATACAAACATACCACACGACCCAATCGTTATATCAACCAAGTCCTCCAAAAATTCACTAGGCGACTCGTTCAATGGAGGGGCCCGTAATGCGGAGACGTGTCCTCATTGGCGGGTGACCAAGCTTCAAGACCATCCATTAGTTTGGTGAGTTTTTATTACTCCCTCCGTCTCAAAATTATAGTCCATATTTCTCTTTTGAGATGTCTTAAAATAATTGTCTACTTTTCTTTTTAAGTAAAAACTAGAAAATATATTAAGGGAATATTCTCTTTGAATGATTGAGATTTATAGTGGTCCAATTTTTATTAAACTTTGTGATTTTTCTCTAATGACAATAATTTTGAGACGGATGGAGTAAATTATTATTTTTCACCCTTTGTTAACAACATAATATCAATAAAGTAAACAATAGTCAAATATATGTAAAAGGTTGAAAAATTATGATTTTGTAGCTATTGCATCTAACAAACTGAATTTGTGACTCATTATCAAAACCAATTAGACGAGCATATGAAACGAATGGTATTTGGACACTAGAAAATATTGCACCATGCAATCGAACCAAGAACATAATATATGTATAATTTTTATCGCAACCAAGTTTCATAAAATTACACTAAACATGCATAAAAACACTCATATCATGTAAAAGTGTATGATAATCAATCTTGCAGCATCGCGCGAGTCTGTTATACACGTTATCACACATTAACCAATACTCTGGTTAATTTCATTGTTCATTACGAAATACTTGTAAAAAATAAATTTCCATTATTATGTGTATAAGTCACTAAAAAGTATTTACAAATGATAACTTTTGGATCACAGAATAGAAACCATGTTATGTCGAATTTTTTGACAACATAATGAAGTAGGCATGAGCTTGAAACCATGTAAAGGACCAGAAATACAATCATGTCGTATGTTTTTGTTGGTTACTTTTATGTCACTTCTCCTTTTTTTTAGTGATATAATTAAATAATTTAAAATAGGTAATAAGGTTGAGTAAAGTTTAATGGGTTAATGTGATGGAGTTAATGCAGCCCCACCAGACACGCTCATTACTCATTACTCCTCTTCGCTTTTCTCAACTTTTATTCAAAATCAAATTGTTACACTTTTTATTTTACATATCTCTAATATTTTAAGTTTTAATAAATAGTTTTTTCCAACGAATGATTTTTTTTTTGAACAGTTTTTCCAACGAATGATGATTTCGTAATTTTGAAGTTTCAGATTTTCAAAGTTACTGTTTAATATTGTTGCTATCGAAGACATGAGCAATATGTGAAGTGATTTTTTGTTTTTTTCCTTTATTTTCAATATCATTGGTAACATATCGACTGGTTTTTATGTATAAAATTCAACTTAAGTTTTCAAATAAGTCACTGTCGAGATCCAAACACATCGTGTACCTATTGTCATTCTAGAAATTCTTTATTGCAATCTTTTCTAACACTATATTCTCATGAAAAAAATAAAGAGAAAGTGAAAGTAAAGTAAAGTAAATAGGAGTAAAGAAATGAAGAGGAAGTAAAGTTGTGTTTGATAACACAGAATGATTTAGTGCTGAATGATTCTGAAGTCTGAATGGTTCAAAGGCTCTGAATGACTTGGTTCTGAATGAAAATTGTATGTTTGATATCGGTTCTGAATGACTTATCTGAATGATAAAAAATTACCATTTTTATCATTAGTTTATGTTACTTGTGTTTGTCTTGCAACCGAATGAAAGAAACGGGCATAACAAAATTGTTACAACGTTCTTCAGTAGCAACTTATAACAAAAGGTAACAATCGGAATGATTCAGCATCAACTTATAGGTGGAATGATTCAGTCGGAATGATTCAGCATTCAGCGTTCAGAAGCACAAATCAAACACCCGGAATGCTGACCGATTTAGCACTAAGTGCTGAACCATTCCATTCAGCATGTATCAAACACAGCCGAAGTAAAGTTAACTTTCACCCCAAAAGTGGGGTGAAAGTTTTCTATGCAAAATCCTCCCATTTTCACTCCTTTACTTTCACTTTACTTCCTAACAAAAACTTGAGAACACAACAAAAACCACTTTCATTTTCTTTCCCCCTTTTACCCCACTTGAGAACACAGTGTAAGTCATTTCTTCAATGAAATTGAAAGTCGTAAATTTAGGCACGTCGTTTGCAATTTTAACAACCCACTTGGGTTAAGTCCTCCTTTAACAGATTTGTATTCATAGTCCACGTTTTAAGAATAATGGGAATATTGTGAATCATCCATGGACCGCCTTCAAGCACATCCTCCAAGCCCTTTTTCGAATCAAATTTGAACAAAAAGAACCCCTTAGCGTTCATCATTACCCTCGCAATATCAAACTTAGCCTAAACCTTTCGAACATAATACTCAAAAACCGGGAAAGCAATCCGTTTACCAACGAAGTAGCCAAATAGAGTCTTTGAAACTTGTTACTGGCCTCTTCTTTAGCTTTGATTGGGATTGCAAGATCAGCTCCTTCACAAGTATTTTCAGCCTCCAAAGTTCTAAAGTTCGCTTTAGTCTAGTCTTCCTCGTTTCATAAGTAATCGCACTCACGTACGAAACTGGCTTCGTAGGAGAGTTAATCATTGGCTCCACATTGGTCTTATCACTAGTATTTTCTTGACTAGATGCGGCGTTCTCTTTCAATGGAATATTAGACGCCATAGGGTTATTCCGAAATTTGCTATCCCATTTAGGTTTTGTTGGCACCACATCCATTGCAATTTTCTTTCCCCTCTAAGCTCTTCAAACGAGCAGCTACATTCATTAACAACTTTTCCCCATCATCCTTCCCTCCCTTACCCTCCATCATGAACAAACCCTAATAAAAAAATAGAACAAAAAAAGAACCAGAAGTACCAGAATCATCTAAACTTCAACTAACGAGAAACCCTAAAAAATTAAGGCATGGAACATAACAAAAACATCAATGGTCAATCATGAAGTAATTAATACGTACGAATCTTAAACAGCACAAAAAACCTAGCTATTAATTTTTTTTAAACCCTAAAAATCGAATCCCTAATGAATCGCAAAACAGTTTCGTAACAAAACCGAATTAAAGATGACAAAACCAGATATAGTTGATCGAATCTCATGAGATGACAAAACTATAGTGGTTGATCAATCAATAACCAGGTTCGTTAAAAAATAGTTGGGAGAAACGATTAGAGCAAGATCGATTTAGGGTTTAAAGTTGATCACCAAACTCGCCAGAACTGGGAGGGTTCACTTTGAGAGAAAAACACTTTATTTCACACACCAGAATATTTAGTGTAAAGCTGCACAAAAGATCCCACATGAATTGTAGGAGGGCAAAGTTTCATCTCTATCACATTTGAAGATTTGGGATGTCAAAAGACATGCATCTGATAAACTTGAATATAAGATGGATAGGTGTGTGTTTATTGGGTATCCTAAGGAAATGAAAGTGATGGATCATATTTTGGATGATATATTGTGATTCGGGAGGTCGGGTATGATGGAAATATATGATCTCCATGGTTAGAGAGAGTAGAGTGAGAAAGTAAAACCTGGTGTTTGTTATTGATAATGAAAGGGAAATATTACACACACAAGGCTCACCCCTCCATGGAAGTATGGAGGGGTATATATAGTCCATCATATGCACCACTTTACAATATTGACGGTTTTAGTACCTGCGTATGTGGCTTACAATATAGCTAATGTAATCCCGTAAATGTCGTTCCATTTACATGTTAGGAGCATTCCCAACAATCTTACCCCAATGGGACGACATAAGGGATTGCTTACAAAATTTCCTACAAGTACAAATAAAAATAAAATAGAGTCTTCATAAGCTCTTCAAATGCTGAGGATGACTACAGTTGACGCTCTTTGTCTTCATCTTGTACCTCGGATTGAGAACTTTTCTTCACTTTTAGGCAAATGATGTAATATGCATGAACTGGATTAACTTCCCCCCAATTCATGCTGCATGTCTTTAGCGGCTTCTTCATACACTTCTTTTTGGCGAAGTTTCTGAATCAGCTTCCCCCCAAACTGACAACCGTCTTCAGCAGATTCGAAACTTTGATGTAGTTAACATGTCTTATAACTTTTGAAGTTTTTAAGTACGCAGCGGAATTTGTAGATAACATCGTAAACCACATCAATCAAATCTGACTAGTCACTCAATAACGATTATACTCAATGCGGAAACTCCGTTTTAGGGGTAACATGAAAGAAATCAGCAAGATCTTCTCACATATGTAGGCTACTTCACACTTCACAACCTGTGAAAGTTGAAACGATTACACCAAAATCACAAAACTGAACCACTGATCATCTCTGCGGACGTCTCTCCGGTAGTAATAAAATTGTAAGCTCGATCACGTGAATCTGTTATGCGTCCCCGATGTGCACATTTCTTCCCCCTGATTGCAGATACATGTGGAAAAAGAGTGTTTTCGCAAAGAACTCAAGAAAAGTCAAAGAACATCTACTCTCTCTTCCCCAACGATGTCTTCGCGGAATCGGAAGCATAAACACTATGTTTACGATGGAAACGGAGGCAGCGTAACCCTGTATGTCTAATTAGTCGAAGATGTGTGAAGTACCATAAATAGCCCGTGAGAATCAACTGCTGATAAAATCTCTACTCTTTGATACTCTTCTCATCTAACTCTTTACCGACCCCATTATCATTCTGACAGCTTTTTGTAGTGACTACTGATGGAGAAAACCCAGTATTACGAACTTGAGACTGAAGTAAAATAACCCAAACTTGTGACTTAAACTTGCACTATTGTCTGACTAAGAACCAATACTGAGAATTTCAATAAAGGTAGAATCATATACCCATCAAACCATCCTTAACTGTATATGAACTTCTCTCGAATTATTCACAGCTTTTTGTGACACTTGAGCACTACAATGTAACTCTTTTAAAGTGATAGCTATACACTGTGAGCAAAACAATGTAACTCCTTACATCAAGTATAACTAGAAACTCAAGTCGTAATCATTCTAACGGTTAAAAGCTCGAACAAGGATCTCGAAGAATCATGCATCCAACCAACCCCGATATCTTCAGATACTAAATACACGCATCCGTGATATTCCACTTCAACCTCAAATAAGTAATAATGAATTAACCCCGTAGTCACATCTTGCGGTTCAATACCCAATACTAGCCTTCGTTACTTGGTTAGAATGAACTTTGATAATGGTTTGTCCCGATCTTGTCAAAAACGTCACCCCGTGAAAATTTGTAACAAGCAAAAATACCACTCTTTATCGAGAATGTTATTCAAAATTTTGGCTAAATATGACTCTAGACCAAAAAATTTCGGATGTCATTTGTGAGTTCACAAAGCCCAGTCACACCTGTGTGTTCACAGTCCAATTAATAAATAAGCCCACTCCAAATCGTGTAGGCTTGGTAAAATCCAGTTGACAAACCTGATCCAAATCTCAAATAGATTATAAACGTCTAACCCTAATATTTGGCACTATCATCTAACCCTAAGTATACACCATTTGATAGCCCTAAATCACTCCGCCCCCATCCTCATCTTATCTTTCATTTCCTTTCAACGCAGTCAACACCATCAAGCTTCAAACCTATCTCAGTCTCTTCACAAGTCTATCTTAAATCATATCACACAAATCAACAAACGCAAACGGAAAATGAAAGCAGTGCCAAACCTTAACCTATGTCTACTTTGTTGCTCAATCCGAATCAAGAACTTAGTTTTAAGGCTTCATGATCCTTTGAAGGGTCACGGGTAGGTTCTACGTACGTTTTTGTTCTTGTGTTGTGTTTGTCTTATAACGAAACAAGAACGATTATAACAAAGTTATTATAAATCGTACCTTGATGTTTCGGATATTAATAGAAGGTTAAGCTTCTACAAGATCGATGATGAGTTTCTCTTATCCTTTTCGTGTTATGATCTTTTAAAGGTTTTGAAGATTATTGTACCTCACGCACGAAATAAACTGAGAAACTGAGATCTGTGATAGAATTATATTCGTTTATTTTCGTTCGAGTCTGTGACATATTTAGAAGCTGTGGTGGTTGACTTTGGTATTTGTTTGTTTGAATGTGAGGAGATTGGATGGTAAAGGGATAGGATAGACATGGATTTGTTGTTGAATTGGATTGGGGTTAGGTTTGTATTAGTCGTTTCATGTTTTCTGCTTCTTCCTCTTCATATTTCTTGTATATATTTGTCGATTGTATTAGACTGATGAAGATGGTATATGGTTTGTGGTTGCTGGTCTTTTTCTTCATCTTTTTCTTCTTTACCTTTCTTTGCAATTCCGATAAGTGGTCATAAACACAATTCCGACAACCTTGACCGTTTGACCTAACGAATTGCGATAAAAATCCAATTCCGACAGGTTGACTGTTTGACCTGATGAATTGCGATAAGTAGATCCAATTCAGACAGGTTTGACTGTTTGACCTTACGAATTGCGATAAAAATCCAATTCCGACAGTTTGAATTCCGACGAGTTAATTTTGACGTATCAATTGCGACGGGTCTGTCGGAATTGCTTTACAAGCAATTCCGATGAACTAGGGTTTGTCGGAATTGCTTTACAAGCAATTTCGATAAAAGTGGGTTTTGACTTTTTGACTATTACTTTCGACCACTTTTTCGACCATAAATTTTTACCACCATTCAGACCCAGTTTTTGACCACTTAATCTGACCAGTATTCGACCTCAAATCTTCACGGGATGGATTCAAAACAGGTCATAAAAATGATGTATAGATGAGCAAACATAAAAAATGATGAGTGTCTAAATACTCATCATTTCTGTCACATTTAGACTGCAAAAACATTTAAAAACATGCAGATATGCTTCAAAATACAGGAAATATCATTTGATTGTGTTTTTATGTGTTGCAAGTGCAAAAGGATTGAAAAATAGGTGAAAACGAACAAAGTTTGCATAATTGGCAGTTTCAGTCCCTGAACTTTCACAAGTTGTCAAAATTAGTCCTTTAAAGTTCAAGTTTGCAAAATGGCAACTTAGGTCCCTGAAGTTTCAAAAATGACAAAACAAGTTCCCCGGTTTTCAAAAATGGAAAATTATCTTTTATGGTCCTTGTACTATTGAAATTTGGCATGAATGGCCCTTGTGATAAACTTTGAATAAGTTTCATTTCCACCCCTCAAAAATCCAAAGTTTACACTTTTGGTCCTTGTGATTAAATCCTATCCTAAAAACAATAACCGGATCAAACTAAATACCCTAAGCCTAGCCAAACCCAACCTAAACTAAACCCAGCCCAAACCATAAAATAAATCCCAAGCCCAAAAATAAAAAGCCCATTGACCCTTACCCGGCCTGTTTTTATATGAGTTAACCAATACCCAAGTTTGACCCCAGTCAAACTCTTATCCCTCTCCGTATACCACTAAGAGGCATTAAATGCATCCCCACCATCAAACACTCCAACTCCACTCTCACCCCCTGGTTTTGCTGCCAACTCACCCCCAACTCCATCCCTACTATCTAAACTTGTCCCCTCCACCTCCACATCCAACCAAACTTCTTTAATTGCTTTGAAACTACCCATATTTGCTTTTAGACTTTTTGGCGCCAAAATGCCAAGTGCACGGTTTTGATGAATGCAAATAATCCAATGGCTAAAATGAAGTGGGAAATGTTCAGAGAGCTAGTGGGATACCAGAAAGTCTCTATAAAGCAAGAAAGAAGCACAAGGAGAAGAGGAGTAGTTAATTTAGTGTAGTGTAGTGTAGTGTCGAATTTAGTGTAGTTTAAACTTCAGTTTTGATTTTTGTTTGAAACTTGTTGTAATCAGTTACTTTAGTCTAATAAATGCTTTGGTTATCATTAACTTCAAGTTCCTTGTCCTAAATTCAGATTTGGCATTTTTAAGTAAAATTGACAATTTTGCTTAAATCTTGTTAATTGTTGTTAAACCTGTTTCATTAAGTTCCCTTTTCATGTTTTTCTTTTTATGCTTTTATTTATGCTTTAATTTCAGATGGTAGTTGTAATCCTTTACTTAAGTTTAATTCAAGTTTTTTTCAGTCATAGAGTAATTTTTGCATTAACTGTTCTTGTCATTCTGATAAAATTTTGTTGTTTGTTTCTGCTGGAATTTGCATATTTAAGTTTACTTTAGACTAATATCAGTTAAAATGTCAGCTTCTTAGCTTATTTCCATTATTTACTTTATAAATCTTTCAAATTGGGTTTAAAAGTAGTGTTTGGATTAAGGAGTAAAACTGTGTTAGAGTTTATTTCAGTAGTATAAATTGGTTTTGATAGCATACCTTTGGTCATATTAGTGTAGTGGAAGACTAAAACCAGTAGGGTAGTAGTTAAAAGCCAAATTTTGCCTCATCATTTTACTTATGCATAACTGCTTAAAAATTAGTTAGCTTGATCATCTTGTTAGGGTTAAGACTTGCTTAGTTTACTAAATCTAGTCTCATTTTAGGATAATGCATCATAATAAGCAATCTAGAATCATTTAAATTTCATTTTAGTCAACTCTTGCAATAGTTAAAAAAGTCAAAATCTTCATGTTAAGTAAGAAATTGAGCAAAACTACAGATCTTTTGTAAGCTTTAATATTGTTTGGGAATGGATAAAATTTGTTGTTTTATGTTCATTTGTTGCTTGTATACCTGAATCAACAGAGAAATTCGACTTTCAAGTTCATTTGCTCATTGAAAACAAGTCACAAAGTGGCCATTCTGGTCATTTGTCTACCCTGCACCAGCACCAGGTTCTTGCCAACCCATTTTCACACATCTTTATCTAGCTCATTTTTAAAACTTATGCTTTGTAATTTAGTGTCCTGAGAAGATTGTTATACTGTCTCACTTATGTATGCTTAGTTTACCCTTTTGAGCTTAGTTGCTTAGCTTATTTGCCCTCCCAAGTAGCCCATTAAAGACCAGTGTCTACTGAGCTGGATCAGAATTTACTGAGCTAGTTTGATTTTGAGCTTCTACTTGTTTTTTGCTTGTCTTATTAGTTGTTTTTGAGATTGCTCTTGAATGTGTGCCAGAATAACCTTTTGGCTCTAGCTTGTATGTCCTCTTGTTTAAGCTGCTCCTAATAAGCCTCACTTGATTTTGAATCTGTTCCTAATCAGCGTATGAATGTTGTGTCAAACTTGTTTATTTGAACTTTTGATTTCCTAGGCGTGTTCATCACTTCAGATTAAGCTTGAATTCCATGTGTGTTAGCTTACAGTTACAGTGATATTCGCGAGTTCATTAATATCACTTTAAGCCTAAATTCATAACTGTTGGTGCTGTTAAAACTTCTATAAGCTCATTATTAGTCTTTCACAAAAAGTCGTTCATTAACAATATAGGTTAGCACTTAGTTGTAGTATTTTCATATTTACTTGATAAGTTTTAGTTTTTATTAAAATTTAACTAGTGTTAAATAGTTTTTTTTTTAAATCATATTCATTAGAATTTTTATTCAAACAATTAATTTCCTTTTCTCTAAAATTTTCTTTTGTCATTTAGTACGTAGGTAAATCATTTTTATGCCCGTAGGTCTAGTAGTGCTTAGATTTTTATTTTGCGCACTTATGTTAGTTTTAATTAATCGCTCGTTTTTAGTTGTAATTGCCCTTTTAGGGTAGATTTCCTTACGTTAGTATTTCACGTGCTTTGTTTTATGCTTATTCATGTATATTTATCTTTCCTTATTTCAAATATCACTATATCTCTTCACCATTCACATCACTCGATCAAGAACTTGAACCGATTTACCATTTCACACCTCGTCGGGACTTAACGACCCGGGGAAACACTACACTCCTTGGATAATTGCATTGTGCCCTAGATTGTTTGACTCTTGTTGACCATTTACCTGGTCAATATTAGTTGACCGTTTGGGGCCGATCACATAAAAACTGTTAACTTGGACTAAAAAGAAGCACAAGAAACAGTTTTATTAAACTGTATAAGACCACATGACACTTTTTGACCTTTTAGATATTAGAAATCTGTCTAGAACTGTTAAACCAAAAACATATGTAAAAACTGTTAAGGAACATGGTAAAACAGTTTAAGACATGACGATTTTTAACAAGAAAATACCACAAATCAACCAAAACTAACAACCATAGCTCTGATGCCAATTGATGGATCGTATTTTGGATGATATATTGTGATTCAGGAGGTCGGGTATGATGGAAATATATGAATCTCCATGGTTAGAGAGAGAGTAGTGTGAGAAAGTAAAACCTGGTGTTTGTTATTGATAATGAAAGGGAAATATTACACACACAAGGCTCACCCCTCCATGGAAGTATGGAGGGGTATATATAGTCCATCATACGCACCACTTTATAATATTGACAGTTTTAGTACCTGCGTATGTGGCTTACAATATAGCTAATGTAATCCCGTAAATGTCGTTCCATTTACATGTTAGGAGCATTCCCAACAGAAAGGATATTATTTCTATTTACCAATTGACAACAAAGTTTTTGTAGGTCGAAATGGTACTTTTCTTGAGGAGGATTTCCTTCACAATGAATCGAATTATGATATGGGTCTACGAAATCCTGTAGACGAAGAACAAACACAAGAGGTTATAGAGGAAGTAAGTTAACAATAGATTGTGCAGGCTCAACAGAGAGCCATTGGAGTTGTTGATGAAACACGAAGTCTACGTAGATCTCAAAGGACTCGTTATGAGCCTAAAAGATACTATGGCTTTATGGTAGATAATGTGGATCTTTCGATCCCAGTTGCCTATCATGAAGCAGTGTCTTGGAATGTATCTGTGTATTGGCAGGATGCAATGGAGACTGAGATGCAATCCATGTAAGTGGGTCTTCTGATAACCAAGTTTGGGAGCTGGTTGATCTACCTTCTGTGGGAAAAGATGTGGGATCCATGTAAGTGGGTCTTCAGATAAAAGATCGACATGGATGGAAATATGCAAACTTACAAAGCAAGGCTGGTGGCGAAAGGTTTCACCGAAACTCTTGGCATTCACTATAATGAAGTTTTCTCACCAATGGCCATGTTGTAGGCCCGGATTTGGCTATGGGCCACATGGGCGACGGCTGAATGGCAACCCAAGAGAGGGGGCATCAATCTACAAAGCCCAATTCAGTAATTGATAACTAACCTACGTACAGTATATGACTAATTCAAAATAGGGTCATTAAAATAGAACGAAACAATAGGAACGACTTACGAATACATGACAATTTTACAGGTTTAAACATCCGCATTAGTCCATCACATCCAGAGTCCATAAGATTTATGAATTGTGGTTATAGGAACTAAGAATCGAATTCGAAACAATTAGGGCATCGAACGAATCAACTGATCATTTTTTTTTCTCTTCGCCGATTTTAATCAGGTGATATTGTTTCATACTTATTATTCTATGTGAAAGAAAAAATAGTGTTAATCCATCTCATCAAGTCTTATTTCCTTTGTTATTTTAAATAAAGTTTTGTTCATATTATGTTTGACCACATATAATGCAAACAGTTTCGCAGATGTTGCACAAACTGTATTAGTTTTCTCAAATAATCATGTCCATCAGTATTCATTTAAAAGGCCATCCTCGTAGTTAATAGCTGATCTGAATGTATTAAAGTAATTCTTGCTTTAGTAGAATATTATATAGTTTACACTCGAGTTTATAATGTTGCGTCGTTCACAACCGTCAGGTGCCCAAAATAGGAAACGAAAGAAAATTCAACAAGAATCTGAGCGACCTCGTCACGGTTCTATGGATGGGTTTGTAATTAGAACGAAAAAGAATAATAACAGTGTTGTAGAAAATACTCCCTCCGTCTCAATTTAATTGTCCATATTTCCTTTTATGGATGTCTCAAATTAATTGTCCACTTTCCTTATTTAGTAAAAACTAGAGAATCTAGTGGAGGAATATTCCATTTTAGTGGTTGAAAATTAAAGTGGCCCCACTTTTATTAAACTTTGTGTTTTCTCTCTCCTGACAAATAAATTGAGACGGAGGGAGAATAATAACAGTGTTGTAGAAAATAATGACAAGGTTAACATTAATACAGATAATGAAAATCCTATAAATAATGAAAACCTAGAAAATGATGAGGTTTAATGCCAATGATGATGATGAAAATCCTATAATTAATGAAAATCTAGACAATGACGAGGTTAATGTTAGCAAAGATAATTAAAATCCTATTGAAGAAAATAACGAAAGTCCTCAAAACTGTTATGTGGATGGAGTTAATCACAATATTTTTGATGTAAGAGTTTGGGATGGTTTAGATTCAAACATAAAAGAGTTACTTGTAAGCAAACAATTGTTAGAGAAACTAATACAAACTATCCAAAACATAGATTTGGTAGACACTTTTCTTGTGAACATTATGTACATAAGTTACGAAATGGCGATTCTTATGATAGAAAATGGTTTATTTACTCAAAAGAGCTTGTTAAAGTATTTTGTTTTTGTTGTAAGTTATTTAAAACTGCTAGATCTTGAAGTCAACTAGCAAATGAAGAAATAAATGTTATTAGCCTTACGAGCAGGTACCGACGAACCCAGGAGTAAGGCACTGGGGAATAGTTAAGAACATCCTTAAGTACGACTGGCGACTGAAGAACTAAGGATGCGATGTTAATGTTTGGTGATGGTCAGGAAAAGGACCTCAGAGTGGTGGGCCACACTGATGCAAGTTTCCAAACTGATAAAGATGACTTTAATTCACAATATGGTAATGTGTTTATGTTAAATTGAGGAGCAATCAACTCGAGAAGTGCGAAGCAAAGTAGTATAGTTGATTCCACTATAGAAGCGGAGTACATAGTCGCGAGTGACGCAACTAATGAAGCGGTGTGGCTTAAGAATTTCCTGGCAGATCTTGGAGTTGTTCCTAGTATCTCAGATCCTGTGGAAATTGTTGGTCCCCGCAGTTTGAGCAAATGACGATACCAAACGAACATTGAGAAAATCGACATCTTTTACTCAAGACCACTTAGTCTGCTAATAACACCATTTTTACTTTTCAACGTTTATAAATATTACTAGAAATGAATCAAATATTTACAATAGAATAGCTCTCGGTAAACTATTCCGGTTGACGATAGACACTCCTATTAGAACGACTAGTGGTAGCTAGCTTTGCTTGGTTTGCTCCTAGGAGAGGGGATCCTATCAACTTCAATACTAAGTACTAATTTATGTGTTTGTTTAGGATCTCCACTTATCTCGGTTACAAAGTTTTGTTTAAATAGGAAGGGAAATACTGTGGATGCACATGGGTATAGAAGTTTGCCAACTTGGAGTAGATAGCACGTGCCTAGTGAACTAGGTTAAGCGTGCTTTTGGTTTACCAATACTGACAACCTTTTATGCCCAAAATCTTACTTTATCATCCTTTTATAAGACCGTTCACTTATCTTCCCAAGAAGTTTCCAGCCCATTTATCAAAGACTAAGTTTCTCTTCAGAGATAAGTCTCAAGGTCATTGGGACATTTGTCAGATCTCAGTGCCTCTGGTGGTGTTTATATCTCCTTATATCTTGCTCCCTGACACCACATCAGTTTACAAAGTGTTTCTTCAGTTGGTCTTCAACTTCCCTGAAGCTTGACTGTTGATTGAGCTTTATACAACTCTCACTGGTTTCTTTTATCAGTGAGTAACATCCACTGATGATCATTAGTGAGTTGCATTCACTGATAACCATCAGGATGTGATACTCTCTAATAAGCATCAGGGAGTAACACTTTCTGATAACCATCAGAGAGTAAGACTTCTAATTTCCATTAGGGGGTCTTATTCTTTGATCCTTATCAGTGAGTGATGTTCTCCCTAATCCTTATCAAAGGCTAAATAAATTAGGCTATTTTATGTTTATATACTTGTCAGGGACAATTGGGTCAAAAATCAAGACCCAACAGAAATCTACTGTGATAATATTGGAGGTGTAGCGTAAGCTAAGGAGCCCAGAGAGAATCACAAAACTAAGCACATACTTTGCAAATTTCACATCATACGAGAAATCATGGTAAGAGGAGATGCGATAATTAGACAGATTCCTACAGAATACAATGCTGTTAATCCCTTGACTAAACCATTGTCTCAAGCTAAGCATTATAAACATGCGGAGTTTATAGGAATGAAATACCTCGATTAGGATTAGTTTTGTTATTTGAGTAGTTTGGACTTAATGATTAAAGTTTATGTAATAAGAGAGTTTTGCGGACTCGTTTTATATAATGCATTAAGTTTACAACCAAACATTTTACATGTTTTGTTAATCCTTTGTCTTGTGCATTGTAATGTTCCGAAAACCATTCCATAACTGCTTGTGCATCATAGGAGTAACGACTTGGTGTATTGTTATCGTGAAAGATCGACCCGATCTCTTATTCACCTGAGAATGGATAAGAGAGGCGAAGATTCACGAGTACTTAGTCGGGGACTAAGTATTTAGTGACCCGCCGTGAGACAACTTCATGGAATAGATCAAAAGTTAGTCTTGGCGAGATATCCTCACCACTTGAGATATTAGATTGATTGTTTTTGCCTCTCATTGAGTTTTGACTTACTTTCCAGTTACTACGTAAAAGCGTAATGATGTGCACTAATGTTGGATTTAGTAGGAGGTAAAGATGAGTGAATTAATAGTTAAGGTGGGATTTGCAGACTCTTTGAAAAATAAGAAAAGATATTCTAGGCCCCTCGTAGATTACATGAGAATAATTGCATGGCCGCGCTCAATGATTGTACTTCATGTCAATGTTACCTGGAAACGAGAATGAGAATAGAAAGTATATTGAACCGCAGTCCATGCTATTGTACATTCTTGAATATTACTTGTAAAAGGATAATCTCTACTCTTTTATATGAACCTTATCCAGTTGCGACAACTGGCAATAATGAGGAGTACAATTACAAGGTGTGAGAGTTCTTATGACCCGGTTACCTTATATCTGTCTTGTTAGGGACCTCTGTAAGACAGTGATTGCACATGTATATAATGATATTGCACGAGTGGGAGTCTGAAAGAATAATGTGCATAAATATTATATATTTATACATATATTTAATTATGTATAGGTGAATTACGTCTAGTAAGTAAGGCCTAAAGGGTCACACCGGTGCATCACAACTGGAAGGAATATCTATTATATAAACAATAAATAAAGATGGTTGAGAGAATTAAATTAACTTACTTAATTTAAAAAAAGAGTAAATTACACCGTTGGTCCTTGTGGTTTGCGTTGACTGGCGCTAGTGGTCCTTTGACCAAAAAAATTGCACCACTCAGCCTTAAGTCAGAAATGTTATGCACCGTTAGTCCCTCCATCCAACTGGCCCCACAAACATCCACTAACGTTCGTTAAGTATTGGATTTAAAGGGGCAATTTCGTCACATCATATTACACCCTAGCATTTAAAACTATCCAACCCTGGTCAGTTCACCATTCATCCCCCAAAGTCAAACCTTTTCACACACAAAGACATTTTCATCTTCTTCTTCCCCAAATCAATTACGCTGTTAATTTGTGAGCTGAAACTTCGCAAAGCATTCAGATGGTGGTCCCATTGTATGAAATTAGAGCAAATGATGTTCATGATCGAGATCCATATGACATGTATCGTAAGTATATGGTTTTAGAATTTTTTTGACAATGTTGTCAATTTAGAAGTTTTTTAATCGTTATTATTGAATTATAGTATGATTTTTTGGGTTTGCAAAACTTTGTTTGATGTTTTGATGTTTAAAACCCTAGTCTGATTGTTTCTTATAATTTTTTGCAGACATTAAGTCTACTCTGTTTTCCATCAAGCTTAATCATGGTGGTTTTTTCACGTATGCACCTAACAGGATATAAAAGAATGGTAAGAGTACTTTTGTGGATTTAATAGACAGTGATCAGTTTTCTATCCATGAAATTGATTCAATGCTAGAAGACTTAGAGTATGATGGGAGGAGGGTGATGTTTTACCATTTCTTGAAACCTGGTTATGATTTAGACAATGGACTAGAACCTTTAGCATGTGACAAAGATATTCAGTTATTAGGTAAGTATGTGATAGAAGGTCTTAAGCTTGTTGAGGTATATGTTGAGCATGAAAAGACCAACCCTGACATTTACACACCAGCAAAGCCTAAAAAACTTGTAATAGAAGAGTTAGATGATGCACCAAGAACATCAAGGGCATGGATTACCCCCAGTGGCTACGAAACTAGTGTTGGATGTGAATGAAGGTTGTTCAGGTAAAGATATAGGTGAAGGTAGTGGTAAAGACCAAGAGACATGTGTTGCTAATGACAGGTCTTCTCAAGTCCCTAGTCAGTTTGTAAATGACTTTTACTCTTCTTATGATCCTTATGTAGAGTCACAAGATCCTAACTATAACCCATTTGCTGAATTGGACCTTATATCTCCAACAAACCCTGAGGTTGAGGTTCAAACTGAGGCTGTGAATGAAATTGAAGGTGAAAATGAAACAGAGGTTGAGAGTCAAACTGAGGGAGAGCAAGAGGATAGTTTTGAGGATGATAGTGACAGTGATGATGATAGTCAAGACGGTGATGATGATAGTCAAGATAGTGATTACATAGTAGATGAGAATAACAATGTGGATGAGGTGGATGTTGACATGAGGGACTTTAACAACAATATTGATGATACTGTGGAGTTTATAGGGTGCAGAGAGAGGGTAGCAGTTGATATTAAAGATGATGATCCTGATGGAAATGATGTCCATGATTCATGAATTAGAAAATGAATATTTTGAAAGTTCATCAGGTAGTGACAGTGAAGGTAGTAGGTTAAGGAAAAGGAAGTTGAAACAGTTAAGGAAACAAGCACATGCTAGTGAAAAAATTTACAAGACATATTTCTATGTGGGTAGAAAATTTCCAAACAAAGAAAGTGTGAAGGAATACATTAAGCAGCATTCAAAAAAAAACATGAACTAAGTGTCTCAGAAAGTAAGGCATTTAGAGCAAAACAAGAAGCTGAAAGGAAATTAAGGGGTGATTACACACATCAATACAAGATGCTCAGAGATTATGTGTTGGAATTGCAACAAGATAATCCAAACACAACTTTCAAAACCCATGTTCAGTCTGAACCAGATCATCAAGTACCAACAAGAGTTTTTAAGAGAATCTATATATGTTTGGGGCCTTTGAAAGATGGATTCAGAGCTGGGATGAGGGAATTGCTTGGATTAGATGGGGCATTCATGAAGGGTCCATACCCAGGAAAACTTTTGACAGCTGTGAGTATAGATCCAAACAATGGTATCTATCCATTGGCTTATGGACTTGTTGAGACTGAAAAAGATGGTGCAAAAAAGAAGAAAGCACCAAGGAAGAAAAAGATTGTGTTAGGTTGAAGTTTGTGTGTTTTTAAGACATGTCTGTTAACTTATTTTCTATCCTTTTAGGTCTGTTATGTTTAGTATGGGTCAAAACAGATGGTTTTTAGGTCTGTTATGTTTAGTATGCAGAATATCAGTTAAGTTGTTTTTGATGTTTATGGCATTCTATGCCTTCAAACTTGATTGATTAATGGTGATTATGTTTAGTATATTGGTTTTGTTTATTTAATGGTGATTATGTTTAGTATGGGTCAAAATAGATGGTATTTTGAGACAGATGGTAATTGGTTAGGTGAATGGGTAGCTGCACAAAGTTACACATACATCAACCACTTTACCAACCTAGCATTGAATTGCATTTACTCTATGCTTGACTATTTTGACTATAATGGTCTTTAAATTGGATTCTGCATACACACAACCTACTCAACAAACCTGTATTCACCCAAAAGTTTGTAAAAACTACTCAACCATGACTTCCAATCCAGGCATCATTGAAATTTCCTCAGATTCAACATCATCAGGGGAGCTCATGTCTCCCCAACCCCCATGGAATCTACCATACAATTATTCAACATCAGTTCACAAAAAGTCCAACTTTGAAGATAGCTCTGAACTTAGCTCTCTGCCTAGCTTTGTCTCAAGTTATCATTCAACTTCTGAGGATGATCAAGCTCTTTCAAAAAGTCCAAAAAAGTGTACAAGGTCAGTCAGTGCTCATGTTCAAACTCATTCTATTTCAATACCAGGTAAGAGGGTTCAAGTTCTAGGGCTCTGCAATGAGCACATTTGGGAAAGAATCAAAGGAAGAGGGAAAAGAAGCATGCCAGACACAACAGGGAAAGGGAAACAGAGCATGTGGCAGCTTTTGAGGTTTAGTATGCAAGACTTAAGCTTTTGATGGTACTTGTAGTAAGGTAATATGCATCTATGAACGCAACTACTTTGTAATTGTGACAAATGGTAATTTTCACACTAATATTTTAATAATAAATGTCTATTTATTATTATACAACTGCTAAACTGAACAATTATGTGTTACATATTTATTACGAGAAGAAAACCCGCACGCAGTAGCGTACAATAACTCACTAAAACTATTTTAATTTATCAGTAAAAGTGAATTTATCACTTTTTGACAATTTCAAACACTAACGTAACAAAAACGAGAGGTTATCTTGTTTTCTGAAAAACCGACACCACACACGTACCGACACCACTTTAGTAAATGTTGAACTTTAAAAATCTATTTTTAGGAGTCAACAAATTTATTTTATATCAGTAATGTAAAAACGACTCCAAAATTATAATTTTCACGTTTACGTGAAACCGAGGTACCATAATTTACCTCAGCTAAACGAGACACGGGGTACACTCAATACATCACAAAGCTTAAAATAAATAAAATACAAACACTCTTATCCCCTTATCAGTATCACATGAGGTCTAAAATCACTTTTCTGACTCTCCTTCTTCCTAATCGAAACTCACAACTCACAGAACTTTTCTTTCCATTGACTATTTCGAATGAAGAAACCAAGGAAACCTACCTCATCTTCATCTATCACTATCTATAGATTTTACTTTGGTGCTTTTAGCTTTTCCAAAGCCTTTGTCGAATTCAAATGTCGATCCACAATAGTCAACCTTCAAGAAAACGAGGCCAAGGAAAGAGATAATAGCTAAATCAAGTGAAACCTCTTTTTCTTGATGATCAAAAGTAAGTCAAGGGATTACCATTAGTTACCCCTTAAGAATTCGGTTCCAGGAGAAGCAATGTCACACCAAGAACATCAATCTCAAATCAAACTATATCACAGTCGAGTGAATCAAGGGGAGAAGGAAGGGTGTGGCTAGCTTGGAATCGAGTGGGTTTTCCGTAGTGACTCTTGAATTCGATCTATCATCAGCCCTTTGTAAGGTTTTGAAACTCAATCTTGTGATTCTTGTTTTCCTTTATGAAACTATCGAATGATATATAAATCTTGTGATTTTTGGTTACTGTTAGAACCACTCGAATTGTTATACACTCTTGTGATTTTTATACATTCTAGTAAATCAGTACATATGTCGACTTGTGTTGGTTTTGGTGTGGCTTAGAAATGACTTTTGAAACTAGTAACATAAGTTAGAAACTTGTATTGGCTCATAATCTTGAAGTTGTGTCGTTGGATAGGCTAGACTTGGGTTGGTTTGAGTTACTCGCAATGAGCTACTGTGACGAATTCATGGTACTCGAATTGTTGTGGTTTATGGGTCAAGAATTAGATTAGCCAAATTTGGTCTTAAAATGTGTTATTGTGATGATTGTTTTTGCTCGAATGTTGTGGATTTTGGTTAAGAGTCATACTAGTCGAATTTTTGGTCTTAAAGATATGCTCGTGATGTGTTTGTGTTTATGTCTATAAGGAAATCAAACCCCAAAACGAATTTGTAAGGGTGTACAGTGAGGTTCATAAGTCCTAGATTCTTGTTGTTTTATTCGACTTCAAAGAGTATGCTTGTGTTCATGGTTGTAATGTTGCTTGTGGTGGGGTCGAGTAGTACTCCACTCAAGAACCACCTAGACACCCAAGGTCTAGCAAAGCCGTATAAGCAACGGGAAGTATTCCAAAAGTTCTATTTCACTTCTATGTTATGCTTGTAAGTCCTAAGTTTAAACGACCTTGAACTAGTAGTTCTAGGCGGGAAAGTCATGTCGTGACCTAGGAGTTGGGTCACAGTCGCAAAATTGTCTCAAAAGTTGGTTAACACTCGTGTTTGAGTCGACATTATGTGACGTTGGCAACACCCTCATGGGTGCATGATTCGTTGGTTTACAATGAGACCACAACACTAGCCACTCTTGTAACAAAAACCTTGGTCGAAGTCTTGATCTCAACCCGTTGACACTCGCTAAAATTTCTCAAGTCTTGAACAATATAAACCTTGCAAAGCTAGTCCAAAAACTATCCTTGTATACTGATGTTGTTTTTCCAGCGAAGGAAAAGAAAGACCAGTTTGTGTTGGACTGGTATTCTCACAAAAAAATTCTAAACATTTTAGTGCCTGGGCCGAAGCCCAACTGCTTGAACTTGGGTTGTCACTTTCGGATTTCTTTCTTTCCCCTTAACAGGCCGCTGGCCATTTACACTAAAAGCCCAAGTTAAAATGTCTAAATATTGAACCTGGATTTTGTGTTGTCATGGGCCGCACCCCCCCCCTCCTCGACACACATATAACACCTATTGTAATTCAATAATTTTTGTTGATCTAGTGGTCATTTAAAATACATTTCGACTACATATTTAAGTAACTCGACGAGAAAATATATATATCACCACTTGTTCTAAACATATAACGACTTAATGATTTATGTATGTCGTATGGATAAAATTTAAAACCCGACATGAGTTTTTAAAACAAGAGCATTGCGATACGATCGGCTTTAAACACATAGCTCTTATGATAAACGATATATGTATATATATATATTATATATATATATATATATATATATATATATATTATATATATATATATATATATATATATATATATATATATATATATATATATATATATATATATATATACGACTTGAAGACATTTGAAATGGAAAAACATAAATTTTCACCATTAACGACCTATATATATATCTACGTACAAACAAATATTAAAGTTGAAAATGATAAACTAACTAAGTTTTTTCATAACTCACAACTCGAATTGGTCATGTCGAACTTATATAAGTCAAATAAATGTGAAACGATTATTTTCTTTTGACATAAACTTCAAATTTGCTAAAACAACGATTTCTCGCAAACACAAGTTATAACACAACATGTGATGACGGAACATTTTCAAACTTAAATACTCTTTAGAAAGGCCATATGTATATATGAAAGTATATATACACACATACACTCACTTAACGCCAAAATTCTCGTATGTCATTCACGTTGACATTCAATAGTCATTATCCTTCGTGCGTAGTTTTTTCGATCTCTGTCAATTCCAGGGATCACTAGTCTTACTCTTTTGTACGCTTGTACACTTCAATGAGCCAATATCTACAAATATTAAAAACATTCTTTCGACTTAAATGCTGCCACACCAGCAACACCAACATGAACTCTTAAAAACAATTGGAATTCTTGAACTTGAACTGTGAACTAAATCAAACCTTACTAATCTAGGTCGTGTGTCGGTGCTGAACTCTGTCTGAACTATTATTTGATCTGACTACTATTTATCAAGGTGAGTATATAGCCCCACACTATTTAAACTTGTTTTACTATCGGGGTGAGAAACATGCAAAACTATTTATGGACCAAACTATTGTCTATGCTATTACATGGTTTAGCCTAAGCCCTTTTATGCCCAACTCATGAACCGTCAATTCCTGATGGGAAGCGCGAGTGTTATAAATAGATCTATTGGGAGTAACGTCCCCGTTCGGGTTGACCGGATAGGCAAACGAACGTATACCATGTCGAAACTACAAGTGTATGGGATACACACTTGTCGGGCCCCTGATATTTAACATGCTGCTATAGCATGCACACAAGTTATAGCTTCGGTT
The DNA here is from genome assembly GCA_021014915.2 of Artemisia tridentata subsp. tridentata. NCBI lineage: Eukaryota > Viridiplantae > Streptophyta > Magnoliopsida > Asterales > Asteraceae > Artemisia > Artemisia tridentata. Next base: position 312,061,041 of record CP139509.1, read on the forward strand.
GCATGAACTTAGTGCTAGTGTAATAAACTGTATTTTATATGCCATTGCATGGGTTGCGATGTTCATATGCTAAACTCATGGTCCAACTACTGATTTACTGCATATTGATAAACCTATGAACTCACCAGCTTTTTGCTGACTTTTTAAGCATGTTTTTCTCAGGTGTTTGAGCTGAATATTATGTCAAGGTGGTGGCAGGGCAAGAGTCATAGATTACTGTTTGAATACTGTGATTTTAACTATGACTTGTTTTTGTCTGGGACAACTGAAATTTGTGGGCTTCACTTTATGAATTCAAAACCATGTTGTAAACAATGTTTTCATGATTAATCAATTAAAACGGAGTATGTATTCCGTTCTTTGTTACCTTGTGTTGTGATTATTAATTTAGTAGCACCCCATGACCCGAATGCTTCTGCTATATCAGATTTTGGGGGTGTTACAGATTGGCATCAGAGCCAGGTTATAGAGAACTAGGTACATATAAATCCTAAACTATAACCGCTTTTTTCAAAAACAAGTCCCTATGACCGCCACTTGCCTGCCTGCCTTGCTCACTATTTGTTTGATGATTATTTATCTTAGCTGCTTAATAAAATCTGTTGATTTTGCCCAGCTACATGTATTATATGTATATTTATACACACGTAACTTATACTACTTATTTTGAGTATTTTCGATATATTTACACACACATACTATTTTGTCACAGACTATGTCATCACATCACATTCCTCCAATCTCGCCAAACTCCGACGATCCATACATGCAGGTGCTGCAAGCTTTTAACGCACCAGACCCTGATCACACTGAGCCTGTACTCACACCAGCATTACCTACACTCACTTCAGATCAGAATCCTATCCAGCTTATCACCACTGCTACTGATACTACCACTCATCCTGTTCGCCGAACTGCCCACATGAGAGTCCCCGAACATCGAATGCGGTACTCAAACTTGCCATCATTACCACTGAGGAGAACTCGAGTTGTCTATATGGGTACCTCTACCACCCAGTATCTCTTTCACCCGCATCATCCCCAGATCAGTCTCCACCACACCAGAGGCTCAGGAGAGCTGATGACTCTTACACAAACGAGGATCCCGAGGAAGAGTCAGAAGAGGATCTGGAGGAGGATCCGATACCAGACCCTACACCCGAGCAGGTTATACCAGCAGAACCGCAACATGGAAAAGCGGTTATGGAGGAGGTTCCGGGTACATTCGAGATTGGGCAGAGTTCTAGAGCTGCTCAGATGACAGGGGGAGATATTGAGGAGAGGGTTCGATACACTATAAGGTTGTTAGACCTTTGTTGCTATGTGTATATGATATATTGAGTTAATATGATTAAGTATGCGGAATCTACTTAACCACACTTAGAAGGTTTATTTGGATATGGAAATGGAGCAGTTATGTTTGTTGAAGAACAATGAAAAAAGAAAGTTTATCACCAAACGATTCAATATTATTCACAATAATACGAGTGATCTTCACTATCACTAGGGTTACAAAACCTTGAATCTTATGTTTCTATCACTTATGATATTGTTGTGTTTGTTCTATGTTCTTAACAGTTATGATCTAATTAATGCATACATTATCTAAGCCTATGATTTCTCTTTTATAGTTCAAGAGAGATCTTTACAATATTGTCAAGTCTAATCGAACACATGCTTGAGAGTGTCAGTCATTAAGATACAACATGTATCTGTGTTTACAACTTGTTACTGAACACTTTGTCTAAAGATATTATCTACCGTGTATTGTTGACTATTATACACATAATATCTTTGTATTCTTATCCAACCAGCAGTAGAATACTTCAATAGTTATCCATTTAGCAGTAGAATCTTCTTCACTAACAGCAGCATCATTCAGCAGTAGAATGTTTAACGCTAGCAGTATAATCAAATGCACTAGCAGTAGAATGATACTTAGAGTATTTCTTTGAGCAGAACTGATCTTGTAATCCTTTAATTCCCGATACTAATCTTCAGAATATTTAATTCCCAACAATCCTCCCCTAAACATGTGAATTCTTTTCAACATGTTTCTGAATTAAATTATGATTGTGAGAATCTTTCAAACACTTCTGTAGTCAGATTCTTGATCTGAGCTATCTCCTGTTCTTCAAGATTAAATATCTTTCTCAGTAACTCATCTATCATTTTCTTTAGACTTCAACAATATTAGAACCTATCTTCAAGCTTCAAACAAAACCTAAAAGATGGTGCAATTTCCTTGGATGGAGGAATTATAAGAGGCAATGATGCTGTGTATCTTGGATGATTGTTTCAACAAGTGAAATCATCTATCAGCATGCCTTTGCAAGTGATAAACAAACGTAGTGAACTGAAATTGACCTAGATAGAACTTTCTCCTTTGGAATGCTTCATCCCTTCTGAATATATATAATACTCCAGAATCTGCTCTGTTCTTGTCATTTTCAACCTCCATGTCATCATCTTGTATGCTCTTGTCTTTTCCTCCCTTACATTTGGTTAATCTTCCTTGGGCTTTATTTCCTCCCCTGAGATGAAAATAACATTTCTATCCTCCCCTGTTTGGAAAATCTCTCACCATCATCCCATCATCATCTGATCTACCAATATGAACTTGTTTTCAGACAATGTTGTACATGTAGCCATCAATTCCTTAAGAGTTTATGTGTTGCCCTCATCACTTCTAGGTGTGTTAACTCCTATGAGAGGTGATTCATGGGGCATTGACTCATTATCCATCAATGGATGGTTTTGCTGAGTCCCTTTGAAAATCCTTTTTAAGAAACTTTTGACTTAGCAGTATGTTCATGATTTTATTATAGAAAAATCATACTGCTTTCAACCATTTTAAAGGGATTAAGTGTGTAACAGTCACTTAATCAAGATTTCGGTTTAAAATAACCTCTGGTTGTGTGACAACCAATGTTTTCAGTTATAAATAACTACATGTGTAAAGATAAACCTATTCAAAAGGCTTTCTTGACAGGGTTTCCAGCTCATAGCAATTGTTACCTCTAACACAAGTGTTATATTCACTTTTACTAGCTGTTCTTTCTATCAGATGTCCTTAGACTTGCTCATTATACTTAAAAGTATAAAATGATAGAAAGTGAGTTGTGTCAGTTACTATCTGACCAACTGAACCATCAATTCAATGTGAAATATGATAACTAGGTTTCAAGAAAGAAGTTTTAAAGAATCAATTAACTTAGGTGTTAACCTTTGTTAATGAATTCCCAAACTCAGTCCATCATAAACCTATTATGTCAGCAACTAATATCATTATTCTGCTGCTTCCATTTCACTTGAAAATTCCTTTGTGCTCAAAGTTCATTCCTGAAAATGTTAGTCCAAAACCAAGAAACAAAATGCAAAGCATTTGTCTTATAGCAGTATTATAGTATGACTAACAAAGTGAACTTAAACAAATAAAATTAGTACTAGCAGCACAAACTTTTCACTAACAGTAGTATTTTATAAAGCCAGCAGTACAATCAAAAATTTATATACAAAAACAACACAGATTAAAAAGGTTAAGGATTAAGCATTCCAATACTTGCTACCAAGTATTGAAATCTTCCAACATCAAAAGCTTTAGTGAGAAGATCTGCAAAGTTGTGTTCAGAATCAATTTTGAACACTTGAATCAACTTTTTCTCATTGCAATCTCTAATAAAATGATGTCTTATTTCAATGTGTTTTGTTTTAGAATGTTGTACTGGGTTTTTAATTATGCAAATTGTACTACTATTATCAATATGAATGACAGTGTTCATGAAATTGTACCAATAGTCAAGAAGTTGGTTTTGAAGCCATAGGACTTGACCACAGCAACTTGCTAGCAGCTACATATTCAGCTTCAGTTGTTGAAGTAGCCACAATTGTTTGCTTCTTACACTGCCATGAGATAAGTCTACACCCAAGGAATTGACATCCTCCAGTTCTTGACTTTCTGTCCAAGCTAGCACCAGCATAATCACTATCCGAAAATGCTACCAAGTCAAAAGGTGATTCCCTTGAATACCATAGACCCAACCTTGGTTGACCCTTGAGATATCTAAAAATCCTCTTGACAGCTGTTAAATGAGAAACCTTTGGAGTTACTTGAAATCTTGCACAAGCACAAACAGAGAACATGATGTCAGGTCTTGATGATGTGAGATACATCAAAGAGCCTATCATAGATCTGTAAGTGTGTACATCTACAATGTCTCCATCTAAATCTTTAAGAAGTGACTTCTCAGAGTCCATTGGTGTGCTTGCCACTTTTGAATCAGCAAAGTGAAATTTTCTAAGTATCTCTGCAACATATTTATCTTGATTAATAAATATGCCTTCACAAGATTGCTTAACTTGCAGACCCAAAAAGAATGTAAGTTCCCCCATGGAACTCATCTGAAACTTATCATGCATAAGCTTCTCAAACTCTAAACATATCTCCTTCCTTGTAGATCCAAAGATGATATCATCCACATACACCTGTACTAGCAAAAGATCACTCTTGTGCTTTTTGATGAATAATGTCTGATCTATCTTGCCTCTTTGAAATCCATTTTCTAATAAGTAGGAAGCCAGTGTTTCCACTGGTACAGAATGTGGCTTTCATCACACCCAAAATGCGTGACTATATGCATATAGTCACACACGTTTTTTTGGGTGTGTGTGACGAAAAGTCGCGCCACCGTAGGTATCATATGGTCACATTGTTTAGTTTGTGGCCATTTTTATTGAAAAAGAGTGACCAAAACCCGAATATGTGTGACTAATTAGGCACAAGTTTTGTTGGATTCATCAGTATGTGTGACTATTTCCCATCCTATGGCCACATGAAAATATAATAAATGTGACGTTTGTGATGATTTAGTCACATAGCGTGTGTTGTTTTTTTCTAGTTAGTCACATACAATTTAAAAAACAGTGGCCAAAAGTGTTAATAAGTGTGACCATATGCTGTTTAAAGTGAAGAAATGTGTATTTTGTGTGACTATTGAGCATCCAATGGTCACATGAATTCTTAGTTTGTGTGGCCTTTGGTAATATTTAGTCACATAAAGCATGTTTGTTTCGGGTATTTAGTCACATACAATTAAGCGTAAAGTGGCCAAAAGTGTTAATAAGTGTGACCATATGCTGTTTTAAGTGAAGAAATGTGTATTTTGTGTGACTATTGATCATCCAATAGTCACATGAATTCTTAGTTTGTGTGGCCTTTTGTAATATTTAGTCACACAAAGCATGTTTGTTTTGGGTATTTAGTCACATACAATTAAGCATAAAGTGGCCAAAAGTGTTGATAAGTGTGACCATATGTTGTTTTAAGTGAAGAAATGTGTATTTTGTGTGACTATTGATCATCCAATGGCCACATGAATTTTATGTTTGTGTGGCCTTTTGTAATATTTAGTCACACAAAGCATGTTTGTTTTGGTTATTTAGTCACATACAATTAAGCATAAAGTGGCCAAAAGTGTTGATAAGTGTGACCATATGCTGTTTAAAGTGAAGAAATTTGTATTTTGTGTGACTATTGATCATCCAATGGCCACTTGAATTTTATGTTTGTGTGGCCTTTTATAATATTTAGTCACACAAAGCATGCTTGTTTTGGGTATTTAGTCACATACAATTAAGCATAAAGTGGCCAAAGTTGTTAATAAGTGTGACCATATGCTGTTTAAAGTGAAGAAATGTGTATTTTGCGTGACTATTGTTCATCCAATGGTCACATGAATTTTTAGTTTGTGTGGCCTTTGGTACTATTTAGTCACACATCGAATTAAACAAAGAGTGACCAATAATGTTGGAGCAGAGTTGCTACTGCTAGTACTAAGGTAGTCCTGCTGAAGCAGAGTTACTGCTGCTAGTACTATGCTAGTGCTGCTGGAATGAGTATATATATTATATATAAAACAATATTAAAAACCACAAGAAATTTCAAATTGAATTAAACTCGAATGTATATAACTGGACAGAATATACAATTGTAATGTCGTACTTAATTAATCAAATATCTAAAGACTTTTGAACCTTCACCCCCTTAGCAGTTTGCCTTAAGTCGTTAGCAGATATATATTGTTTCTTCGATTGTGCCTGTGGTACACATTTAGTCACATGGTTTGTTGGTGTAACCTGTAGTAAACAAAAGACGCTTCTATCAAACATTGAATTACATATGAATAATTATATATATATAGGTTGAAAAAACACATGTACGTACCACCTCTTCAAAAATAACTTGATCCTTTGGCCATGCAACGAAACTACCTTCAACATTCTTAACTATTTTTAACCCATTATTTGCTACGTCCGGTACGCATGCTGCATCAACTAACGATTCATCAATCGACACTTTGTAGCAATCACTTGGGAGTGGTCGGTTATGCAGCACTTGCTTTCCATGAGACTGGTATACGGTACCCAAAGCAACAATATTTGTTTGCTTTATAATCCACATTTTGCACTTAAGTGTCTACAAAAAAAGAATTTTTATGTATATATCAGAAATTATTTAAACAAAAGAATAACAAGAAACATGTTGAAATACATACTATTGGCAGTGCTTGTGTTAGAGACACATCTTGTTGCGATTGGGAATCTGGAGACCCGTTTCGTCGCTTCTTTTGCTTTGGCTTATTGGGTCCGACTATTTTAGCAAGTTCCTATATGTATATATAAAACACGTTACATTATTTAAACAAAAGAGTAACAAGAAACATGTTGAAATACATACTGTTGGCAGTGGTTGTGTTGGAGACGACACATTTTGTAGCGATTGGGAATCTGGAGACCCGTTTTGTCGTGACTTAAGGTTATGCTTAGGCCTGACAGTTTTAGCAGCAGGTTCCTATACGTATATATAAAACACGGTACATTAGTCGATCATGTATGTAAAATTCAAAAATCAAAGGGCGATCTTTTATTACTATACTTACCATTGTTTCTGTTACCTTTTTAGAAGTTTCAAGGCCATTGGATTTCTCCTCAATTCTCGCATCTTTAGGACTTACAACACCACTTGTCTGAGTGCCATTGGCGTCACCTGCAATATTGTCAATGGCCATTGGAGTCACCTGCAATATAAATTAAGAAATACAGTCACTCATCAGTTTATGTTCAATGCCTAGTATCATTAGCATCAGTGGTGTTAGCATTAGAAAATGAAATTGTTAACAACATAAAAAATGGCTTACAATTGAGGCTATTGGCGATGGTTCAGTTGGCAGAGTTATATTCATCCCTTTATCATTCAACTGTTGCAGAATTTGAGCAAGCACTTTATTTGTGTTTTCCACCTCACCGGATAATTTATTGACTTGCACATCTTTTTCGGTCATCTCGGCGGACAATTTCTTGATCAATTTATCTTTTTCTTCACGCTCGCGTCTCTCATTATCCAGTTGAGTTTGAAGTAAGGAAAGTTTTTCATCGGCTTCTTATTTTCTTCGAGGAAGGCCAAAATACTCTTTGTATGTTACTGCACCTCCCACTCCTCTGGCATAACCGCCCTTTTCCTTACCAAATACAACTGTCATGGCATCAGTGCCATCATCAAAACTCGAGGTTCCTTCCTTGATCTTGTCATCAGCTTCTTTTTGCACAAAAAATATAGGAAATGTTGGGATTAAAAGTCTTTTTGATGCTGTTAGAGTAACTGCTGGTATACAAGCTACTACTACTAGTACACAGTTAATGTTGCTGTTATATAAGCATAATAATAGAAATTAGCAGTCAAACTTACAAGTTCATCTCCCTTTGATTTAATATCATTATTTGGGTATTCGCCGTCTTTGTTTACCCTTCCTTTCACCCACATTACATCACGGGGGGGGGGGGGGGGGGGGGGTTCTTCATCCGCTTCAATCTCTTTATTTTGGATCTAATAAACATCAAATGCATACACATGTAAAGTTAAACCAAGATAAACAAAAATATGAGGATGCTTACACATGTACAGTTAAACCAAGATAATCAAAAATATGAGGGTATTAATGCAAATGTGCAAATTGGGCAATGTAAACAGATTCATTTCTCATACTGATCGTCTCTTAATTGGTAAAACAAACATTGTGTAATCTTACCATTTTCTCTTTGACATAAGCATATCCACCTCGTCCCATTTTATGCTGATAAATATTTTGGTAACGCACCATTTTACATTTCTCAGATTTCTCCTAAAAACACAAAATCATAAGGCGTTTAGATGCGGTAATGCTGCAAACTGAAAATAATAAAATGACATATACACTTAATTAAAGATGACTAATTAAAACCTTGTATGCTTCGGTGGTCGTGTATTTAACATACTCGACCCAGTCTTCTGATTTCATTATTGTATTATACAAGTCCGGGACTTCATTCAGTTTGGAAGGTGTATTTAGGTTGGGCAAAATGTAGTTGAATTTGAGCTTCCTTCTGTAATTCCTTAGCATTTTACCAAGACGAATCATTATCAATTTTCTGTATTTCACGTCAACAACAAAAAATTTCTGAAAAGATTAACACAATGTTGTTAATTAGTTGCACATAATGTAACTGCATACATAAACTTATGTAGTACTGGGTTACAAAATAGTATATATGTACCAAGATTTCATCCCATAGTTTATCTCTTGATTCTTTATTCACCTTCTTCCAGTGTAGAATCTTCACACCTATCTGCTCACGAGCCACATCTCCTAAAAAACTCACAAACACTGCTCTGTTTTCCCCTGTTACCCTACCGAATGCATAGAAGGTTACCTTGAGCTTTATTGCACCAGGTTTGTCATGCTTCGCGCGAAACTTTACTAGCCTGGTTGAGCCCCTCTTAGCTAGTGTCTCAGCTGCTTGGTTGGTTACAGGCTCATCTATATCTTCTTCATCAGAATACTTTTCGGATTCATATTCTAAGGAGTTATCATCATGTACAATATGATCAGGAGGAAGCAAAGTATGGTTATCAACAATGGGTTCAGTTTCCATGACTCTTGAGCAACAAAGGGTAAAAGAAAATGATTATGGCTTAGCTTGGAGAGTAATGGTGATAGAAGATTTGATTTTTGTTTTTTCTTTGCAGTCTTTTTTTTAAGGAGAGAAAAGAGGCTATACACCAAGAATATGAATCGTTGTGATTCAAAAAATTTCGATCCAAAAATTTGCCTCCAAGTTGTAATTTGAAATTAACAATTGAATTATTTGAAAATTTTGCCTTTGAACCTGTTAATTAAAGCATAAACTTGAATAAATCAAAATTTTGGCTCCAAATTTTATAGAGTACTATCTTAATAATCGCAAATGTATCATACTGTGCAACCATCACATCAACAGTACAAACTACTACCCATTTAACAAACCAAAATACTTACATAATTACAGTTATTGTACCCTTACTAATTACATTTACAAAACACAAATTACTAATTACCTTTTTGTTATTTGGATTCATTGTTTGCGTGCTTGTGTTTGCCAGAAGAATGTGTGTGTTGATTAGTGTTTATTGATTTTTGTGTGTGTTTACAAATGACCGGGTAAAGGGATTAATTGCAGGTTGAATATTGAATTTGTGGTTTGGTTTAACTATAGCTGACGTGGCAAGATTTGTAAAAAAAAAAAAAAAAAAAAAAAAAAAAAAAAAAAAAAAAAAGCTAATGGTGATGACGTGGCGGTGAAATCCGGCTATAGCCGGTAAATAGGGATGGCAACGGTTCGGGTTCGGGGCGGGTTTTAGTGTACCCGTAACCGAACCCGTTTATAATATACCCGTACCCGCCCCATATCCCACCGGATACCCGATTAATATTATCCATCGGTTTTTCGGGTTTCCCCGCGGGTATCAGTTATCCGTAGTTGAATATTATATGGACAAAATTGGCGGTATTAAGATTAAGTCACGCTAAAATCCACCGACAAAACAAAAGAAAATACTCTAACCACTCCCAACAATAACTCAGCTTTAAACTTTAACACACTGCCACGTCAGCTTTAACACACTCACCCTTAATTAACTGAGCTTTAGTTATACACAAGATGTTTAACGAATGAGCCGAGATGATATGGTTATACACGAGATATTTAACGAATGAGCCGAGATGATATGGTTGTATACGTGATGTTTAACGAATGAGCCGAGATGATATGGTTGTATACGAGATGTTTAACGAATGAGCCGAGATAATATGGTTGTATACGAGATGTTTAACGAATGAGCCGGGATGATATGGTTATACATGAGATGTTTAACGAATGAGCCGAGATGATATGGTTGTATACGAGATGTTTAACGAATGAGCCGAGATGATATGGTTGTATACGAGATGTTTAACGAATGAGCCGAGATAATATGGTTGTATACGAGATGTTTAACGAATGAGCCGAGATGATATGGTTATACACGAGATGTTTAACGAATGAGCCGAGATGATATGGTTGTATACGAGATGTTTAACGAATGAGCCGAGATGATATGTTTGTACATGATCAACACACCCAACAATAACTCACGCAATCTTTCGACCCTGTTTCATCATTTCTTAAAAGAGTTTAATTTCTAGACCGACCCTGATAGCTGGATGGTCTTGAGGCAACTCACGCAACCTTTCGACCTCTGTATTAGCACGATTATGCATCTGTAGCATAATACGAGTTATCTCACCTAGCAAATTGTTAATCAATTTGAGTTCTTTTTCTTGTTCATTGTGTAATCGGGTGAGGATAGCCTTTTGCACCTCTGCTAGTTAATTTGTTAGCCACAATGTTTGTGTTAAAATTAGTGATACTTGTGAGAGAGTTTTATAAGAAGTTGTGTGAGAAAACGAAGTGTTGTGAAAGTGGCTTTGATAGTGGAAAGCCATTAAACTAGCCGTTGGAGGCTATTTTAAAAATCAGATTGAAAGTAAAAGTAACCGTACGAGTATTATTCAAATTCAAACGTAAAGTAACAGTACAACATATTAATAACGAGCGGGATATTTAAAATTTAAAATTTCAAATTCAAATTAAACAAAAGGGCGGGATATATTTAAAATTTATCAATTCAATTCAAATTCAATTCAATTTATAAATTGAAAATAAAAGAATCTAGCTTGGGCGGGATATATTTATATCCATTTCAAATTCAAACTCATCTTAAAAAACTGTGTGGATTTCTATCCTATAAGACCCTTTACAATGCATAACGCAGCGTTGCGTTAAAGGGCCAAAATCAGACATTTTATAAAAACTTTAACGTTTTCTAAAGTATCAAATACAAATACATTAAACATGAAATAGAAATACATTAAACATGAAATAAAAACTACGTTAACATAAACAACGATTGATTAACATAAACAACATACGATTAACATAAACAACGAACGATTAATAAAAACTATCATCTGAATCTGGGTAACCATCTTCAGAGGATTCGGAAGGTGTGAAAAAACCAGACTCCCACCTTTGCCTACGTTCTTCATCCTCCCTGGCTTGCCGCTCCAAACGATCAGCTTCCTCTTCTCTTTCAGGTGCTTCCATTTCCAGGAGGACTTGCATATCTGCTTCCTCTTGCCTAAGTTGTTCCTCAGTTAACCCAAACGGATTTGGGTCTTGGTTGGGAACCGGTGGATTTTGCACCGGTTCATTTTCAGGTTGATTATTCACCGGAAAAATTTTCGGTTGGAAAACCGGAAAGATATGCTCGGGTGGAGTATGGAATTTTTCATTTTCGCTAGGTGGGCTTGGAAACTGTTGGCCAAAATCCTTTTGGCGAGGTGGGCTTGGAAATTGTTGGCCAAAATCCTTTTGGCGAGGTGGGCTTGGAAATTGTTGCCCGAAATCTTTTCTGGAAGAAATCTTGAATTTGAGATGCTTGGATCTTGAGTATTTGAGAAGTTTGGAATGTGTTTCTGTGTGACTTGTGCTTCAGAAGCATTGGTATTTATAGGGTACAAATGCACACGTTTTATTAACGTGACTTTGAATTTTAATTGTTGGGGCTAACCTGCGTTAACGCAGCGTTAATATGTTGTACTTTATCTTACGTTTGAATTTGAATTTGAATTTTAATTTGTTAAGGCTGAGTTATTGTTGTAAGTGGCCTAAATATACCCATACTTCTCAAACACATCTCACACACAAACACATTCAGACTGCTATAGATATTAAAGCATGTATTTACATTAAACATGTAGAAAATATCAATTACCCTAATGAAAAAGTCAATTAGTCATTAAAGTTAGCACACAAATTACATTAAACATCATTAATATAGAAAATATCAATTACCCTAATGAAAAAGTCAATTAGTCAATCCAACACCAAACACACTTCTAGATCAACTACACTAGTCAAATCCAAACCAAACACAAACCAAATCCGATCAATATTATACATTTGTTTACTTTTGGCGCCTCTCGATGGTCCCTCTTCCCGCCTAAAGTATTGGGAACCGTTCGTATACCTCTCTAGCCTATTTGTACAACTCGACATGGAAAACCGTTCATAATCAACCGTTCATATACAACTCCTTTGATATTTTCATTAGAAAATAAATTTCAAATTTCAATGGCTGACTCCTCTTTAACTCCTTCTTCCAACAAAAAAAAAACGCCCAAGGGATGATTCTCCTCCACCAATGCCTGAAAAATATAAAAAATTTGGCATATCCCAACATATTTGGGAGAAATGTAGTGAAGGCCAGTATGGTGTTGAAAACGCATTGTTAGAAATTCACAACAAGCGTATAAAGATGTTTGAAGAAAGGAACAAGAAAGATTTAGAGGTCATTGAGGAGCATCAGAAGAAAATTGAGGAGAGGAAAAAAAATAGAAGAAGAAAGAGAGAAAATAGTTGAAGTTTACAGAAGTATTGAAGCTAGTAAATATGTGTCTTAATGTATCTTTTCTTTATATATTTTGCCTATGTAAATGTAAACTTATTTTGACTTGGTTTAATATATGAATGCAGTTATTATTACAAGTTTATGATATTTGAATGCAGTTATTATTATTGTACTGCTAGGTAAACAATTGTACTGCTAGCGAAACGTTGTACTGCTGGGTATCCTTTTAGCAGTGGTTGGGAGTGCAGGGTAGTTTGTATCACTTTTTACTTAAAGGGTATAAACCCCCAATTGCTGCACACAATCACATTCACGCACACATTACTCTCTCTCTTCCACTCCCTAATCGAATTTTAATCGTCAAATTGCAAAAACCCCAAATCAAATCATAATGTCGAACCTAACTTTTACCGAACCTCATAATAATGTTGCCTTTTTAGAAAAATCCAATGAGTCTGTAGATTTTACTGAGATCATTGATTTCCTTAATGCAAGCTATATTAAGTTTGCATTAACAGTAAAACCTACTATATATACTTCCAACATTATCCAGTTTTGGTCGTCTGCTAAGGTCAAAACTATTAATGGGGAAGCACAAATCCATGCCCTTGTAGATGGGCAGATGATTATCATTATAGAGGCGTCTATTCGAAGAGATCTTCTCCTAGATGATGCTAACGGAGTTGAGAATCTTCCAAATACTACAATCTTTGAAAAACTTGCACTGATGGGCTATGAGAAATATACAGATGCTTTAAAGTTCCAAAAAGGTAATTTTTCTCCTCAGTGGAAATTCTTAATTCATACTGTCTTAGTGTGTCTAAGTCCAAAGACCACTGCATGGAATGAATTTAGCAGTAATTTAGCTTTTGCTATAATTTGTTTGGCTGAAAATACTCAAAGATTTAATTTCTCAAAATTAATTTTTGATAGTATGGTTAAGAACTTGGATAGTTCTTCGGCTAAATATTTTCTATATCCAAGGTTTTTGCAACTCTTTTTGAACAACCAATTTAAAAAAAAAAAAAAGTCACAAAAATGTTTATCCCACTCCCTGCCTTACCAAAAAGGTTTTTGCTAATATGAGGAGGGTTGGAAAAGATTTTTCAGAGAGAGTGACACCTTTGTTTCCAACAATGTTGGCACTAGCCCAAACCCAAATGGGTGAAGGTTCAGCAATCCCAGCTGGTACCCATCACACACCTACAGAACAACAACAATAGACCTATAAACGTAGGACTAACACCAAGAACACTGAGCTACCTCAGGCTAGTGGTTCTATACCAACTGTTGCAGATGAGGATGTCACTGGGGGGGAGAGTGACATGTTGGCAAGGGCTGCCACTACTGTGTCTAGCTTAGCAGCAGCACAGGACAGTGGTAACATCATTAAGACCTGAACCAAGACAACTTCTAATGAAGAAAGTTCCTCTGGAACTGATTCAGGTGAAGGTCCCAGTCACATGGAAACAATGGGGGGTTCGGATGTTCATCTTAGGGGTGAGACTGAACTTAACTTTTCCAGTGATCCACCTCTCGGGCTAGGTAACACAAGCCGAAGTGGTGAGGATAGTATGCAACTTTTGAATGAATTGAAGGATACCTGTGCCAAGCTGTCTGCACAAATTGGTGATCTGCGAGCAATAGCTTCTTCCCAAGATGGAGTCATCAAAGCTCAAGGTGGGGAGATAAAGGCTTTGAAGAGAAGGGTTAGGTATTTAGAAGGAGTCAAAGGATCAAGAATTCCCAAACAAAAGGTTAAATCTTCTGAAGCTTCTAAGGATGCTCCCAAACAGGGGGGGAATGAAGGCAAAGTTTCAGGGGAGGATAAAGAGGGTGAAAGTATTGGTGAAGAGAGTGATCCAATGGAATTTCTAGTTGCTGATAACCAAAGGAATGAAGCGGTGATGGATAGGCGTTTGGGCAAGGTTACAACTGTTGATAGTGAGCCAGTTATTCCTGCTAGTGACCCAGTTATTCCTGCTAGTGGTCCAGTTATTCCTGCTAGTGAGCCAGTTATTCCTGCTATTCCTGCTATTGATAAGGTTAGTTCTCTATACTGAGACTGAAGTTAGTATTGCTACTATTGATAAGGTTAGTGCTACTGAGACTAAATTTATTCCTGCTATTGATAAGGTTACTGCTACTCAAGGTGATGATGATATGACTATGGCTCAAATATTAACAAAGATGAGAAGTGCAAAACCTAAGGCAAAAGGAGTTGTCATTAAAGAGCCAGTATCAGTACCAAAAACACCATCAACAACTATTTCACCATCAGAAAAAGGCAAAGGTTTGTTGATTGATGAACCTAAGAAGAAATTTAAGTTTCAGTCACCTAGTCAACAACAACAACAACAACCAATGATTACAGATGAAGAATTGACAAGACAAGTGGTAGCTGATCTTGATGCTCAAGAAGCTGCTCAGATTCTTTCAGACAAGGAGTATGCAGAAAAATTACAAGCGCAAAAAAATGCAGAGTTAATAGCTTCATGGTTTGAGGAAAGGGCTCAGGTTGAAGCTGATTGTGAGCTTGCTAAAAAAGTACATAAAGAAGTGCAAGATAAGTACTCAGTAGATGAAAAAGCCAGGATGCTGAAAGAAATTTTTGATGCAAAAAAGAAGAAGTTTGCAGCACAAAGATATGCAGCTAAGAAGAACAAGCCACATACTCCAAAACAAAGAAGAGATCTCATGTGCAGGTATTTGAAGAATGTGGCCAGTTGGAAACTAAAGGATTTGAAATTTTTGGATGATAAAAGAATTGAAGAATTATATGCAATTGCCAAGAGAAACAATGAACGCTTCTTGAATGCTGAGGTGGTGAAGGGCAGTGAAGAAAAGAAAGAAGAGAAAACAAGTTCAAAGAGAGCAGGTGAACAGTTGGAAAGAGAAAGCAGTAAAAAGAGAAAACAAGAACAAACTGAGCAAGCTGTTGCTAAGGAACAAATGCAAGCTCACACTGAACTTGCAGTTGTCTCTGTAGGAGAAGCCATGGATGCACAACCTTTAAGTGTCAAACAACCCATTGTTGATTATAAGTCTGGATCTCATGGGGAAACAGTTTATTACGATATTAAGAGGCATGATGGTTCTTCTAGAAGGTTTGTAAGCTTTCTTCACATGGTTCATAATTTTGATAGACGAGATATGATAGCTCTATGGAAATTACTTAAATAAAGATTTCGTAATAAGACACCAGAACAAGCTTATGATAGAGAAGTCTGGAATTACTTGAAGGTAATGTTTGAACCAAATCCTGAGGATGAATGTTGGAGAAGACTAAAGCACAATACTGTTAAAGAATGGAAAATTTTTCAACAATGTGGAGTACATGCTTTAACTGTAAATGAGTTGGTGATCTACATGCTTGTAGAAAAGGATTACCCTTTAAAGTTTCACAAAGACATTCTACATCAGATGTTGCGTGGGAAGAAAATACTCAAGCTTCAGCTTGAGTATGATGACATGGCATATGAACTGCTCAGGAAGATGGGAGAGTAGCTAGGACCCAAGGACAATAAATAGAATTAAGACTGCTAGAGTTATAGTTATTACTGCTAGAATGTAAAGTTATTACTGCTAATGAAATAACATATTAATTATACAACATATCAGTTAAATTACATTTACACTGAAAGACAACATAGCATTTCTTGCAGGTGATTCACTTGGTTAATTGACTAGTAGGTGAATCACTTGGTTTATGAGTTGGAGGCTCTTCATTAGGTGTTTGACTTGCAGATTCTTCACTTGGTTTTTGAGTTGCAGGTTCCTCACTTGGTGCTTGACTTGGGCATACTCCACTTGCTGTTTGAGTTGCAGTTGGTTTACTTTCTTCATCACGAGTGCCCAAGTAAGCACCAACTCTTGTTAGATGCATTAATATGTAAGCAAATTACATATCCACTACTATGTGTTGTAGTTGTCTTTTCCCTTGTAACACCACCTCTACCAGTATAAGATGGGGTTCCCCTTCTTTCAAGGCACACTGGACAAACATACCACCTGAAATCCGTATAAGGGGGACGCCGTGCAAAAAAGGTCAATCCAGCCTTGTTTTCACTTTCAACCCAACAGTCAATGTAGACCATTTGACAACCATTTTGTGCATCCATGGTGAAAAGCAATTGATATGATAAAGAGTTGATGATAACTGGGGTATTATATAATGCAGGAAAAAAATTGATATAATACGGTACAATTAATGTGGTTGTTGAACAACTAGCTAGATAGGATTAGAAGACAACATAAATGCTTACAATGGAGCCAAAACATTGAGATTTTGAAATTTTTGACTATAGTCACATGAATATTTCACAGTGTGACTATTTTGAATGTATTGGTCACATATAATACCCTTATAATGTGGCCATAAACATAATTTAGATGCACATTTGTGGTATGGTGTGACTATTGTATAGCCTATAGTCACATGATTGTGCTACAATTAAATGTGACCATACACATTAGGAATTGGCAGGCAAACACACACTTAACTTTAGACACACATATTAACTTACGTGACCATTTGTATCGAATTTTAGTCACACTTAATCATGTATGCCTATGGTTTAGTGTGACCATATATGACATTTGGTCACACTGTTCAAGTGTGTGGCTAAATTTTCAACAAAAACTAGCAGTCACGTTTAAATAATGTGTGACAAACTTGAGTATATGATTTAGCCACATACACAATTACTTCGTGTGACCATATATGGATTTTGGTCACACTTTTCAATTGCGTGACATATATTTGTCACATATGTGTATATATAGTGTGACTAATGTTTCAACCTTATTTGTATCCGTCACACGTCCCAAATTATAAGTGACTAAAAAATCAAATTTTTTTTACCAAATACGTATAGTCACGAAAATATTCAAATGTGTGGCTGTAGCCTCAGATGTAATTCTGAAATGGTCACACAAGTCGAATCAAGTGTGGCTGTTTATTTTATTCTGGTACATTTAGTCACATAAAAAAGCGACTGTGTGGCTGTTCGAAAAACAGCATGTGTGACTAAATCCACATTCTGGCGTAGTGGCATCCATATTGTTTGAAACAGGGGCAGATAGAAGTTTTGTTTCAACTGCATTTAGTGCACTACTTAATATCGCCCCGACCACCTTAGATAACGTATACAATGTGGAACTAGCTAACGGGAACGTAGAAAGAGTAGAAACTATTGTTAGAGGTTGCACCTTAAACCTGTTAAATCACCCATTCAACATCGACCTTATGCCGGTAGAATTAGGTAGTTTTGACGTCATTATCGGCATGGACTGGTTGTTGAAATATCATGCCACCGTTCTATGCGACGAGAAAATTGTCCGACTTCCTCGAGACTAAACGTTATCTCTTGCACAAAGGCACATAAATGCCTTGAGAAAGGAAGCCTTCTCTTCCTAGCACAAGTCTCTTAACGGGAAGAAAAGAAGCAGGAGGAAAAACGTTTGGAGGACGTTCCAATCGTAAGAGATTTTCCAGAAGTCTTTCCTGAAGACTTACCTGGACTCCCGCCAAACCGACAAGTCGAATTTCGAATCGACTTAATACCTGGTGCCGCACCCGTGGCACAGGCACCTTATCGGTTAGCTCCGACAGAGTTGCAAGAACTGTCAAACCAATTATCGGAACTCGCGGAGAAAGGATTCATCAGACCGAGTTCTTCCCCCTGGGGAGATCCAGTTCTTTTTGTTAAAAAGAAAGATGGATCTTTCAGGATGTGCATCGATTACCGCGAACTAAACAAACTAACCATCAAGAACCGTTATCAACTTCTGAGAGTCGACGATCTGTTCGATCAACTCCAAGGTTCATGTATCTACTCCAAAATTGATCTGAGATCCGGATACCACCAGCTTAGGGTTCGGGAAGAAGATATCTCGAAAACGGATTTCAGAAATCGCTATGGACACTACGAGTTCCAGGTTATGCCATTCGGCCTAACCAACGCACCAGCGGTATTCATGGATCTAATGAATAGGGTGTGCAAGCCGTATCTAGACAAATTCATGATCGTCTTTATCGACGACATTCTGATATACTCTAAGAACGAAAAGGAACATGAGGAACACCTCAGGCTAATCTTAGAGCTATTGAAGAAGGAAGAATTGTACGCAAAATTCTCGAAGTGCGAATTCTGGATTCCAACTGTTCACTTTCTAGGACATGTGATCGATAGTCAAGGCATACATGTAGATCCTGCAAACATCGAGTCAATAAAGGATTAGGAGACACCTACAACACCCACTAAGATACGCCAATTCTTAGGAATTGCAGGGTACTACAGAAGGTTCATCGAGGGATTCTCGAAGATTGCTAAACCCTTTGACCAAGTTAACTCAAAAGAATGTGAGGTTCGAATGGGGAGATAAAGCAGAATAAGCCTTTCAACTTCTCAAAAATAAGTTGTGTAGCGTACCAATCTTAGCCCTACCTAAAAGTAGTGAAGACTTTGTGGTCTACTGTGACGCCTCACACAAAGGGCTAGGAGCTGTCTTAATGCAACGAGAGAAGGTGATAGCCTATGCTTCTCGACAATTAAAAAAGCATGAGAAAAACTATACCACCCATGATTTGAAATTAGGTTCAGTAGTGTTTGCACTCAGAATCTGGAGACATTACCTTTACGGTACTAAATGTGTAGTTTACACTGACCACAAGAGTCTGCAACACATCCTCGACTAAAAATAGCTCAATATGAGGCAACGCCGTTGGTTAGAATTGCTCAGCGACTATGATTGCGAAATTCGATACCACCCCGGCAAAGCAAACGTAGTAGCAGATGCTCTTAGTCGAAAAGAACGACCGAAACCTCTGAGAGTACGATCATTGGGTATGACGATAATCTCACCACTCCCAGCAAGAATCCTTGAGGCTCAGGCCGAGGCACTCAGGGAAGAAAACAGACCTAATGAGAAAATTTATGGGATGCCTGAAAGCAAAAACGGATTCGTAAAGAGAGCTGACGAAACGTTGTGTTTCAAAAACAGAAGTTGGGTCCCACTCTGTGGAAGGATACGTGACTTCATCATGCACGAGTCCCATAAATCTAAGTACTCCATCCACCCGGGAGCTGACAAAATGTACCTTGATCTGAAGAAACTCTACTGGTGGCCTAACATGAAAGCTGACATTGCAAGATATGCCAGTCAGTGCTTAACATGCTCCAAGGTCAAAGCTGAACATCAGCGACCATCGGGTTTACTTGTACAACCCGAAATTCCCGAATGGAAATGGGAACGCATAACAATGGATTTCATTACAAAGTTGTCGAGGACATCTAGCGGTTACGACACCATTTGGGTAATCGTTGATCGTCTCACAAAATCCGCCCACTTCCTACCGATCAAGGAAAACGATAGCATGGATAAACTTGCACGATTATACGTAAAAGAAATAGTTGCACGCCATGGAGTTCCAATTTCTATCATCTCCGACAGAGACAGTCGCTTCACGTCAAACTTCTGGAGATCATTGCAAGATGCATTGGGCACCGACCTCGATATGAGTACTGCATATCATCCTCAAACCGATGGTCAAAGTGAGAGAACCATTCAAACCCTAGAAGACATGCTACGAGCATGTGTGATAGACTTTGGAAATTGCTGGGATAGGCATCTACCGTTAGCCGAATTTTCCTACAATAATAGCTATCACACAAGCATCAAAGCTGCACCTTATGAGGCACTTTATGGTCGAAAGTGCAGATCCCTTATATGTTGGGCTGAAGTCGGAGAAAGCCAGCTCACTGGTTCTGAACTAGTACAGGAGACCACCGAAAAGATAGTGCAAATCAAGAGTCGAATGCAAGCGGCTCGAGACCGACAGAAAAGTTATGCTGACAAAAGACGGAAACCACTTGAGTTCCAAGTGGGTGATCGCGTCATGTTAAAGGTCTCGCCATGAAAAGGCGTGATTCATTTCGGCAAACGTGGGAAATTAAATCCCCGCTACATTGGACCTTTCAAAATCATCACCAGAATCGGGCCGGTAGCTTACCGACTCGAGCTACCGCCAGAACTCAACTCTGTACACAACGTGTTTCATGTGAGCAATCTGAAGAAGTGTCTCTCAAACGAAACGCTTGTCATTCCTCTAGAGGAAATCCAGGTGGATGAGAGACTAAATTTCATCGAAGAACCCGTCGAAATTATGGATCGGGAAATTAAACGGCTTAAGCAAAGTCGCATCCCTATTGTCAAAGTTCGTTGGAACTCTCAAAGAGGTCCCAAATACACGTGGGAGCGCGAGGACGAGATCAAGCGCAAATACCCACACCTCTTCTCAAATTCATCGGATAACTCTAAGTAAAAACCGAGGATGGTTTTAGTTCTAAGGCGAGGAGGATGTGACAAATGGTAATTTTTACACTAATATTTTAATAATAAATGTCTATTTATTATTACACAACTGCCAAAGTGAACAATTATGTGTTACATATTTATTACAGGAAGCAAACCCGCACGCAGTAGCGTACAATAACTCAGCAAAACTATTTTAATTTATCAGTAAAAGTAAATTTATCACTTTTTGACAATTTCAGACACTAACGTAACAAAAACGAGAGGTTATCTTGTTTTCTGAAAAACCGACACCACACGCGTACCGACACCACTTTAGTAAAGGTTGAACTTTAAAAATCTATTTTTATGAGTCAACAAATTTATTTTACATCAGTAATGTAAAAACGACTCCAAAATTATATTTTTCACGTTTACGTGAAACCGAGGTGCCATAATTTTACCTCAACTAAACGAGACACGAGCAACACTCAATACATCACAAAGCTTAAAATAAATAAAATACAAACACTCTTATCCCCTTATCAGTATCACATGAGGTCTAAAATCACTTTTCTGACTCTCCTTCTTCCCAATCGAAACTCACAACTTACAGAACTTTTATTTCCAATGACTATTTCGAATGAAGAAACCAAGGAAACCTACCTCATCTTCATCTATCACTATCTATAGATTATACTTTGGTGCTTTTAGCTTTTCCAAAGCCTTTGTCGGATTCAAATGTCGATCCACATTAGTCAACCTTCAAGAAAACGAGGCCAAGGAAAGAGATAATAGCTAAATCAAGTGAAACTTCTTTTTCTTGATGATCAAAAGTAAGTCAAGGGATTACCATTAGTTACCCCTTAAGAATTCGGTTCCAGGAGAAGCAATGTCACACCAAGAACATCAATCTCACCTCAAACTATATCACAGTCTAGTGAATCAAGGGGAGAAGGAAGGGTGTGGCTAGCTTGGAATCGAGTGGGTTTTCCGTGGTGACTCTTGAATTCGATCTATCATCAGCCCTTTGTAAGGTTTTGAAACTCAATCTTGTGATTCTTGTTTTCCTTTTTGAAACTATCGAATGATATATAAATCTTGTGATTTTTGGTTACTGTTAGAACCACTCGAATTGTTATACACTCTTGTGATTTTTATACATTCTAGTAAATCAGTACATATGTCGACTTGTGTTGGTTTTGGTGTGGCTTAGAAATGACTTTTGAAACTAGTAACATAAGTTAGAAACTTGTATTGGCTCATAATCTTGAAGTTGTGTCGTTGGATAGGTTAGACTTGGGTTAGTTTGAGTTACTCGTAATGAGCTACTGTGACGAATTCATGGTACTCGAATTGTTGTGGTTTATGGGTCAATAATTAGATTAGCCAAATTTGGTCTTAAAATGTGTTACTGTGATGATTGTTTTTGCTCGAATGTTGTGGATTTTGGTTAAGAGTCATACTAGTCGAATTTTTGGTCTTAAAGATATGCTCGTGATGTGTTTGTGTTTATGTCTATAAGGAAATCAAACCCCAAAACGAATTTGTAAGGGTGTACAGTGAGGTTCATAAGTCCTAGATTCTTGTTGTTTTGTTCGACTTCAAAGAGTATGCTTGTGCTCACGGTTGTAATGGAGCTTGTGGTTGGGTTGAGTTGTACTCCACTCAAGAACCACCTAGACACCCAAGGTCTAGCAAAGCCGTATAAGCAACGGGAAGTATTCCAGAAGTTCTATTTCACTTCTATGTTATGCTTGTAAGTCCTAAGTTTAAACGACCTTGAACTAGTAGTTCTAGGCGGGAATGTCATGTCGTGACCTAGGAGTTGGGTTACAGTCGCAAAATTGTCTCAAAAGTTGGTTAACACTCGTGTTTGAGTCGACATTATGTGACGTTGGCAACACCCTCATGGGTGCTTGATTCGTTGGTTTACAACGAGACCACAACACTAGCCACTCTTGTAACAAAAACCTTGGTCGAATTCTTGATCTCAACCCGTTGACACTCGCTAAAATTTCTCAAGTCTTGAACAATATAAACCTTGCAAAGCTAGTCCAAAAACTATCCTTGTATACTGATGTTGTTTTTCCAGCGAAGGAAAAGAAAGACCAGTTTGTGTTGGACTGGTATTCTCACAAACAAATTCTAAACATTTTAGTGCCTGGGCCGAAGCCCAACTGCTTGAACTTGGGTTGTCACTTTCGGATTTCTTTCTTGCCCCTTAACAGGCCGCTGGCCATTTACACTAAAAGCCCAAGTTAAAATGTCTAAATATTGAACCTGGATTTTGTGTTGGCATGGGCTGCAGCCCCCCCCCCCTCCTCGACACACATATAACACCTATTGTAACTCAATAATTTTTGTTGATCTAGTGGTCATTTAAAATACATTTCGACTACATATTTAAGTAACTCGACGAGAAAATATATATATATCACCACTTGTTCTAAACTTATAACAACTTAATGATTTATGTATGTCGTATAAATAAAATTTAAAACCCGACATGAGTTTGTAAAACAAGTGCATTGCGATACAATTGGCTTTAAACACATAGCTCTTATGATAAATACAGATATATAATATATATATATATATATGATGAAGCGAAAAGTGTACCGCTTTTAGGGGGTCATTTAAGCCCTAATTCATATTTATTTGATCAAATATCGCCCTAAATCGTTCCTTTTATCATTTTAGGTACTTTTGAGAAGAAATCTGGAAAAAGAAGCATTTTGGACGTTTTTGGAGCATAAAAGTGAAGAAAACGGCAAAGTCTCAAAATTATGCTGGAAATTACCTTTGACGGCGTCAGGAATTGGTCCAGACGGCGTCATGGCTTGGCAAAAGTGGTGGATGTGAAAATTACTCATGATAAGCCAGAGAAATTTGCATGAAAATTCTGACGGCGTCACCCTTTAATGTGATCAAGGTCGTCACGACTTAACTTAAAGAGGGACGGCGTCAAGCCCATTTCCTAGACTGCGGTCACCCCTTGATAGGCCAGAGCGGATTTTGGAGCACTAAAGAGGGACGGCGTCAGGAAGGTCATCCGGGAACCCTAGAAGCGGCGAGGTGACGGCGTCAGGATCTACAACGTGACGCCGTCAGCCCTTAAACTCTATATATAGTTTTGCAATTTTTTGTCATTAGTGTGGAACTTTGTGTGTAACCTTTTGGGAGGAAACCCTAAGACGATTTTTAGCATCTTTTTCAAGGCTTTTTGCCTTGAGATCTTCCATGTTACATTGAAGATAAGTTATCAATTAATCATTCAATATGTCTATGTGTTGTTTGATTCTATCTTGTTCTTGTCTTTTGTTTAACATGCTAGGCTAAGTTTTCTTTGTGTTTGCTTAGATCTAATGAAACCTAGCTATTGATTATTGGTTATTAGTGTGTTATTAGTTGTATTGGATGATTGTTTATCTATGTTAGGCTTAAGAAAACTGGCTAACCTCCTATTCGGTAACTTGCTTGAACGTCTTAAGAAACATGAACCAATGCGTACTAAGGTTTTTATGGTTGTATTTAATGCACAAGCGAATTCTAGTGATCCCATGTTAGGAGCTTCCTAGCCGGCTCGACATAGGAGTGAAGTAGGAGCTTGTAGAGTTGGGAAATTACGTACGCCACCCCACGATTGGTATTAAGGAATACACCCGTCATCCACGCGATTAATATACACTAATCAACCGGTAAAAGATAGTTAGGGAGTAAGGAAATCTAAGTAAACACATTTCTCTCCATACAAGTTTCTCCACCTTTTCATTTTCTGTTATTTTATTTTATTTGCATTTGTAGTAACTTGGGTTAGTTGACTAGCAACTAATTCCGCCCACTCTTTCAAACCCGAGATTTTACTTGCTTTCCATAAAATTATAAAAACACAAAAAAGAATCTTCTCTCACCCCTAGACCTATTAGAGTAGTTTTTCAATCCTAACGACACTATTCCCTGTGAAGAACGATCAATCCCCCGTACTTACCACTACACTATACTACATCGGTCAGGTACACTGCCTGGTGGGGTTGTAAGCCTCTTGAGATCCCTCGAGAGGTAAAACCTGTTGTAAGGTCGCAAAACCACGCATCAAGTTTTTGGCGCCGCTGCCGGGGAATAGTTATTGTTTAGGTTGAATCTTTATTTTAGTAGGTCTACTCACTAGATTCCTTTCTAGTGAGATTTTTATTTTATTTTTCTAGGTTTTCTTTAGTCTATCTTTTTTCTTCGTGTTTTTGTTCGTATAAGATTTTCATTGACTATTCAGTTTGCCATTATGGAAAACGCGAATCCGCCCCTTACACCTGGCGAAGTAGCTTTGTTGCGTAGCCAACTTGAGAATGAGATTAGTGAGCTCAGAGAGCTCAATAGAATGATTGATATAGTGCTTGATTATGCCTTGAACAACTTAGAGACCGCCATATACTCAGATAATTACTTAAAGCGTAATAATCTTACGGTTGAGAAGTTGATTGAGAAAATTGATAAAGTAAAGGTAGATCCTAAGTTGGATGATTATTTCAATGAATACCCCACTAAGGAGGAGATTGCTTACTATAACAACCTAGTTGATAACCCTCGACCACCTTTTGTTAGAATTGACCCAAAGATTAAGAGGGGTGATCCCGGGAATGTGAAGATACCATGTATGATTGGGTACCAATACGTTGAGCATGCTTACATTGACTGTGAATCCCCAATCAACGTGATGTCCTCAGGCCTTTATAGCCAGATCATAAACACACCACTTGAGCCTAGGATAGACCCCAAGTGCCCAGGCGGAGTTTGCAACTTCGTTGGAAGGATCAAGGATATGCATATCCTTGTTGGGAATTTTACCTTTGTCACCAACTTCATGATCTTAGAAGATTTGGCAAGTGTTGTTGACTGCCGCCTATCTCGCGTGGTGTTAGGTACGCCCTTTATTGAAGCATCCAATTTAAAGTATGATCGTTTAAGAGGCACGGTTCAGTTTTCTAATCATATAGATAGGATCACATATAGGATGCCTTATCGGGTAAATGAATTTCGTTTTGTGCCTCGATTTGACAAGGACAACATTGGTGCGATTGAGGACATCAATGATGAGGATAAAGAAAAAGGCATGGGCTATGTTTGGAATAAGAGAAGCCTTTATTATAAAGATTGCTTGAACCTAGGACCTAAATACAAAATTGATATGGAGGTTGTTAGGATGATTAGAGGGGCAATTGAGAAGCAAAACGGAAAAAACGTAGAACCCGTGACTTTGAGTCTAGCTACAAGACTCGTTAATAAAGAAAAGCGCTTCTTGGAGGCAACCCAAGCTTTATTTGCTTTGTGTGTTTATTTCATTGTTTGTTTGATTTTAATTGTTTCCGTATGTGTGTTTAATTTTATTGTTATTGATTCATGTTCAAAACTAATTTGTGAAAATGCTTTATTTTTTTTTAACTTCGTCTTAACTACATATAAAGGTATTTTGCAAAAGTTAAGTGTAAGGGAAATCTAAATCGGTTTATTAGAACACAAATGAACATGAATCGTAATAATATTAAATTGACATACATATTAGTATTTGTTTGAGTCAAATGCTTGTATCGAGTCATGATGATGTTTTGCAGGAATTCCAGGAAGTAAGGAGTAGGTTTTTCCAAAATTTTTCCGGAAACGTAACATGAGAATTCTGTCAGATCATTTCTGACGGCGTCAGGCTTTACAACCTGACGGCGTCAGGTTTAATTTTCTGAAAATTTTTGAAAGTTTTGTTTTCATAAAAAGTTTTTATTAAATCTCTAACTTGTAATCTCCAGGAATCTGCAAAATTATCATTCCACAAGCATTATATCCTTATATATAGAATTTATCCCGCCGATGTTATGCAGGTTTTCGTGTTTGTTTTCTCAGGTTTAACAGGTTATTTTGGACAAGAAATGTTTGTTGGATCAAGCTTTTGGCAATGCATTAGTCATGGAGCTTCTACATTCTCTTGGAAGAAGATTTAACCATGTTATTACATTATCCACCGAACGAATCAGGGGAGTATTTGATTTCATTCTTTTACCTTTTTACTTTTACATCTTGTTATTTGAACATTGGGGACAATGTTCATCTTAAGTGTAAGGGGGGGGGGGTAAAGTACGATTAGAGAATGCTTTTACGCTTGATTTTTGTTTGTTTAATAGTAGATGTGTAATAAAACTGAGAGAAATACCTGTTAGGGCAATTTTAGTGCCAAATTTAAAATTTTTTTACAACAGTTAGGAGTGAAACTTTGATCTTAATGAGCGTCTCACGGATAGGAGTTATATGACTAGCACAAAAAACCGTACCACTAAAAAATTTTCCACCCCCAAATATGTGAGGTTCGCCCTAGAATTGGTAGGAAAAGCATTTATGCTATGATGTGTGTACCGGTAGCACTTAGATTCTAGAACTTGCGTTAGGACCATTCCGAGGCCACAAGTGAGACTACATTCGTGTAGTTAGATTTACTACATGATAAGAGGCATTAGGATTAACCATTGTTTTACACCTGTGTTTTTGTTATAATTACATTGGCTACATTGGTCAAGTAATTCTCCCACACCCTTTGCGTTGTACCCATTTTTGGTACACGATACCCCTAGTACACCCCTCAGAGCCTATCTTTTCGTTTCGACCTTTAAGCATTTTACTTAAAGGAAGAATTTGTTACACCCCACTTAAATGTACACCCAAATCGCCTTAGCCTACCTTGTATGCACTCATCTTTAGTGCATTATTGTGACAACATTTGTTTAAACCCAAGTTAATTATCTAATTGATTACATGGTTGCTAAGTCGAGTCATATCCTTGTACATATTGTTTTGGGACGATTGGGACTCATGGGTAAAGTACTAGTGTAATGGAGTAATGGGGAAGAACATCATTTATTACCCCCATATGTGCTAAATATTTTAAAAGTACTCCAAGTTTTTCGATTATCTTAATTCGAGTCATTAGAATAGTTATTTGTAAAGTTATGTAAAAGTTCAAGTGTAAGGGGAATGCAACGCCCCTATGATGTATTATTTTGGATAGTAGGGCAAGAGTGTATGAAAAAAAAAATCGAAAAAATCAAGAAAAATACAAAAAAATGAGAAAAAGAAAAATTGAAAAAACATACGGACTACCATCCCGTTTCATTTTATGTTTATGTTTTTGTTATTTTGTTTTTAGCTTAAGATTGAGTCGAGTCTTGGCTTAGCAACATTGTATAGTACATGTAATTAATCAAGATCTTTAACTCGCCACCAGTAAAATATCCCTTATCCAACAAAACCGTGTTTATCATATCCCTACACCTAACGTTATAACCCGTTTAAAAGCCCTCTTTGATAGTTTATCTTAGGTGCTTACGCCTAGTGGAGGAGGTTTTTGATCCTTTCCCAAGCCTATGGTAATCTATTTGCTATGACAGGTGGTGAGAGATATTATCCGTTTTCATTTATGAGATTTATTTTGATGACACTTGAGAGATGTGAGTATCTAAACACTACTTGTGAGGTGCTAGTTTGTAATCTCCGTGCTTATTATGATTAAAGTGGAACGACTAATTGTTGCAATTACTTTTATATTAGCGTTAAATGACCCTAACTTGTATTTTGATTAGAATAAAAGCGCATTTGCTTGAGGACAAGCAGATCTCAAGTGTAAGGGTATTTAAATGAAGCGAAAAGTGTACCGCTTTTAGGGGGTCATTTAAGCCCTAATTCGTATTTATTTGATCAAATATCGCCCTAAATCGTTCCTTTTGTCATTTTAGGTACTTTTGAGAAGAAATCTGGAAAAGGAAGCATTTTGGACGTTTTTGGAGCATAAAAGTGAAGAAAACGGCAAAGTCTCAAAATTATGCTGGAAATTACCTTTGACGGCGTCAGGAATTGGTCCAGACGGCGTCATGGCTTGGCAAAAGTGGTGGATGTGAAAATTACTCATGATAAGCCAGAGAAATTTGCATGAAAATTCTGACGGCGTCACCCTTTAATGTGATCAAGGTCGTCACGACTTAACTTAAAGAGGGACGGCGTCAAGCCCATTTCTGACGGCATCACCCCTTGATAGGCCAGAGCGGATTTTGGAGCACTAAAGAGGGACGGCGTCAGGAAGGCCATCCGGGAACCCTAGAAGCGGCGAGGTGACGGCGTCAGGATCTACAACGTGACGCCGTCAGCCCTTAAACTCTATATATAGTTTTGCAATTTTTTGTCATTAGTGTGGAACTTTGTGTGTAACCTTTTGGGAGGAAACCCTAAGACGATTTTTAGCATCTTTTTCAAGGCTTTTTGCCTTGAGATCTTCCATGTTACATTGAAGATAAGTTATCAATTAATCATTCAATATGTCTATGTGTTGTTTGATTTATCTTGTTCTTGTCTTTTGTTTAACATGCTAGGCTAAGTTTTCTTTGTGTTTGCTTAGATCTAATGAAACCTAGCTATTGATTATTGGTTATTAGTGTGTTATTAGTTGTATTGGATGATTGTTTATCTATGTTAGGCTTAAGAAAACTGGCTAACCTCCTATTCGGTAACTTGCTTGAACGTCTTAAGAAACATGAACCAATGCGTACTAAGGTTTTTATGGTTGTATTTAATGCACAAGCGAATTCTAGTGATCCCATGTTACGAGCTTCCTAGCCGGCTCGACATAGGAGTGAAGTAGGAGCTTGTAGAGTTGGGGAAGTACGTACGCCACCCCACGATTGGTATTAAGGAATACACCCGTCATCCACGCGATTAATATACACTAATCAACCGGTAAAAGATAGTTAGGGAGTAAGGAAATCTAAGTAAACACATTTCTCTCCATACAAGTTTCTCCACCTTTTCATTTTCTGTTATTTTATTTTATTTGCATTTGTAGTAACTTGGGTTAGTTGACTAGCAACTAATTCCGCCCACTCTTTCAAACCCGAGATTTTACTTGCTTTCCATAAAATTATAAAAACACAAAAAAGAATCTTCTCTCACCCCTAGACCTATTAGAGTAGTTTTTCAATCCTAACGACACTATTCCCTGTGGAGAACGATCAATCCCCCGTACTTACCACTACACTATACTACATCGGTCAGGTACACTGCCTGGTGGGGTTGTAAGCCTCTTGAGATCCCTCGAGAGGTAAAACCTGTTGTAAGGTCGCAAAACCACGCATCAATATACGACTTGAAGACATTTGAAATGGAAAAACATAAATTTTCACCATTAATGACCTATATATATATCTACGTACAAACAAATATTAAAGTTGAAAATGATAAACTAACTAAGTGTTTTCATAACTCATAACTCGAATTGGTCCTGTCAAACTTATATAAGTAAAATAAATGTGAAACGATTATTTTCTTTTGACATAAACTTCAAATTTGTTAAAAAAACGATTTCTCGCAAACACAAGTTATAACACAACATGTGATGACGAAACATTTTCAAACTTAAATACTCTTTACAAAGGCCATATGTATATATGAAAGGATATATACACACATACACTCACTTAAACATTCTCGTATGTCATTCACGTTGACATTCAATAGTCATTATCCTTCGTGCGTAGTTTTTCCGATCTCTGTCAATTTGAGGGATCACTAGTCTTACTCTTTTGTACGCTTGTACACTTCAATGAGCCAATATCTACAAATATTAAAAACATTGTTTCGACTTAAATGCTGCCACACCAGCAACACCAACATGAACTCTTAAAAACAATTGAACTGTGAACTAAATCAAACCTTACTAATCTAGGTCGCGTGTCGGTGCTGAACTCTGTCTGAACTATTTTGTGACCTGACTACTATTTATCAAGGTGAGTTTATAGCCCCACACCATTTAAACTTGTTTTACTATCGGGGTGAGAAACATGCAAAACTATTTATGGACCAAACTATTGTCTATGCTATTACGTGGTTTAGCCTAAGCCCTTTTATGCCCAACTCATGAACCGTCAATTCCTGATGGAAAGCGCGAGTGTTATAAATAGATCTATTGGGAGTAATGTCCCCGTTCGGGTTGACCGGATAGGCAAATGAACGTATACCATGTCGAAACTACAAGTGTCTGGGATACACACTTGCCGGGCCCCTGATATTTAACATGTTGCTATAGCATGCACAAAAGTTATAGCTTCTGTTGCATGAACTTAGTGCTAGCGTAATAGACTGTATTTTATATGCCATTGCATGGGTTGCGATGTCCATATGCTAAACTCATGGTCCAACTACTGATTTACTGCTTATTGATAAACCTATGAACTCACCAGCTTTTTGCTGACTTTTTAAGCATGTTTTTCTCAGGTGTTTGAGCTGAATATTATGTCAAGGTGGTGGCAGGGCAAGAGTCATAGATTACTATTTTAATACTGTGATTTTAACTATGACTTGTTTTTGTCTGGGACAACTGAAATTTGTGGGCTTCACTTTATGAATTCAAAACAATGTTGTAAACAATGTTTTCATGATTAATCAATTAAAACGGAGTATGTATTCCGTTCTTTGTTACCTTGTGTTGTGATTATCAATTTAGTAGCACCCCATGACCCGAATGCTTCCGCTATACCAGATTTTGGGGGTGTTACAGTAATGTATTAAAGTTAAATGCTACTTGTTTAGTTCAAGTTGAAACTGCATTTTTTCCATTCGTCACAAACCCAAAATACAACTTGAAACTGCTTTTTTCCATTAAACCCCCAACATACACATTGACCAAAACATCTAACTAAGTCAATATGTTGTACATTACAGACACAAAAACCAAAACCCATGACACAATCAGATATTTCTTCAATCTTGATCTTTCTTGCTCAAGATCTTGTACCATTGCTTGATGATTGTTCAGGGACGTTAATAACCCAGGAATAATTGCCATAGAACGTTGACACATTTCGGGGTCAAACCAATCAACAAACTTGTTACAATCCTGTGAAACAAAATAAAACAACAGCTAATTATTTGATTTTAAGATCAACACAATATTTTGTTCAATTACATAGTAAAACCATAAATACATACCATTTGGGGACAACCATAAAACCTTCGACCTGGGTTTCGATTAGTCCATGATGTTTTGATAACTGCAACTGAATGACAACGAGGACATCTGGGCATTTTCTTGATTTGATTTGCGAGTAACTGTGGATTTAAAAATGGTGGTGGAATTAAAGATACGTTAGGTGGGTGGGGGATGACTGGGTGGGGAGTAATAAAGATGGGGGAAAGCAACTAGGGTTAAAGATATAGGCGGGAAAAGGGTGTAATATGAAGTGACGAAATTGCCCCTTTAAATCCAATACTTAACGAGCGTTAGTGGATGTTTGTGGGGCCAGTTGGATGGAGGGACTAACGGTGCACAGCGTTTCTGACTTAAGGCTGAGTGGTGCAATTTTTTTGGTCAAAGGACCACTGGCGCCAGTCAACGCAAACCACAAGGACCAACGGTGTAATTTACTCTTTAATAAATTATAAAGAATATAACTTGAAGTGTAAACATTTGGGAGTTAAAGGGTAAAAGTTAAACATGGAGGTTTCCTTATTGAACAAGGAAACCATGCCTATATAAACAAGGCGGTCTCTATTAGGGTTTCACAATTCACAAAACCAACACACAACCCTAAACCCTCTACCCTCTCTCTCGTTGACCGATCGAAACCCCAAAGTCGACTAAAGTCGACTTCGACTAAGGGTTTCCATAACCCTTAGCCGATCGGTTCCAAGGGGTGATCCGAGATCATCTGAGCGCAACGAGATGCAACTGTCTAGCGGTTTCCAAATGTGACTAGTACCGGTAGATACCTGCAGTTTCCTTGTACGAGTATTTAAGAGATCATAACGGGCAAATCAAAAGTACACACGTTCTAATTATTCTTGTAGTTAATAAAGACTGTAAAATATACATGGATCCGTGGCTAGGGTTTGTAATTAAATAATTTCCGCATATTAATCAGTTAATATGATTCAGTTAATATGACCACTATAAGTGTCCACAATGGTATCTTTACTTGTCCCATATTAAGTGTCCAGGGAATATTTTCAACCAATGAGAAGAGACTTTAGTGGGTAATAGTGATATTTGATTGGCGGAGAGTGTAGTTGGCCCACTTTCCTAAAACTTTATGAAAATGGAAAGTGGACACTTATAGTGGGACGGAGGGAGTTTCCGCATATTAATCAGTTAATATGATTTAATCGCATGTAACCTAAATTAATCAAGAAAACCCTGCATTTTGGATGGTAATTTTGATGATGGGGTGAAAATGTGATGTGACGTTAAGTTAACGATTGTGATATTGGTCACCGTCAAATCCAACATTAAAAATTACTCTCTGTCTTAAGATTACTGTCTTCGGACAAAAAACACATACTTTAGAAAAAAAATGAGATCAATATACTCCTCAACGAATAACGTTTTATCATCAAGAAATGGGAATAGAATCTTAAACATGTTAGTACTACAGTAGTAATAAAAAATAAAGAAATAAAAAGAAAAAAAGAAAAAAAGGCAATGGAGTGGTCTCCTCTTTAGTTTCCGGCATCCATGATGACAAGAAAAATAAACTCATCACCCTCCCTTTGTTAAAGAACAACCACGGCACACTCCCACACAAAACTTTCTTTCCTCTCTTGTCCCAATAAAAATTTCCAACTCAATTCTACAACACCTTATTACAACAACAACAAACAACAATGTATTAGATCCCTCCCTCCACACGATGTCGTTTCACACCTTCTTCATTTTCACTACCCTAACCCTCTTCTTCACAACAAGCTCAACAACCAATGTAGCTCTAAACGACGACGTACTAGGCCTAACTGTATTCAAATCCGACATAAAACAAGACCCTTTTTCAAAACTAACTTCATGGAAAGAAGAAGACGACACTCCTTGCAATTGGGTCGGTGTTACTTGTGACCCGTATTCAAATCGGGTCACCGAGTTAAACTTAAATGGCTTCTCTTTATCTGGTCATATTAGTAAAGGCTTATTAAGGTTGCAGTTTCTTCAAAAACTTTCTATTAATAGAAATAACTTCACTGGGGTTATTTCCAACCCTGTAGTTACACAGCTTATAAAAAGTTTACAGTTTGCTGAATTTGGTTATAATAATTTTCATGGGTCTTTAACTGATGACATGTTTATGCAATGTGGGTCATTAAGAAGCTTGTTTTTAAGTCATAATCAGTTGACTGGTGAAATACCAAAGTCAATTGGGTCATGTTTGACTTTGCAAAATGTTGACTTTAGTTCTAATGAGCTGTCTAGTAACTTACCTGATGATATATGGTCAATTAGTGGGTTAAGAGTGGTTGGTTTTAGTGATAATTATCTTGATGGCGAGATTCCGTATGCGAAAATTGAATGTTTGTTTGATTTAAGGGTGTTTAATTTAAGTAGTAATAATTTTAGTGGTGAGTTGCCTGAAAAGATTAGTGAATGTTTGTTGTTGAAGGTTGTTGATTTTAGTGATAGTTACTTGGTTGGGAGGGTGCCTTTCTCTTTGCAGAAGCTTAGTTTGTGTAATGTGGTTAATTTGAGAGGGAATTATTTTTCGGGTCAGTTGCCCGAATGGTTTGGGAGTCTTAAAAGTATTGAAGTATTGGATGTTTCCGTTAATAATTTTACAAGTTTGGTTCCTGGTATGTTGGGTGATCTTGAATCGTTAAAATTTTTGAATCTTTCTTTGAATCGGTTTACTGGGAGCTTGCCTAAGTCGTTGGGGAGTTGTGTGAATCTTTCGGTTGTTGATTTTAGTTGGAATTTGTTAACTGGGAATATTCCTGTTTGGATGTTTGGGTTAAGGTTGAAAGGTGTTTATTTGTCCGGGAATCAGTTTAGTGGGAGTGTCGACTTTGGTGAAGGTGCTGCCGCTTTTGACAGTCTTGAAATCTTGGATTTATCTTTGAATTCGTTGTCTGGGACGATCCCTTCATCTGCTGGAAATTTTGGCAGCTTACTGTTATTGAATTTGTCGTGGAATGCTTTGATTGGTTCTGTTCCTAAGAGTTTGGGAGGATTAAAAGCAGCTAATGTCATTGACTTAAGCCATAATTGGCTCAATGGCAGTATTCCGGATGAGATTGGTGCAGCGGCTATGTTGGAAGAACTAAGGCTCAATGATAACTTCTTCACTGGCTCAATCCCAGCCCAGATCCAAAACTGCTCGGTTCTAATGACTCTGTAAGTCTTAGTCGTTACTCGGTTTTAGTGTTTCGATTATTATTGTGATTACATGGGGCCACTGATCCCCACAATGTCATTGTTAATAATACGAATAAGTCATATAGTAATTGGAAATCTATGAACTAAATTTTCATAGTGATATGTTATCTTATAATCATTCAAATGTTTTTCTAGTTAGTAAAATTTATTGTCCTCTAATTTGAATACTTAAAACAATCTATAAAAATGTTGACATTGTTAATTCTAAATAATCAGAATCTGTCAAACACTGATACAAGATTGTAAAAATTCAAAACGCAGAAATATTGAGCATCTAATTATGATTTTATATTAAACATGCAGGGTCTTGTCTCGCAACAACATCTCTGGTATGATCCCTGCCGGTATTGCGAACTTAAACGAACTCGAATATGTTGATTTATCATTCAATCACCTTTCTGGAAGCTTGCCAAAAGAGCTTACAAACCTCACGAACCTCAACATATTCAATGTCTCACATAACGACCTCGAAGGAGAGCTTCCTCTGGGAGGTTTCTTCAACACCATACCACTTTCTTCTGTTTTTGACAACCCGTCACTATGCGGGTCAATAGTGAACCAATCATGCCCAGGTGCACACCCAAAGCCGATCGTCCTGAATCCAAACCCATCACATTCGGACCACGGGTCAACTTCATTGAACCTTAGTCACAAAAGAATCATACTTAGCATCTCTGCTATCATAGCCATTGGTGCAGCTGTTTTTATAGCTTTGGGTGTGATTGTTGTTACTATCCTTAACCTCCATGTCCGGAACTCTCTTTCACGATCTGCTGCAGTAGCCCTCACGTTTTCTGGTGGAGATGATTTCAGTCATACCCGCTCTCCCAGCTCTGACTATGGAAAACTTGTTATGTTTACTGGTGATGCTGAGTTTGTGTCTGGGACCCAAGCATTGTTAAACAAGGAGTGTGAGCTCGGGCGTGGTGGTTTTGGGGTGGTTTACTGGACGGCACTCAGAAACGGTCGGTCCGTTGCCATCAAGAAGCTACATGTTGCGAGTATGATCAAGTCTCAAGAAGATTTTAATAGGGAGGTTAAGAAACTCGGGACGATCCGCCATTCTAACCTTGTTTTACTTGAAGGCTATTATTGGACACCATCATTACAGCTATTAATTAATGAATATATCTCGAGTGGGAGCTTGTATAAGCATCTCCATGAAGGAAATTCAGAAAATACCCTCTTGTGGAGAGATAGGTTCGATATCATTCTTGGTACAGCAAGGGGTTTGGCTCATTTGCACCAGATGAAGGTGATTCATTACAACATCAAGTCAACAAATGTTTTAATCGACTGCTCGGGTGAAGCTAAAGTTGGAGACTTTGGGTTGGCTACGCTTCTGCCTTCATTGGACCGTCATGTATTAAGCAGCAAGATTCAAAGTGCTCTTGGGTACATGGCTCCTGAATTCGCGTGTCAAACGGTTAAAATAACAGAGAAATGTGACATTTATGGATTTGGAATATTGATCCTTGAGGTTGTTACGGGGAAGAAACCTGTGGAGTATATGGAGGACGACGTGGTTATATTGTGTGATATGGTTAGGGGAGCATTGGACAATGGTCGGGCCGACGAATGTGTCGACAGAAAGTTAAAAGGTGATTTCCCAGTCGAGGAGTGTATTTCAGTAATCAAACTTGGTTTAGTGTGTGCATCACAAGTCCCATCGAATCGTCCAGATATGGAGGAAGTGATCAAGATTCTTGAGTTGATACAGTGTCCTTCTGAAGTCCAAGAAGATATAGAATGAAAAGGGTAAAATACTGCTGCCAAAGACAAAACGTCCTCATGTTGGACTATGTTAGCTGAAAGTAAAACAGATCAATGCACGTTTAGATCTCAAAAATGCTAACGTTGGGTCTTTCGCAAGAGCATTTTGCCTTTTGTTTTGAAGGTAAGCAATTAGATTATGTTTGATATAGGCTTAGGATCCATACTTGTCGCTGATTTATTGTTTTTGGTTTTGATGTTTCTTGGATATCTGTTACTGTGAATCTTTGTTGAGTTTACAAGGGTTCCCATTTTACCCTATTGTGGATAATTATTTTAGCTAAAAAAGTTATAAATTTATAAAGCAAATTTTTCTATGGGTTTGTTTTATCCCTGAAAGCAATCATGTAACAGATTCTGAATCAGCAAGTTGGTGTTTGATGGCGATTTTAAACGTGTTGAAATCAAAACAAACAAGTCTTTTAACGTGTGTGGATATGGATCGGATTGGGGTTAGGACAATCCGTAAACAGGTTTTTTTTAAGCTTATTAATGATGAATGTGAGATAGCAATAAGAGCATCGAGTGTGGCAGCGAATTGCCTCGCCGAATCCTACGTGAAGGCTCGCCACTTTCTCGCCACTACACCAAGACCACTCGCCACTTGTTGCCTCACCGAGAATCCAACGAGGTAAAAGAGAAAATAAATTTGCAGATAGTAGCCGTTATGCAATGTTTAAATTTGGATTTAAATCCTTTTTTTTTTTTTTTTTTTTTTTTTTTTTTTTTTTTTTTAATAAATAAACACACTTACACTAGAAATTTGCATATAGTAGCGTTAAAAGAGGTGGTGGTAGATGAAATATGTGAGCAAACGGTAGAGGAATCACTTAATGAAAATGAGATAGGTGATGAAGATGATACTGAAGTTCATGTGATGAGAATTATGGTCAAGATTTGAAATAGGGGGTAAAATGAGTTAAGGGAAAATCGTGTCAGATACAAATACGCACGTTAGATATATATATTTTGTTCGGGTTGAAAGACAAGGACTTCACTTAACTAGGTAACTGTTGAGTGTTGACTAAATATTAGAATCATTTTAGACCCGATTTCAATATCTTGTCAGGTTTTATACATTTTGTCATAGTTTAATAGTCAAATCATAAAAGGATTTTGTAGATTTCAACTTTAGTCCAAATCCAACTAGTAAAGTTGTACAGATTTTACGTTTAGTCATACCTTTAACAATGAATGTTTTTAAATATTGCATGTTTAGCCCCAAACATAAGCACAAATCCAAATCTGAAAAGACACATAAAACCCTAAAACCTTGTAATCACAATGATCTGCAAAAAGAACAAAAACCGTAAAACATAGAAATATTAAACATAATAGACGGAATATATTCATAGGCTTGTCACCAAAGTTGTTAGATGTTAGATAATAAAAGCATTATTGGCCCAGCCCGTTGGTTTAGGCCCGTTTAGTATTTAGGTTAGGTTAGTCCATTTCTATTTAATGTATTGTAATCTCTATAATTAATTGAGTCTGATAATACAGTGTTTTCAGTATTCTCTTGATTTCTACATGGTATCAAGAGCTAGGTCAAAGATGAAGAAGAAAAGAAAAGAAAAAGTTTGTTTGGTTTTGGTATCGAAGTATTGTTCGACTAAAGTTTACGAAATCGTTCCAATATTTGGATTTGACTCGTTAATAGGTTTCGGTTAGAATATTAAGGGCCGTTTGGTTTGTAAGTGGGATTGGAATTAGATTCGGATTTAGGAAAGGTTTGAAAGAAAATGATGATTAAAAAAATGTTTAAAAGTAAAAAAATTTGATTGGTTGGATTAAAAAGTAAAAGTAAAAAGTTAGTAAAAGAATTAATAATATGTGGCTAGAAAAATTCATCAAATAAAATAAAAAGATTTGATTGGTTGGATTCATTGAAACCCACCAAAATAGGTAGCTTTCAAAATTTTATTCCAAATATCATACCAAATGTATCAAAAGTGTACCAAACAATTGATTTAACTAAACTTTCATTCAAAACCCACCTATACCCTTAAACCAAATGAGCCCTTAGTTTTCGTGTTTTTGGGATTTGGTGAATCGGGCCTGGTTTGGTAATTGATATTTAGTTTTTGGTGATTGGATCTACATTCTGTTTGAATTTGGATTGACACGTATTGCTTTTGCAATGCTCTTTTGTGATATTTGTATTGTTCGGTAAATTAGAGTTCAATAAATCGGTATCGGTATCGGTATCGGTACTAGTATTGTTTGATAATACAATTTACATGTGGATCTGCATCTGATTTCATCTGGTTTTATCTGCATCTGCCTGTCTGCATCTGTCTGCCTGAATATATCTGTCTACATTTGTCTGAATATGCATCTGTCTGCCTGAATCTGCTCTCGTTCATCTCCGTAATTGTGTTGCTCTGCTCTGATTTTTGAGAGCCTGCCTGAATCTACTCTCATTCATATCCGCAATTATGTTGCTCTGCAATGACTTTGATCCGTCTGTTTCAGACTTGATTGTTGTCGCCTTATTACAGTTTGGATTGCATCGGATTGAGACTCCTTCTAGCACTGAGTTTGCACTCTGGGACACTCCGTTTATCGTTTGTTTTTCAGTTTTAGTTTATTTTTTGTTAGGCAAACTCTCAATGTTTACCGCTGCAGCATTGTGAGTTTGAGAGGGGATGTTAGATAATAAAGGCCCTATTGGGCCGACCCGTTGGTTTAGGCCCGTTTAGTATGTAGGTTAGGTTAGTCTATTTCTATTTAATGTATTGTAATTTCTGTAATTTATTGAATGTGATAATACAGTGTTTTTAGTATTCCCTTGATTTCTACATTAGATACATAGGTCATCAACTAAAAAACACAAAATAACATCTCCCAGCACCATTCCAACTAAACAACACACATAAATAAACTGAAAACACAAAAAAACTTCATCTACCCAAATCCTATGACCATCCAAAGACCCACCATCCTACATATGCCTGAGCATTTGCAAGAAAATAAGCTTTTGGTCCACCACTTTCATGATCGCCTTGCATTTGTCAAGATCATGGAGCACAGTCAACCTCTGAAGAGCCATATTGTCCTCAGCAACCTTAGAAATAGGCAGCAAATCAAGTTCTGTAATAAGCTCTTTCCTTTGCGCAACATCGTCCAACAAGTCTTGGCAGAACTTTAGCATTTGACCACGATGATTCCATTCATTAACAATATCCCTTTGAATACAGAGGATCATTTGTTCTTTCAACCTAGAAGAGTTTGATGAGGTGGCAAGTTCGTTGACGATATTCATTGGTCAGACTCTTTTTGGTGCCATTTTGGGGATTGGAACAATTTTAGGTTTTAGTGAAAGAGGAATGGGTTATGAGATGGTTTTAGTGGGTTTAATAAGTAGAAAGCATTTGAAACCGCGCCAAATCAGTCAGATGTGTAACGTTTATCTAGATGATAAACGGCTAGGATGGCTTGATAAGACCATGTATCATCATTACAATCTTGTATATATTACAAGTGTAGTCCCTATAGTTATATTTAAACAAGAAATTTAGAGTAAAATAATAAAAGAAGTAAATCGGGTTATCTTTATAACCTTTTAAACTGAAGCATCTTTATATCTAGAGAAAAAAAAATCCAACAACAAACATAATATAATCCTTCAAAAAAAATTACATGATCGTTAGCTAAATAAATGGGTAATGCTTTCTTTAATATCAAATATGGTCTTATTTTAGCAAGAACACCTAATTACAGTTTGACTTTTCTAAGCTAAAAAATCCAACAACAAAAATGAATCCAAAAAAATCATTACAGATTAAATAAAAAGTAAGTAATCTACAAGTTATAGTGAATTGAAGTCAGTCGTGTGTGTGTGGAGTTGAGAGAAAGAGGATAACAAAAGAACAAAAAAATATATTTTAAATGAAATTACAAAGTACATTGCCACAGTGAGAGCACAAGCAATTTGGTTTGAGTGGAACAAAAAAGTTGAAAATGACAAAAAAAAAAGTGTTTGGACAAACTTACCATCGTGAGAGCACAAGCAATTTGGTTTGAACGTGACATTGGAAATAACGAGGAAACCTAATGTCGTTAGCAATTTTGGACTAGACGCGTAATATTCTGGATGGTTAGGACTAGCCAAGTGAATTTTCTCGATTTTGAACTAGACACGAGATCTGGCCAAACCGGACGAATGTTGGAATTTACCTAATAAAAATACAGGCATAAAAAATCCATACGAAATGAGTGTTTGAGGCCAGCCTTATAAAGTTTACTAAGAAAGCCCAACCCAAAAACGAAAACAATTCAAAATATCTTGAGAGGGAAAAGCACGTTTTGACTGCCGTTGTGTTTTCAATTTCAAAATCAAAATAAATCCGCTCCTTTCCCCCTTTCCTTCATCTCCCCCAAAACCGAATCGAATGACCACCGCAATGGAAGACAAGTACGAAAAGCTCGAGAAAGTCGGCGAAGGCACCTATGGAAAAGTGTACAAAGCCAAAGACAAAATCACCGGGCAACTGGTGGCCTTAAAAAAAACCCGTCTCGAAATGGACGAAGAAGGAATCCCCCCAACGGCGCTCCGTGAGATCTCACTTCTCCAAATGCTTTCAAATTCAATCTACATCGTCCGCTTAATCTGCGTTCAACACATTCACCACAACGGCAAACCCTTGCTTTACTTAGTTTTTGAGTATCTCGATACTGATTTGAAGAAGTTTATCGATACGCATCGTAAAGGACCTAATCCTTCTCCTTTGCCAGCCACACAGATCCAGAGCTTTTTGTTTCAGTTGTTGAAAGGTGTTGCTCATTGTCATGGTCACGGTGTGTTGCATCGGGATTTGAAACCGCAGAATTTGCTTGTTGATAAGGAGAAGGGGATACTAAAGATTGCGGATCTTGGTTTAGGTCGCGCGTTTACTGTTCCGCTTAAGTGTTACACTCATGAGGTTAGGGTTTATTGTTATTATTATTTATTATTATTATTATTATTATTTTTTAATTAATTTGAGTTATGTTGATGAATTCGGTTTATGTTTGCAGATTGTTACACTTTGGTATCGGGCCCCTGAGGTTTTGTTGGGATCAACTCATTACTCGACTGGTGTTGATATGTGGTCTGTTGGATGTATTTTTGGTATGTCATTTGTTTTCTGTTGATTAGTATTCGAAACATCACTAGTTATTATTGTTATTGACGTTTCAAAACGGAGCATGAGATTTGGTTATTGATAATATAAACTGTTACTAATTCTGAATTGTAATTTGCGAAACAGCTGAAATGGCAAGGAGGCAGGCTTTGTTTCCTGGCGATTCTGAGTTTCAACAATTGCTTCATATATTCAGGTTGTTACAATTTTACTTTAGTGCCACCTTTATTAATTAACACAAATATGTAGACAGTGTTTCGTTAAACGGTTTAGGAAAAAGGGGTAACACAAGTTTCATAGTAACTAGACTAACTGATGATTTGAACAAAACTACTTATTTTGATACCAGCCTTGTTTTTTTTGACAGTCCATGTTATGAACTAACTATGATCTGTTACAACTTATAACTTTGAATACTATGTTTTTTCAGCTATATTTAATAAGGGGTGGATCATGGAATGCATATATAATGTCATAGGGATCCTGTACTATGGCTTGAGTTGATTATTTTTGGTTGTATCCAAACGTCGTGTTATTCAGTTGTATTCAACTAGTTGATCCTATACTAGGGTCTAAACTGATATTTCTCATTGGATCTGAGCTTTTGACATCAAGTATTATGCAGTAATGATGTTCCAAACACATGAATTGGGTATCTTACTCATGTTAAATTTCAGGTTGCTTGGGACGCCAACTGAAGAACAGTGGCCAGGGGTGAGCAGTCTAAAGGACTGGCATGTGTATCCGAGGTGGGAGCCTCAAAATTTGGCTCGTGCTGTTCCATCATTGGGCTCTGATGGAATTGATCTTCTATCGGTATATTTTTATTCTCAAACAGGATGATGCTTTGCTTTTTTTTTTTTTTTTTTTTTTTAAAAAAAAAAAACATGAT
This sequence comes from Artemisia tridentata subsp. tridentata, assembly GCA_021014915.2. Classification (NCBI taxonomy): domain Eukaryota; kingdom Viridiplantae; phylum Streptophyta; class Magnoliopsida; order Asterales; family Asteraceae; genus Artemisia; species Artemisia tridentata. Next base: position 312,104,147 of record CP139509.1, read on the forward strand.
TTTGATTCGTTTATATACTGATGTTGTGATATTTTGTTCTGTTTTCAGCAAATGCTGAAATATGACCCAGCTGACAGGATCTCGGCCAAGGCTGCTATGGATCATCCCTATTTCGATAGTCTTGACAAATCTCAGTTCTGAAGCATCTGCTCTGTTTGATTGCAATATGTCATCATCACCTTGGTGATTTTACTTTCTGAAATACATTTTACATTCTGTGTGTTTTATCTAGCAACTACAATATTACTGTATTTCGTCTGCGTGTGGTCTATCTAGCAACAATATTACTGTTTCCCGTCTATGTGTGTGTTGTAATTTGTGTTTAAAATTTTTTGTTATTGAACTGAGTTGCTTCATTGTTCTTGTTGGTTGGATCTTGGATGGTAAGACTCCAAATGAAAACTACCTCTTTATGGCACTAATATGCTACAAATGACACCTGCAGTAAAATGTGACCTTAGAATATATACTTATCACACAAGCCAAGTGGACATTCTATTTGGTAATTTCACTTACTGTCTTCTCCTGAACGTTGCTTGTGAGTGAAAAGTTTCAAGAACCATCTGTAGGCTATTGCTAACATTGTAACATTTATGGAGACCAGGTAGGTTTCAGCAGTTGGTACATGACTGCTGAAATTTTGTACTTATGGAAACCGCCAATTTTGTAACCATGATTCTATGACATTGTTTTTGGATTTAATTCATCAAATCTCCTAAACTTGTCTATAAGATTATGTTCCCTGATAACTTCTTCCACCTCAGAGTCAGGAATCCATCATTAGTTAGAATTTATGGATTCTAAGACTAGTGCAGGCACTGTTCAAAGTCTGTATGGCCATGCGGTCTCTGTAGTACTCCTATATACTCTGTTTTCAAGCAGTTGGCTGTGTAGCTGATGACTAAATCCCAGGCATGCTCAATGACAGTGAAATCCTGGATTGTATGATAGCTAAAGGACCTATAGACTATTCGGATCAATCACTCTCTTGTATGCCCTACTTTGTGCAGACAGTGATGAGTCTTTCTTTTGCTTTGCTACTATGTTTCAGAATATCTGAGACAGCATGAGCTCCTCATTTTATGGGATCATAAGCCAAACTTTTGCTTTTGCAACCATGTAGCTTTATTTATATGTATGTTTCCTGGAAAAAAAGGCGATAATGTATATGCAGGTTGAGATACTCTTGGATCCAAAATAGTATGTTGCATTTGGTGATATATGTTCACTATATGCAGTAAGATACTTAAGCCATTCATTTTGAGGACGACCAACATGTACACAGTTATGCAATCCCATAATAGGTACTCCATCAGTCCCAAATTAATAGTCTGACGTTTCTTTTTTCGGATGTCCCAATTTAATTGTCCACTACTAAAAATAGATAGGGAAGTTTGATCGAGTTTACCGTATTACCCTTGGTTGAAATTAATATTACATCTTTAAAGAAGACATTATTTAATTAGTTGAGAGTAAAATTGTCATTATGCAAAAACTAAGAGAGAATGTGTGTTTTTTGTCGAAGTACAATTATGTTGGGATGGAGGGAGCAATAGATTGTAGATTTTGTATATACGAGTATAACCTTGTGTAGAAAGTGTTGTTCTTTGCAACAACTTAACCAATAACCATGATCAGGTTTATCTGTATTAATTCATGCTGCTCTTCCAGTGTTAGCTTCAATCTACATTCTTCTGTCTATGGCTCTGTGCTGATACTATAATGTAAGATTACAAGTGGCAATCCAGCCAACTTACTTTTTTTTTAAAGGGTTACCCCGGTAAAATATATTTCTAACCAAAACGTTTAAGTACATGAAATGTGGCTGAAATGCCACATTAATCAGAAACACGCCATTTGTGCTTCAAACTAGAAACAACATGTATATGACACACCATACACATGAAACAACTAAAACCTAACATAAACTACACGGATAGAATAAACTTGAGCAGCCAACTTACTTATGAATGAGCGGTTGTGTTTTATCTCAAAACAACCATATGGGTCAAAACAAAACGATAGCTACATAAACAACGGGTCAAATATCGTTGTATTTAATATATTAAATGTACGTCCATCGGCAGGGATTTCTGTTTTGACCAACCCACCATGAGCACGGGAGGCCAATCTCTGACCCTGAACCGCACATTAAACAACAGTATTATTGTTTCTTGTCTGTGTGTTTTGTAACCTTTCATCATCGAATAAGAATGGACATGATACCCCCCTTGTGATTACACATTTATTTTATTTTATTTTATTTTATTATTATTTTTAAGAAAGGCAATGATTACACATTTTTGTTATGAAATCAAGTTCATTGTTCTTGTTAATTGGTGTGGTAAGAGTCCTTATTGAGAGTGTTTGGATTGTTTTTTTTTTTCTTCTGCTCATGTAATTATTTTTAAGCAGTATCAGGTGTTTGGATTGTTTGTTACTTCATTTTTTGACACCATTTCACTGCCTTATTTGTTTCTGCTTAGATAATAAGCAATCCCAAACACCCTTAGTCCCTCACTATATTGTAGACATCTGTACTAAAGTGATCTTCACTTGACTCTAAGAAATTGGTATGAAATGAGACTTTGAGATCATATTTATTCAATGCACAAGTCAATTATACAATATTGCTTTTTGCTGATATTACAAAATTCAATATTGTGGGATATAGTTGTGTTGACCAAAAGTTTTTAGGAACTTTCTGAATGCTTTTGTGAACATTTGATTCCTAGAAACTAGGTAGCTTATAACAACTCGTACTCGGTTGCTGTGAATGTTGTATCACTGCAAAATCCCAACACATTCTATAAACCATGCTTTTGTGACAATTCTTCTACTAGACCAAATACAAAAGACATATATTCTCTGTATGCATCCTAAACATATACTTGGATTAAATCTGTTTGTTGTTACCCCACTTACAAGGATATGGGAATAGCTTGTAGTCAAACTAAGACGAAAAAACAACAAAAAACATATAGAAACAGTATCACTTATGCATCTTTTAAACTTCAGCATGTTTTCCATCTGCCTCCTGAATCTACTTTCCAGCATCTGATTTATCCTTTTTCATATCATGAGCTTCAACTTCCATGATTGATGCCAGTGCTTTTCCTACAGGATCTCTTAGTTCTGATAACAACCATTACCCACTTATTCATCTCCAAGCAGGAATAGGTGCTGATCGTGTTGCCATTCATATCATACTGTAGACTCTAATTAAAACATAAACAATAAAAGTCTATGACTACTATAGGTGGCGATATGGAAGGCTGGGCAGCTGGTAAATTCATATTACCAAAATACTAGTGTGGGCGATATCGCCCCTTTTCCTGTCTGCGAGCTTTCTATTTAAAGTTAGTGGATTTGCTAACATAGTTTTCAAACTTGGCCATGAGTCTGCATTGTAGTTTTATCGTAATTGCCACATGCCTAGCCATTTCCCTTCAAGAAACTGTCATCGCGTGTTGACCATGTTCTTTCAGAAGCATGATGCTTGTTATTTTTCCTCTTGTCAAAGTTTCAATGTAACAGCATCTGCTAGGAATTCAGCATAATTGCCTTTCTTTCCATTTTCCATCCATGTCCACTTCCAACACTTCGGATAACCACTTGCTAACGTTTGGCTGATCTCATCAACTAGGATACTGGTAATGCATTTCATAACCTGTCACACAATAGAATAAAAAAAAAAAAAAATCGTTATTTCACTTTAATTTTAGCTTGATGAGTCTGAAAACTGAAATAAGTCTTCAACGCCTCCAAACTGTTTTGACTTGTTCAATGCAAGTTAAATGACTATCATACTCATGTGTTTCTTATTTCGTACTAAAAGACCCCCAAAACTAGGAACTCTCTATTGACAAATAGAACAAGATTATATACAAAAGTAGCTTCACTTGCCAAATCAAAAGATAATACATCTTGGAATTAAATATTAGATGAACAACAAATAATATTCCTTTCACATAACCAGCCCACTCATCTGATGACATTACTAAAATAGCATAGTAGAGTTCAGGCTGAATCTGTTCGGCCTACAACAAAGTCCGATCTTTTCCAATGTGACAAAAAGTAGAACCGAAAATAATTCCAATATTAACAGTTAAAATCTATCTTTGACAATAAAATTCACATGAAAGACAAACATGAAGAAAATATGAATGCAGAAGTTTGCATCTCCACCATTCACACATATCTTATGCTGCAATTTGTTTCTGATCTTTATTTTTACAAAGTCAAACTACTTGCTTAGATAATTTAACATACCAGTGCTACTAGCCTACTAGGAATTCAACATTACTGCTAGAATTTGGTTGATCTCCCCAACAAGGTTAATTACAAGGCATATCTTTTGATGATGTGGGTCATAACACTTTATACTGCAAAATCTTCTTATACTTCACTTTTTACCTCAAGGTTTCTAGAATGTAAAATAAGATTTCCATGCCTCCTAATTGTTTTGACTTCTTCAATGCAAGATAAATCAAAACGGACTGCAGATATCAAACTTTTCTTATTGAAGAAGTCAAAACGGAAACGGGCAGGAAACGTTTCCTTGCCGTCCCCGACGCGTTTCCGTCCCCAACAAGCTGCGCCCCTGTCTGAAACGGGTACGACACCAAAAATGGCGTCCCCGTGCATTATAGGTAAATACATAAATCTCAAACTAAAGCACAATACATATCAGAATCAAATATTCAATGACAAAACAGAGATCCTTCCTTTCACATGAGCAGCCCACTCACCTGATGTAATTACTAATTACCAAAATTGTAGTATTCAGGCTGAATCTGTTCAGACTTTAACTCAGTCGGATCTTTTAGCAATCTGAACTCTCAAAAGTACAACCACTAAAATTCTAATATGAGAAACTAAAATCTATATTTGAGAAATAAAATTCACATGAAGGAAAAATATGGAGAAAAGATGAAGGAAAAGGTTCAGATCCACACATCCCTTAAGTTGAAGTAGTAAGCATTTTCCCATTTCTAATTTGTACAAAGTCGAACTACTTGCTTAGCCTACTAAAAAAAAAGTAGGGTGGCATTATCGTGTCTCTAACACGGAATTGAAATAGGTCTCTGCGCACACAAATTCCTAACTATATTCAAAATTTAAGTCTAGCAACCTTTGTTTAGTTTAAAACTAATATTTCAATTTTCAACTACTCCCCTGTTTATTCTACATTAAAAGCCATAGAATAATTTGGTAATTTGAACAATGAATTACTAAAAAAGATGCAGAATAGAATAACAATAAATCAATAATAACAAAAAGAGTATTGTTTCATAGTCATAAACAGAAAGCCAGGCGAAAATAGCATATGAACAACAATAAGAAAACAGTATCAATACACTCGCTAAAAAATCGACTATCCGTGTAATGAATTACAATAATATAGAACCTGACTACAACTTGTTCTTATACTGACAAGTTTGATTGGCGATCCTTCTATTTGTTATATCAACATTGACATCACACGTCGAAGTAGACGTAACATGAATATGAATAAAAAGAACACGAACTTTAGCCTTTATCCTGGTATACGTAGTAAACTTCAAGTTACCTCCCAAAACCTCCCTATATATCTCCGAATTAGTAACCAACCGATCCGCATAAACAGTTAAGGTAAGATTCAAGTGTTTCTTATCATCGGATCCAATCTTGCCAGCTGGAACAGGAACATTACCAATATCTTGACCTTTGTACCTTACAATAGCAGAACTGTTTTTGTACTTGACACCAACTTTGTTCGGGTTTTCGATAGAGATATCAAGTCCTAGAGAAAGATTTAAAGAAACTTTTAGAGCAAGAGGGTTTACGGAAATATCTAAATCTTCTAATGATACGTTGTCCACAGTTAAAACAGGTTTCTTGGCTTTAAATACTGTTAGACCTAATATTAGTAACACTAAAGCAACGGTAGCAAACGTTGCGAGTACCGATGACCATATGATTATGCATCTGCGACGTTTACGTTTCTTGGCCTCGTCGGAAACTGGGACGCCTCGGAGTGGTTGTTCTTGCTTTTTCTCGACGTCCATATTAATTATATCAGAGTTAGTTGAGATTGTGAGTTTACGACGGTATGGAAATAATTAATTTCGGATGTTATATTTTATAAAGTGGGGAGAAAAGAAAAGGGTATTAAATGATCAAAACGCGGAGTACGTTGTTTATTGTTGGGAGTTTATACATGTGGGTCCTGCTTTAGCTACACTTTATAGATTTTGATGTGTTAATTTATTATTTAATGTGTCATATGCAAGACTATTTTTATGTCTTTTTATAGTCAAAATGTGAGTGCTATAATTTAATAATAAGTAACGGGGTAAATTACTTGGTCCCGTATTTACTTTTTGGTCCTCGGTTCTAGGGTTCCGCGGGTATAGTTCTCATGGTTGGTTTTTTCACTCCTTTTTAGCCCTAAAACCTAATCGGCGCTATTTTTCCTTGTTATCTCACCCACGTGACTTACACATGATGGTTATTTTATTAGTTGTAGGATTTGTATTTTCTTCACTCTCTTCCTGCTACACTTCTGATCCAACATCATTTAACTACATTATTAGCGCCCAACTTCCACAACCAATTCTCTCATCTCTCATCCCCTTTCTCCGACTAAAATTATCGAAGTAATTTTTTTGAGTTTGAAATCTTGTGCAAAATGGTGTTAACGGTCTGGAAGATGAGAAAAAAAGTGGACTCAAACGACATATGAATTGATTGATGAATTGGATTATGCTTATGGTAATACGGAGTAACTTGAAACCACGTTGCTTAAAGTTTTAATTTTTACAAATGTATAGTTATTTAGATGTTTTATTGTAGATTTATTAAGTATAAGAGTAAACTCCAAAATACATCCATGTGGTTTACCTCATTTCGCACCATATATTCATTTCGAAAAGTTGCAAAATATACATCCCTCCGTTAGTAAAAGTTAACCTATATACATCCCTCCGTTAAAATAAGGACAAACGACGCAAATCATTTCTCCGTTATCTCCTAACGAGAGAGAAAATGTTTACACCGTTAGTCCTCTGGGTGAACTGTATTTGCACCGTTAGTCTTTTTTTACGTTTTCGTCCATTTTTTTCGTTTTCGTCCGTTTTTGTCCATTTTTTAACGTTTTCGTTCGATTTTTTTCGTTTTTGTCCCTTTTTTTTCCGTTTTCATCCGTTTTTTACGTTTTCGTCCGCTTTTTTATGTTTTCGTCTGTTTTTTTACGTTTTCGTTCTATTTTTTTTGTTTTTGTCCGTTTTTTACGTTTTCGTCCGTTTTTTACCTTTTTTGTCCCTTTTTTACGTTTTCATCTATTTTTTTACGTTTTCATCCGTTTTTTTCCGTTTTCGTCCGCTTTTTTACGTTTTCGTCCATTTTTTTTCTGTTTTTGTCACCTTTTTACGTTTTCGTTCGATTTTTTTTGGTTTTTGTCCTTTTTTTTAACGTTTTCATCCCTTTTTTTACGTTTTCGTCCGCTTTTTTAAGTTTTCATCTGTTTTTTTCGTTTTCGTCCATTTTTTAACGTTTTTCGTCCGTTTTTGTTTTTGTCCATTTTTGTCCGCTTTTTTACGTTTTCGTTCTGGTTTTTACCTTTTTTTAGGGACAAAAACGTAAAAAAAAGTACGAAAACATAAAAAAGCAGACGAAACGTAAAAAAAAAATGGAGGAAAACGTTAAAAAAGGGACAAAAACAAAAAAAATTTGAACGAAAACGTAAAAATAGGGACAAAAACGGACGAAAACGTTAAAAAGCGGACGAAAACGTAAAAAAATGGACGAAAACGTAAAAAACGGACGAAAACGTAAAAAAAAGGACAAAAAGGAAAAAATTGAACGAAAACGTAAAAAAAACGGACGAAAACGTTAAAAAGCGGACGGAAATTAAAAAAAAACGGACGAAAACGTAAAAAAAGGGACAAAAACAAAAAAATAGAACGAAAACGTAAAAAAGCGGATGAAAACGTTAAAAAACGGACAAAAATGTAAAAAAAATGGACAAAAACCAAAAAAATCGAACGAAAACGTAAAAAAATGGACAAAAACGTAAAATAATGGACGAAAACGTTAAAAAGCGGACAAAAACGTAAAAAAGCGGACAAAACCGAAAAAATGAATGAAAACGTAAAAAAACGGACGAAAACGTAAAAAGGGGGACGAAAACGGAAAAAAACGGACGAAAACGTAAAAAAGGACTAACGGTGCAAATACAGTTAACCCATAGGACTAACGGTGTAAACATTTTATATCTCGTTAGGAGATAACGGAGAAATGATTTGCGCCGTTTTTGTTCCTTATTTTAACGGAGGGATGTATATTGGTTAACTTTTACTAACGGAGGGATGTATATGTTGCAACTTTTCGAAATAGATGTATGGTGCGAAATAAGGTAAACCACAGGGATGTATTTTGAAGTTTACTCTAAGTATAATTTTAAATGATTTTCAGAGAATGAACCACATATGTTTACTATACGCATATACCATGGTGGAAGCTTTAGAAGGTTTACAGGAAGACAATATGTTGAAGGTACATAGGAATGTTAATACAAATAATCAGTAAAAACGTTTATTTATATTTTACGATCTTTTTATGTTTTGTCGATAACAAAAGTAAAATCATTTTATCAAAATAAATAAAATATGTAATGTTTTAAAGCCAATAAGTTTTTCTAACTTACTTTGCCAAAATCACTAAATACATTTTATAAAATAACTAAGTAAAAATATATAACTTGTCTTGGATTATCCATGGGCCAAAACCATAACCCATAACCCATGACCCAGTGCATTAATGTCTTTGACATCATGCATGACATCACAATGGGTAAAACCCATGACCTATGACCCAAAGTCCATAACCCATGACCCAAAGTCCATAACCCATGACCCATATGCATTAATATCTTTGACATCATGCATGACATCACAATGGGTAAAACCCATGACCCATGACCCAAAATCCATAACCCATGACCCAAGATGTCTTTGACATCATTCATGACATCACTTGACTCAAGGACCTTGACCCATAACCCAAAATCCGAAATTGTAACCCATAACCCGACCTGGTACTACCAGATACCCGGTTCAATGGGATTACACTGGCCGGATCCCTCTGAGAAGGGATCCGCCAGAACCGGGTGAACAGTGGACTGTTTTTGCCTATAAATAGTGAGTCATTTCTCTCTTGTTTCTCACCCCTCTTGAATATATCTTCTCTCTATATTCTTATCTCTCTAACCTCAGATCTAAAGATCATTCTTGTAGTTCTCTTTCTCTTGTGTTCTATAGGTTCTTGTTACAAAGACAAGATCACACTTTCTTGCATACGAGCCATCTCTCTTCTTAAAGTTGCTCGGGCCTCTCATCACCTCAAGATCATCAAGTTGTTTCTTGTTGTTGATACCTCTACTTGTAATCTCAAAGTTGTTGTGTTAGTTGTATTGTTGTGCTGGTTTGGTCCACCGTGCTAAGGACTCGGTATTTAGCTTTGTACCGGAAAAAGTGTAAGCGACGTTGTGAAGGTTTCTCCACCGGTTGAAGGAGCTTGTTGACATAGTGTTTACGAACTCTCGAGTAGGTGACTCGGGGAGTGGAATAGGGCAAGAAAGGCGTCCTTATAGCCGAACCACTATAAACAATTGTGTCACACTTCTTTCCTTTATTTCTTTACTTTACGCATTCATTTCATTCCTAGTATCATGCATTATCCATATCTCAACATCCAAAGGTTTCACATACTATCAATCTAAAAGTTTTTATAAACTAAATTTTAAATCGGTAAAAACTATTCAACCCCCCTTCTAGTTTTCCACAATTGGCATCAAAAGTAGGTTTATAAAAAGTTTTTAAGTAAATTGTATTTTAAAACTTTTTCGATCAAATGGATTTTGAAAACTACAAGGAAGGGCAATCTATGCAAAGACCACCACTCTTTGAAGCTAATGGCTTCATATATTGGAAAAATAGATTTGAAACATATGTGAAATCTAAAGATATTGATCTTTGAAATATTATTGTTGATGGGGATTATGTGCCGGTATTTGAGAATATCTCTACCGACAAAAATGAGGTTGGGTCCTCGATTTTAAAAGATGAACAAAAGAAAATGTTTTCTAAAAACAATGAGGCAAAAATGATTTTATACAACGCCTTACCCAAAAAGGAATATGAAAGAATTTTTATGCATAAAACCGCTAAAGACATTTGGGATTGTTTAGTAATTACTCATCAAGGAAACAAACAAGTGCAAAATAATAAAATTGATTTATTTGTTCAACAATATGAGCAATACTCAATATCGGATGATGAAAGTATTGATAATGCATTTAGTAGGTTTAATACTATTATTACTTCACTAATAGCACTTGATGAATCTTTCTCCAAGGGTAATCATGTCAGGAAATTCTTAAGGGCTCTTCCGGCTAAATGGAGACCGAAGGTAACGGCAATCGAAGAATCAAAGGACTTAACAATCCTTTCTCTCGACGAGCTAATTGGGAACCTCAAGGTGTATGAGGTTGTATTGGCTAAAGACTCTGAGGTCTCAAAGGAGAAGAAGGAGAAATATAAGTCACTAGCTCTAAAAGCTAAAAAGGAGTCTAGTGATGAAGACACTTCGTCCTCGGATAGTGATGATGAAGAATACGCCATGGCCGTAAGGGACTTTAAGAAATTCTTTAGAAGAAGAGGAAGATTCGTAAAACAACCTTACGATGACAAGAAAGGCTTCCAAAAATTCAAGGAAGAAAAGAAAGTTAAAGATGACCGAAAGTGCTTTAGATGTGGTGATCCAAATCACTTTATAAGTGATTGTCCTAAACAATCTAATGGTGAGCAAAATGCGTTCGTTAGCGGCTCTTGGTATCCTAGTGAAGAGGAGAAAGATGAGATTTGTCTCATGGCCAAAGAATCAAATGAGGGTACATTCCGATTCTCTCTATTATAATAGCTCATCTTTAGATGATGAATCTCTAAGCTTAGAATATAATAAACTTTGCAAAATTAGTCTTAAAGTCATTAACAAAAATAAGCTTCTTAAAAGTAAAATTGAACTCTTAGAAAAAGAAGTTTTAGATCTTAAAGAAAAATTAATAAGGCTTCAAAAAGGAAAAAAAAGCAAGAATAGAATGTGAAATTTGTGTAAGTCTTCAAACGATAATTGATAAACAAGACTCTAAAATTGCTAGACTTACTACACAATGCTTAGAAGATATAATAGATACACAACAAGTCAAAAACAATACAAAAGGAGTAGGATTTACAGATTGTATGCCTTCGACTAGCGAAGAAAAATCAACTAAATTTATTAAGTCTGCTGATCCAACTGCTTCTGAGGTGACGGATCTGGCGGATCCATCCAAAAGGGACCCGGCTAGGCTTAAGCAAAGGATCCGGGAATCTAATACAAAAAGATCAAAAATTGACTTATCCAAATCATCTAGAAAAGAGTTTGTAGTCATAACCAAAAAGAAAGCACCTAATGCTCCTGATAGAAATGTTAATATACCACATCACAATAAAGGAATTTTGAGAAAACCAAATGTTCGACCAACAACACCATTTAGGAGACCAAACGCACCTTATCCTAAAAGTAACGTAAATCAAATAGGATGGAACAATGGTCTTTACAATAATTTTCAAACACCAAATTTTGGATCTTGGAACTACCTTCCTTTTGTGAACCAAATGAATGGTTTGTTTAACGCTAATGGACCCATGAGATATTGGGGACCAAACGCTTGAGTTCCTTTGCGTTTTTAGGTTTGACTAAAGGTTGATCTAGAACCAAACAAATGGATTAAAGACAGCGGATGCACAAGGCATATGACGGGTAATAAAAGCCTTTTTTCATCTTACAAGGCTTGCAATGGAGGTAACGTAGTTTTTGGTAATGGGAAAAGTAAGATCATCGGCAAAGGTACAATCTGACATAACTCTTTAACCATCAATAATATGTGTCGCGTAGATAACCTAGGTTTTAACTTATTAAGTATTAGTCAAATAGTTGATAAAAAGTGTGATGTCTTATTTAGTGAGTCCGGTAGTAAAATACTAAAAGATGGAATAACCATAGGAACAGGGGTTAGGAATAACGGTCTTTTTGTAATGAAAATCGAAAAATCTAAAGATAAACTTTGTCTAACTTCAATAGATGATACTTTGACCCTTTGGAATCGAAGATTGGGTCACGCCAATATGCGGCTTATTCAATCGCTATCATCTAAAGAACTTGTTAGAAACTTACCAAAACTAAAATATGAACATCATTTTTGTGATGCTTGTAATGTAGGAAAACAATTCCATGCTAGTCATAAAGCTAAAAATATGGTCTCTACAACTAAGTGTCTAGAACTTTTACACATGGATCTCTTTGGTCCATCGGCTATTCAAAGTTACGGAGGTAACTTCTATACTTTGGTAATAGTAGATGACTACTCTAGGTATACATGGACTAGATTTTTGAAAAATTAAACCGAAGCCTTTGATCACTTTGAAATTCTAAGTAAGGAAATTCAAAAACAACTAGGTTGTCCAATAATATCTATACGTACGGACCATGGTCGGGAATTTGACAACAAAGTACAATTAAGAGTCTTTTGTTATGCTAATGGTATTACTCACAATTTCTCGGCTCCATGTACTCCGCAATCAAACGAGGTAGTCGAACGAAAGAATAGAACCTTACAAGAAATGAGTCGAACCATGCTTAATGAACAATCAATACCTCAAAATTTTTGGTGTAACGCCGTCGACACATCAACATATATCTTAAATAGAATTCTCATTAGACCATTTTTAGGATTAACTCCTTATGAGTTATTAAAAGGTAAAAAGCCGTCGTTAGATTACTTTAAAGTATTTAGAAGCAAATGCTTCATTCTAAACACAAAAGATTATCTAACCAAATTTGATCCTAAATCCACCGAAGGTATTTTCTTAGGATATTCACCTAACAGTAAAGCCTATGTAGTTTTAAATAAAGAAACTATGAAAGTAGAAGAGTCTCTTAATGTCAAGTTTGATGAAAGTCCTCCTCCTAAATCTCAACCTCTCGTAGATGATGACATAATAGAAAGTCAAATTCATGAATATCAAAGTAGTGAAATAAAAGACAAGGAAGATGAACTATTAAATAAAGAAATAGTTAACGTCAAAGAATCTAAAGATCACACACTAGAAATAGTTATAGGAAAATTAAATGAAAGAACATTACGGTCTCAAGCTCAAAACCAAAGTAGTCTATTTTGTTTTGTTTCCTCATTAGAACTCAAAAACGTAAAAGAAGCTATTAAAGATGATAGTTGGGTAATAGCTATGCAAGAAGAACAAAATCAATTTGTCTCAAATGATGTTTGGAAACTAGTTCCACCACCTAAAAATCAAACCATAATTGGTACAAAATGGGTTTTCAAAAATAAACTACATGAAAATGGGATTGTATCCCGCAACAAAGCTAGACTTGTTGCACAAGGTTATAATCAACAAGAAGGAATAGATTTTGATGAGACCTATGCTCCCGTAGCTAGATTAGAATATATAAGAATCCTTCTAGCTTATGCTTGTGCTAAAGATATCAAACTTTATCAAATGGATGTAAAAAGTGCTTTTCTAAACGGGTTCATAAATGAAGAAGTATACGTAGCTCAACCTCCGAGTTTCGTGGACTTTGAAAAACCAGAATATGTATATAAACTAAAGAAAGCTCTCTACGGTCTTAAACAAGCTCCTAAAGCTTGGTATGATAGAATTAAAACTTTTCTTATAGATAATAAATTTACAATGGGCAAAACCAATCACATATTATCATTGTTCAAATTTACGTAGACGATATTATATTCAGATCTACTTGTCAAGAAATGTGTGACGATTTTTCTAAAATCATGCATGACAAGTTTGAAATGAGTATGATGGGAGAATTAAATTTCTTTCTTGGTCTACAAATAAAACAATTGGAAGATGATATCTTCTTTAATCAATCTAAATATATTAAAGAAATGTTAAAGAAATTTGGATTAGAAGATGCAAAACCAATGAAAACTCCAATGTATTTCGACACTAAACTTACCAAAGACGAGGACGGTGAATCCGTTGATGATACCAAGTACCGTGGTATGATAGGTAGTCTACTATATCTTACGGCTAGTCGGCCGGATATTATGTTTAGTGTATGTATGTGTGCTCGATTTCAAGAAGATCCTAAATCTTCATATCTCGAAGCGGTCAAAAGAATATTTAGGTACATAAAGGGTACAACTCAATTAGGGTTATGGTATCCAAAAGGTACGGGGGTCGAAACTATTGTATATGCAGATTCTGACCATGCAGGTGATTATGTTGATCGCAAAAGCACAAGTGGCATTTGTACATTCATGGGATGTTTTGTAACATCATGGTTTTCAAAGAAATAAACCGCGCTTGCTATTTCTACCACTGAAGCAGAATATGTGTTAGCAGGGAAAGCATGCTAACAAGCACTATGGATGAAACAAGCTCTTGTCGACTACGATGTTCATCTAAGCGACATTGCCATCCTCTGCGACAACAAAGGTGCCATATACCTTAGCAAGAATCCCGTTCTGCACTCCCGCACTAAACACATTGAAATACGCCATCATTTCCTTAGAGATAATTGACCGGATCTACACACACGCCTTGTGTTAGATGTGATACTAAGAATTATACGTAGTCTAGCAAGCGGAATTTACTAGCTAGCACTTAGAAGACTTTATGTGTTTGTGTTTTGTATGATTTGAATGTAACAATGAATGAACACAGAATAATGAACTATCAACGATTCAATATTATTAGAACAATAATACGAGTGATCTCCTATCACTAGGGTTTACAACCTTGAATCTTAACTAAACAATACGTATGAACTCTTATCGTATATATTCTAAACTTTAACCTAGGCAATCCTTTTATAGACCAAGGATTCCTTCACAAGATAACTATCATTCTAATCGTATAAGATATACACTAAATCTTTTCCATAAATATCTTTACACGGTTTTATCATAAACAGTACAAACTTCTTCACTCAGCAGTACTAACTGCTTATGTCTTCAAAATTCTTCAGCAGTACTATCTTCCATCTTCAACAGTTCTAACTGCTATCTTCAACAGTTCTAACTTCTATAGCTTAATTTCCCAACAATCCTCCCCTAAACTTATGATTTCTATCCAAATCACTAAGTTTCTTCAAATTAAGCTTCTTCTTCTTAATGTGGAAAATTCTTTCAAACATCTATCCCATCAGTCACTTTAGCCTTTGACTTTTCTTTGCTCTACAAGGTTGAAAATCTTTGCAACTAATAAGTCTGCCATCTCAGAGTCTTCTTCAACCTTGAGTCTTGTATACACCATAGATGTTAAAACACTTGATCTGAGCGGATAATCCTTTTCCACTAACATATAAATTTCTATCCCATCTGGAGTAGAAACTCTATGTACTCCACACGTATCAAATAACTTCCAAGAGACATCTTCAATTTGTGCTTGGAATATCCACATTGATTCTCCTCTATCAGGTTCATAGATTCTCTTCAACTGAACCCATAATTCTTTGTCTTTGTCTTCAATAGGATCTTTATCTCTGAATCTCTCTTTTACTAATCTCCATAGTTGACTAAGATCTTCTCTGTCAAAACCTCTGAGTAAATCTTCAAACAACTTGTACCTTTCAGAAATATCACCTAGTCTGATTATCTTCCATCCTTTCATTCTTCCATCAGTGAACACTTTCCAGTCAATGATTGGATGTTTTACTTGTAAAGGTTTGATATAAGAAGATTCTGGAACAATCACCATCATACTCTTGATCTTCTCATTGGTTAACCCTTCTTCTTCAACTTTTGTTTCTTTGCAGCATCAGATTCAAGATCTTCTGGTTTTCTTTTCTTTTTCCTTGTCATGTCTTCTCTGATTGGAGTATTCAGCCTTGCATATACTTCAAAGAATTTCCTTTCAATTTCAGCATCAGTCCATCCAGTAAAGTCACTCAACTTGTAATCAGCTTGATTCTTCAAATAGTGCTTCATGAACTTGACTTTTTCCTTCCTGGTAGGTAACTTGGTCTTGTAACTAGACTTTTGTCTTTCTCTGATTCTGTGCATTAAGCCACTCCAAGTAGCTTCTTTGTTTGTCTTCAAGATAAATTCCTTGAGCATCTCTGACTTTTCTTCTACATTTAACTCCTGATCATTAAGAACCATCACAGCATGAGCTTTTATAATACAATCAGAATCTAACAAATATTGAAGTTGTTCATTAAACTCTTCTTGATTAAAATCTTCTGTTCTTGTTGTTGGGAATTCTGGAAATAAGATATTTCTTGTTGCTGCCGATAGTGAAAGTTGGTTCCTGCCGATAGTGTTGGTTCCTGCCAAAGCTCATTGCTGCTGATAGTTATATTTTGTTTCTGCTGATAGTGTTTGTTGCTGCGGATATTATTGTCTGTTATCCGTATGTTTAGTAAGTTTATTTATAGAAGAGATCATGTTTATCTCTTTACACGTATTCTTGTAGGACGGGTTAGGGTTAGGGTTCCTTGTGATTATAAAAGGAACACCCCGTCTATGAGTTTTGATATCTTTTGTAACTTAACAATCTTCAATAAAAATCATCTTTTAGTTCATTATACGATCCATAGAGGATCATAGCATTAGTTCTTTTCTTTTCTTGTTCATAATCAGAGGTTCTCTTGTAGTGTGCTTGTGATTACATAGGCATCCTACCGATCCACATAGGCTCAAAGATCTAGCAGGCGTGTTAGATTCAACAAGTGGTATCAGAGCCTCGTGAGGATCTCTGATCAAGAAGCAAAAGTTCTCTAAATTAATCTCTCTAAACCTTAACACCATGTCTGGATCAGCAGATAAATTCGAAAGGTGGACCATTAAAGTCAGAAACCTGCTATCATTCAACTCGAGGAGAAAATGGACTGAACCTGCTGAAGCTGATTGTCTCAATCAAACTCAAAACATGGTTCATAATGCAAAGGATAAAGTGGAAGAATTTGCTTTTGTGGGAGCCTCTCATCAGGTACAACATTGTCAGTTTGGTTGTCATGAATTGTACTTGAACCTTAGGAGAGAGTTTGATGAAATGGAGCCTGAATATAATAAATTGTTTGTAGATATTCAAGCATATAAAAAGGCTCTTAAAACTGTGGAAAAACAAAAGGCTTGGCATGAAGCTAATCAGATAGCATATGAACAAAAGATAAAGGTTTTGGAAAGAGACTTAGAGAACTCCATTAACTGTCTGAAACATTCTGAGAAAGAAAATGTTAGGGTGAAATTAGAAAATAAGGAATTACAGGCTAAACTTGATAGTGAAGTGGCAAGGATAAAATCATGGCAACAATCTGAAAAATATCTTGTAAATTATGGTAATCAATCAGGTTGGCGTAAGAAAGGGTTGGGATTTGATGTTGGGGATTATCATCCTAGAATATTTAATCCTACTCCTAAGGAAGTTGATTATAAAATTCCTGTTAAGTTTGTTAAGGAAGGAGGGATGAATGCAGTTCCTCCACCTATAAGAGGAGTGTTTAAGCCTGTTCCTATGCACACAGCCCTTGAATTAGACATGGATGAATCACACATGACTTATGGGAAAAAGGCAAATAACTTAACTGATTCTGAGTGTGAGTCTGATGACTTCGTCTCTTGTTCCAATAGCAACAAGTCCTGTGAATCTAAGTCCCCAGGAAATACCTCATGTGATTCAAATGACAAGACAACTTCACACAAGTCTCATGACTTCACTTCTGAAGCAACTAATGATGAATCTGTTTCTAAAATAGCTTCCACTGACAATAGCTCTCTTAACACTGGTAAAAACAAATGTGTCTCTAGTTCCACTAGTGATAATAGTATCTATATTAAGAAAAGGTGTAGTAAGAACAAGGCTGTTAGGAAGAAGTCATGTTTTGTGTGTGGTAGTCAATATCATCTCATTAAAGATTGTGATTATCATGAGAAAAGAATGAATGGTGGGCAACAACAGACCAGATCATTGTGGAAAAATGTTAAACAAATTCCACCATATGTTCCACAAGCAGCAGGAATGAACTTTTATAGAGGTCCCTTTCCTGCTGATAGACCTGTTCCTGCTGGTACATCTGTTTCTGCTGATATTCAAGGAACCATTTCTGCTGAGACCTCTTCATATTTTCAGAGGGATTTCAGGCCTGCCTATTATAATCCAATCTTTGGAGGGGGAATGGCTTATTCTCCATGGTATCCCTGGTAATTGTCAAGTTTGGCTAATCATGTTGTTGTAATTATGTTTGCTGGTTTGAAGGGTGGATTAAGCCTAAGGGGTGTCTAATGCTTGTATTTTTGTCTTGTTTTCATTCCTTTATGTCTATGTTTTGTGTTTCACTAATTTTGTTTTGCAGGTTTTTCAGTGTCTTTTGTTAGTTAACTTTGTTTTGCAGATCTTCATATCTCAATGCTTGGAATTTAATCTAAAAACAGTGATTTTCATTCATCATGAGATAGATAAGAACATTCAGTTACAAGTTTCAAAAGCTACTTATCAACATCATTCAAAACATCATACCAATCTTCAAACATCAATTTACCTAAACCCTACCACCTATTCCATCTTCCCTTTACCCTTACCCATATAATCAGGCATGAACCTTCTTCCTCTCTGGCGACTGATTTCTTCATACACATGGGGGACTGGAAGTGCCAACACCACTGAGAGTGGCTGTTTTGGTTCAGGGGCTTGAGTTGAAGAGCTAGAGGTAGCTTGCCTCTGATGTGTTCTAGGGCGTAACCTTGCACTTGTTTGTCTTGGCTGTGGAGTAGAGTGGCTTGTTGGTGGAATTGGGTGGCTTAGTGATGAAGCGAAAAGTGTACCGCTTTTAGGGGGTCATTTAAGCCCTAAATCGTATTTATTTGATCAAATATTGCCCTAAATCGTTCCTTTTGTCATTTTAGGTACTTTGGAGAAGAAATCTGGAAAAGGAAGCATTTTGGACGTTTTTGGAGCATAAAAGTGAAGAAAACGACAAAGTCTCAAAATTATGGAAAAGTACCTTTGACGGCGTCATGGATTGGTCCAGACGGCGTCATGGCTTGGCAAAAGAGGTGGATATGAAAATTACTCATGATAAGCCAGAGAATTTTGCATGAAAAATCTGACGGCGTCACCCTTTAAGATGATCAAGGCCATCACGGTTTAAGCTAAAGAGGGACGGCGTCAAGCTCAATTCTGACGGCGTCACCCCTTGATAGGCCAGAGCGGATTTTGGAGCACTAAAGAGGGACGGCGTCAGGAAGGCCATCCGGGAACCCTAGACACGGCGAGGTGACGGCGTCAAGTCCTATAACGTGACGCCGTCAGCCCTTAAACTCTATATATAGTTTTGCAATTTTTTGTCATAGTGTGCAACTTTGTGAGGAGAAACCCTAAGACGAATTTCTGCCATTTTTAAGGGTTTTCATACCCTTGGATGTCCCATGTTTAATTG
Source organism: Artemisia tridentata subsp. tridentata (assembly GCA_021014915.2). Classification (NCBI taxonomy): domain Eukaryota; kingdom Viridiplantae; phylum Streptophyta; class Magnoliopsida; order Asterales; family Asteraceae; genus Artemisia; species Artemisia tridentata. The sequence goes on from CP139509.1 coordinate 312,123,650, forward strand.
AAGATAAGTAATCGTTTAATCATTCAATATGTCTATGTGTTGTTTGATTATATCTCGTTCTTGTCTTTTGATTAACATGCTAGGCTAGATTTATCTTGTGTTTGCTTAGATCTAATGAAACCTAACTATTGATTATCGGTTATTAGTGTGTTATTAATTGTATTGGATGATTGTTTATCGATGTTAGGCTTAAGAAAACTGGCTAACTTCCTATACGGTAACTTGCTTGAACGTCTTAAGAAACATGAACCAATGCGTACTAAGGTTTTTATGGTTGTATTTAATGCATGAGCGAATTCTAGTGATCCCATGTTAGGAGCTTCCTAGCCGGCTCGACATAGGAGTGAAGTAGGAGCTTGTAGAGTTGGGGAAGTACGTACGCCACCCCACGATTGGTATTAAGGAATACACCCGTCATCCACGCAATTAATACACACTAATCAACCGGTAAAAGATAGTTAGGGAGTAAGGAAATCTAAGTAAACACATTTCTCTCCACATAAGTTTCACAACCTTTTCATTTTCAGTTATTTTATTTTATTTGCATTCGTAGTAATTTGGGTTAGTTGACTAGCAACTAATTCCGCCCACTCCTTCAAACACGAGATTTTACTTGCTTTCATAAAAAAATATAAAAATACAAAAAATAATCTTCCTTCACCCTTAGACCTAATTAGAGTAGTTTTTCATACCTAACGAACACTATTCCCTGTGGAGAACGATCAATCCCCCGTACTTACCACTACACTATACTACATCGGTCAGGTACACTGCCTGGTGGGGTTGTAAGCCTCTTGAGATCCCTTGAGAGGTAAAACCTGTTGTAAGGTTGCAAAACCACGCATCACTTAGCTTAGGAGGTGGTCTGATGGAATTCTTTCTTTGTCTTGGATCTTGGCTTTCACGTTGTCGATTGTCTCGACTTCGAGGGTTAGGTTTTTCTCGGCTAGATCCTTCTCGAAGATGAGCATTAACTTTTGGTACCGGTACTTGATAGAAGGTTGCAGTTGTCCTTTCCATCTCTTCAGTTAGCAGAGCCACAGTTGCCTTCATCTGTTCCCTTAGCTCATCTGTAATGGGAAAATTGGGAGGGAATGTCTCCCATTCACCCTGACAATAAGTCAAGGACTTCAACTCTGATGAATCTTCATCATCAGAGCTGAAGTACTCAAATGACGAAGGAGTAGATGGAAGAGGATCAGATGAATATGAATCCTCCTCAACCTTGGCCTTACCTTTGTTTTGTGAGGATGATGTTGTTTTGGGAAAGTAGTTTTTCCATCCTGAGTCACTGGAGGAGGAAGAATCTGATGAGATTTCGATGATTGGATGTTTGGATGAACTCATATTTTTTCTTGATTTTGAAGATTTTTGGTTTGGTTTGTGATAATAAAGTTATGTGATTTGAGGGTTATATATTGATATGGAGATTAGTGCGAATTTAATGGTGGTTGGTATTGAGATTTAATTTGGGTAAGTTATTCTTAATGACTAAGTTCGGAAGATTGACTTTGGTCAAACCAACTTATTGCTGCCGATTGGTCAAACCTTTTATTACTGCGGATTGACCAAGTGTTGCTGCCGATTGGTCAAACCTCCTCAAGTCGATTGGTCAATGTTACGTGCGGAGAATTGAAGTAATTTAAAGTGATATATTTGGCAACCCCAACCTAAAATTGCACTTCTCTCATCTCAATTTCTCAAAAACCTATCAAACCCTAAATTTCTCTTTTCGAACCCTAGATCATTTATCTACACAATGTCAACTCTTCGCTACAAGGATGATCATAACAAGGTTGCATATTTAGAGTCATCTTCAAAAAGCGTTGATTATGATCAAGTGCTAGCGTTTCTTCGTGGGTCTTCCATTTGCTATGCGCTCACCTATTGTCCAGTTACTGTGTATGATTCACTTATTAAGCAGTTCTGGGCAACAACTAAGTTAAACACATTGTAGGAAGGGAGGATGAGATTGTTGCTACCATTGATAAGCAAGAAGTGAGTATTACTGAGGAGTTGATTCGGGTACAGCTTTTATTTCCTGAGGAGCATGGGGAATATGATCTTTCAAGGCAAGATATTACTGATGGTATGGCTGCTATAGGTTATCCTGTCACTGGTAGTTGTACTTTCTTGAAAAATAAGTTGTCTCCTCAATGGAGATTTTTGATTCATACTTTACTACAGTGCATGAGTGTTAAGACAGGTGGGTGGGATCAATATCCAAGTCCTATTGCGTCTGGTCTTGTTTGTCTATCTCAGGGTAGGATATTTAATTGGGCAAAATATATTTTTGAGGGAATGATTGAGAATATCACTAATGGTAAAAACAGATTTTTGATGTACCCTAGGTTTCTTCAGATTATCTTAGGTGTACAGACAATTAACACATCCCCTAAGATAGTGAATCGGTTGACTCCCAAAATTTTTGCTTTGATGAAAATGAATTTTGCAGGCCAACATTTACCTTTATTACCTGCCATGTTACAAGATGTCAATCCTGCTGACAACCCTGATTCTGCTGATAATGTCAGTATCCCACCATCACCCAATGCAGCTGATGCAAGTGCATCCAATGCTGCTGGTGAAGGGACTTCAGTTGCTGCTGATGCATCTGCATCTGTTGCTGCTGATGACCCATTACCACCATCTCCCAGTCATGTCACCCCTACACCTGAGACTGATGACCCTGCTGAGACCAATGACCAGACCATCACAGTTGAAACACCTGTTGTCCAGCCAACACCTTCTGTGGACTTACCTTCTTCTTCAAGGCTTTCATCTCCTAGTCCTACTAGGCAGCCTTTTAATGATGACACCAATGCAAGGGGAGAATTTCATGTATCTCCACCAAGGTCCAATGAAGCTCCTAACACCTCAGGTATTCCTGGTGGTGGAGCTGAGGATGCTGTTGATCTCACCTCTATGTCCCAGTTACTTGACAGGTCTGTGAAGAAAATTGAGGCATTGGAGTCAGAACTTAAAGAGACAAAAAGAGTTTTTAGTGAGAAGGTGGAAAATTTGGAAAAGAAGCTCAAGGACACTAAAGAAACTTTTGGTGAGATTGTTCAAAAGCTTAATGAAAGGATCAGTTCTTTGGAAGCTCAACAACCTCAGAAGAAAAGAAGGGTTGTACTTTCTAAGTCTGAGGAAGATCAGGATGATATGTCATTTGATGGGCTTAATGTGCTGGCTTCTGTTTCTCTTGATGGTGCACATACTGCAGTGCCTACCTCTTCTGAGCACACTATCACTACTCAACCTCAGGCCTTCACTGGAACAAGGACCATTGCTGCTGATGTCTCTGGTGTTACTGCTGAAGTTGGTGGTGTTTCTTCTGAGTCTAAGGTTCCTGGTAATATTACTGGTAGTCCATCCATTGCTGCTGGTAGTGAGACCATTCCTTCTGAAGTTACTCAAAATGATGATGAGATAGCTAGACAGATCCAAGCACAGGACATTGCTGCTGAACAAGCTAGACTAGCTCAGGTTGCTCAAGATGAGGAGCTTGCAAGGAAATTGTCTGTTGATGAGAGAATATTGCTGGGATTATGAATAACACAAGTTCAGAAGATCCCACTTCGAAGAGTTCAGTGAGCAAGTTGAATACTTGTTGGCTACTGACATGATTATTAGAGCTCATGGGTTTATGGTTCTTCAAAAGTCAGAGTTGGATTCGGATGAAAGGTCAGATCTGCTCAAGGCATTCATCTTAAAGAAACATTGTGCATCCACTTGGAATGACTTGATGCAAAGGATCAGTGCAAGACAAAAGTCAGGATTTAAGATGCCTACAAACAGAGATAATGTCAACTTTATGAAGGTGTATCTGAAGAATGAAGCTAACTACAAGCTAAGTGACTTCAAAGGTTGGACTGATGCTGCAATCCAAAAGTTGTTCCTTGATACTTATGCAAGGATAAATTCCTCAGTTCAGACAGATATGCCACAAAGCAAGAAAAGAGAGGCTTCGTCTTTAGAGTCTGATGTTGCAAAGAAAATGAAGTCTGGAGAGACATTGTCAGGTGCATCTTCTTTTATTCCTGCTGAAGGTTCTCAGGATGCCACATTTATTTCACCAAGTCCTAATGTAGATGCATCTGAGGCATCACAAGAAGGTCTTGTTTCAGATGATATTCCTGCTGACCATGTCTCTGTTTCTGCTGAGCCATCTTCTTCAGTTCCTATCCTGCAATATGGTCTAAGGACAAGGCAGAAGAGTCTCTCTCACAACTCTTCTTCTGTGGATATTTCTGAAGTAGATGATCATGATTTGATTAGGGTTGATTCTGAAAGTGATTCAGAGGGTGATTCCATTCATTCTTGGGGTCATATTGCTCATTGGGAGATTAGGTCTACTTCTGAAGGTGATGTCAATGTTTGGTTTTCTCTTGATGGGACAGTCAAATTCTTTACATTTCTGAGGGAGATCTTGAATAAGGTTGAAAGAAAAGATTTGAAGCATCTTTATAAGATAGTGGATAATTATATCAATCTCATACTCCTACTGGGATTGGTCTACTGCTTTGGGGAGATTTACAAGTCTTGATGAATGAATTGGATGGAGACAAGGCTAAATTGGTATGGGGTAATCAATCATCCTGGAGAGTATTTTCTTGGAGACTATATCCTTCTTCCAATGTTCATGTTGTGGAGCTCATCTCTGGCAAGTTCTTGACTATGTTTGTGGATGTCACTTATCCTATATCTGAGGGAGTTTTGAAGAGAATGCTCACCCAGAAGGTCAGAGTTCCCAAGCATACAATTGGAAATGATTTAACTACAGCTGAACAGTTGGTCAAATTCATCAAAGATCAACTTGCAGCTAAAGGTTCATCAGCTTAAGGGGAGGATTGCAGCTTCAGGGGAGGTTGAAGCTTAAGGGGAGGATTTTTCTTGTTGTTGTTGTACATCTTTCTATCTTTTCTTATTTTCTTTCTTTTTCTTTTGGTGTGTTTCTGATTTCTTTTTCTTTTAGTTCAAAAAAAAAAAAAAAAAAAAAAAAAAAAAAAAAATTTGTATATTTTGTGTGCTAATAAGTGGTTTTGAGCAACACCTTGCAGGTACAGTGTTGGTGTTTACACCTTCACCTTAAATGGTATTCAACTCACCATGTCTTGCAGACAAGAAAGAGTTGACTCACCATGAGGGTACGGCTCTGGTGTGATTATCAAATCCGTTGATAGCTGTAATAGCTTGCTCAAAGCTATAGGGTACTTCAACTCGCCCATGGTTCATTCCTGAGAGTTGAAATGGTTCTCAATTCACCATGGATGTAACCCTTTATGGGATCCAAAGGATTGGCTAGTCCACAAAAGTATGGTTTGTGGTAAAGACATTTGGTATCCATATTTGGTATTCAATTCACCAAGGTTCAGTTGAAACCAAAGAATTGGCTAGTCCTGAGCAAACGGCTACAGGTAAAGACAACTCAAATCCGTTTATAGTTGCTGATTTGCTAATAAATCAGATGGTTATCAATGTACCATGGTCTAACACACCTAAACATTGGCTACTCCAGTAGTGATGGCTATTGGTAAAGAGACATCAAATCCATTAATTTTCAATGATTCACCTCTCACAGGAGTTAACACACCTGGATGTGATGAGAATAGTATGAAACTTAAGTGATTTGATGTACATATTGTCATAGTAGCAGTCAAGATCCAGAATAATGACATGGTGACCAGCTTAGATCTTCTTTTGAGGATGATTTCCTATTGCTGCTGAACTATCGAAGTTGCTGCTGGAAGTTTCAAGTGTTGATACTGGTTACTTACTGAGCTGCTGCTGGTCTAATCCTCTCCCTATGGACTTCAAAGTTATTTCAGAATAGAGTGCTAACTTAGGGAATCTTTTCGGAAATACACTATTTCCTCAAGATTAGGGGAGGATTGTTGGGAATTCTGGAAATAAGATATTTCTTGTTGCTGCCGATAGTGAAAGTTGGTTCCTGCCGATAGTGTTGGTTCCTGCCAAAGCTCATTGCTGCTGATAGTTATATTTTGTTTCTGCTGATAGTGTTTGTTGCTGCGGATATTATTGTCTGTTATCCGTATGTTTAGTAAGTTTATTTATAGAAGAGATCATGTTTATCTCTTTACACGTATTCTTGTAGGACGGGTTAGGGTTAGGATTCCTTGTGATTATAAAAGGAACACCCCGTCTATGAGTTTTGATATCTTTTGTAACTTAACAATCTTCAATAAAAATCATCTTTTAGTTCATTATACGATCCATAGAGGATCATAGCATTAGTTCTTTTCTTGTTCATAATCAGAGGTTCTCTTGTAGTGTGCTTGTGATTACATAGGCATCCTACCGATCCACATAGGCTCAAAGATCTAGCAGGCGTGTTAGATTCAACACTTGTTCTATCCATAAAACCAGCTATGTTCTTTTCATCATCAGCAATCATTTTCCTTGCTAATTCCTCATCTTGAACAATCTGAGCTTGCTTTGCTTCTTCATTAGCCAAATCTTCTTCTACCATTCTTCTTGCAACTTCTGCATCATGATCTATCTGATCTTGAGTTTTTGGTTTTAATCTCTTGAGCCTTTCAAGTTCTTGAGCTGCTTCCTCTTCTTCTTGTGTCATAGCTCTTTTACCTTTATCAGCTCTTCTTCTTTCATAAACTAGCTCAGCCGAGGTTTCACCAGTTTGAACTGCTTGATTCTCTGTCTCAGCAGTTGGAACTGCTTCAACAGTCTGAACCTTTTCTGCTTCATGGGTATCAGTCTGAACTGCTTCAAGTTCTTCTTCTTCCTTATCTGCATTACCAGAACCTATATCAAGTTGTTCTTCTTCCTCTTCATTATGCCTCCCCTGAGAACTTGATCTATCCTTGTCTTTACCAAATTTCCTCCCCTGTTTAGAAGAATTTTCATCATTCCCTTCTGAACCATCTGAATCATCATCATCAGAAGAATCATCATCCAATACCATTCTTGCCCTTTTCTTCTTCAACTGTTCTTCAAGCTTTTTCACCCTTTTTGTTAATTTGGTGTAGACTTTGGCAAAATTCTCCTTGTGAGCTTTGAATTCCTCCTTGTTTTTCTTTAGCTCCTTCTCCAAAGTGTCAACCTTGGCTACTAACTTGGTACTTAAAGCCGTCAATTCAGTTTGTGAAGAACTACCCTCATGGGGCAAGGATCTAGCCTCAACCCTAGTTTGACTAGGTTTAGACCTTCTCCTATAAGTGATGCGCAAATGTGATGGTTGGGTTCTTTCAAGTACTTGAGTGGATGTGTGATGGGGATCAGTTGGAACTGCTGAACCTTCACCCAACTCAGTTTGAAGCATTTGAGGAAACAATGGAACTGGTTCCCCTTGAAAAAGCCTACTAGCCATAGCCATATTTTGAAAAACTTTTGATTGAAGGCTAGGCGTAGCAAAAGTTTCAGTTGGTTTTGTAAGCAGGTATGTCTTTTTATTCAAAAGTGTTTGAACAAACCTGGGATACATTAAAAACTTTGTTTTGCCTGTAACATTAGATACCATACCCTCAAAAATAAATTTTGAAAAGTTAAAAACTCTGTTTGTAGACAAAAAAATGAGAGCAATAGCAGTATTGCTACTGAACTGCTCCCAAGCAGTCTTTTTAGGACTTAAACAACTTAAAAGGGTATGTATCAAAAATCTCCATTGAGGTGAGAAACATCCTTTTTGAAAAGTTAATTTATTTTCAGATGTATCATACCCAATTTTGGTAAGTTCTTCCCATATTTCAGTGTTAGGCATAGTGTTAATACCATCCGAGTCTTCTAATTTAAGATGTCTCCTAATTATAGACTCGGTAACAACAAACTTAACACCATCCACTTCAGAATGAATTTCTGAGTCTCCATCTTCACTAGTCAAGACAGTTGCATTCTGCCAGAACTGTGTGATGTGCGAGACATAAAGAGTAGGAGAAACAGTTAGAGCATACCTTATGTGAGAGTGGTTGAGAAAATCCACAATCTCATAAAACTTTGGTCCATCTCCCTCCTCTGTTTTCTCAAGAAACGCAACCTAATTATGACGCTTAACAAATTCCAATCCAGCCATTCTTAGTGATGAAAAATGAAAGATTATATCAATACGATGATCGTTTAAATTGGAATTGAGGTTTTATGTAGTTGCTTGGGGTTTATAGGTACTGTGTAGGGTTTTGCGATATATGCGTATGAGATAAATTATCTTTAGAAAGAGAATAAATAAATTTATGGTAAAAAGATAATTATCATCTATAAAAATCCCTATAAGTACCTTAAGAATAACGGTTTTACCCCAACGGCTAGAAAATTAATTACTGACAGATTTTTACAACGGCTAGTTGAACCGTACTAACTTTGAACTAACCGTACCAACTGTTGGAAAAATTTTGTTGAGCCGTATGAACTTTTGAAATAAATTTTAAAATACCATGGCTCAAACATAGTTTTTAGCAAACTATCAGCTATCAACGGATTTGATATGTCTTTACCAATAGCCGTTTGCTTTAGACTAGCCAACTCTTCACACTTAGATATGGTGAGCTGATAACCATACAATTTTTGGTAAATTGTCAACCATTAACGGATTTGATTAGTCTTTACCAGATACCGTTTGCTCTGGACTAGTTGGTTCTTATGTGTGTAAGACATGGTGAACCAGTTACCATTTGTTGTATGCAAAGATCACATACTAATCTCCAGAACACCATTTAGTCCAAAACATCAAGCTTTCATAATCCCTTGGTGTTTTCCCTCTAATCCTGCAATTGTTAGTCCAAAAACAAAGAAACAAGATACAAAGAACTTGTCTCACAATATAAAAGATTATGACTAACAATGCACATTACAAGGAAAATTAATTTGCTTGTGGAACCCAAGCCAAAACAGACTTAGGCTTTCCTCTAGCATCAACATAATTCATTCTTTTCAAAACATTCTTAGCACCATTGGGTTTAATAGGTCTCCATACCCAACATGCTGATGCATTCACTCCAGTACCCATATTTTCCTTAGCAGTGTTTTTATTCATACCAGTACCAATTACTCTGCTAGCAGTTGGAACTGCTGGCTTGGTAGTTGTCACCTTTGGTTTCCAAACTTGGTTTTTCACCATTACTTTCTCATAAAAAGTTCTTTTACCAGTTTTTTATGATGGTTTAAAAACAGTTATTGCATTTTAAACTGGTGGCCTTAGGTGAATTGTTCTCATAGGTCTGACAGTCTGAACTGCTGGTCTAGCAGTTTGAATTGCTTTGGGTCCAGACCTTAAAAGAACTGATCTGGGTATCATCTTGTCATTCCTAGGAAGAGTTTTAGGTCTTTCTAGACACATGCTTTTGTTTGAATACCCTCTAACATACTTATCACAAAAAGCTGCAAGATGGTCAAAACTACCACAAGAGTAACAAGCTTTCTTATAGCAGACAAAATCCTCCCCTAATTGGTGAGATTTGAGGTCATTCCAATTCCTTTGGTTACCTCTTGGCTTGTTTGTGGTTCTATACATTTATGCATACCTAACTGTTGGTCTAAAAGGTTTGGCATTTGATCTAGACCTAACAGTCTCAGGTTTAACCATCTTTGGAACTTTTGGTTCCTCCATTTTAGCACTAACAGGCTTAACCACAGCCTGATCATCCTCATCATCAGAAGTCCATTCCTCAATGGTTGGAGCATCTGAGTCCTTAGCTGAGGACCTATCAGAAGATACCTAGCCTTGTCCTCAGATAGTGATTTATCACTTGCACTTTCATACACAGGTTTATCAACTACATCCTTCTTGGGTTGAGGACCATAGTTAAGCACAGGTAATTGAAATTCAGGGAGTCCTGTGTGTTCTAAGTCTATGCCTGGGGGTGTTGGAATTCCTCTATAGGGAGGTGGAACTGACTTATAACCTAGGCCTGACTTAGCTTTATTAAGGATCTGACACTCAATTATCTTTTGAACACCTTTTGATGTGTATTCTAGTGTGTCTACACTCATCTGAATGTTCTCCTTAGCTTTCTTAACCTGTTCTAGCTCATGTTTTAACACAGTAATTTCATTCTCTCTAAACATTAAGTCTCTCTTAACAATAATCATATCATCAGAAAACTTAGACTCATTACTTTTATAATGAACAATTTGTTCTTCTAACACAGCTAAAGCTCTCTTATGATTTACTAAGCTAAAAGCAGTTTCAACTAGCTCTTTTCTCTGATTCTCATATCTTGTTTTAAGTATTTCTAGATCTTTTAAAGCTTCACAAGATTTAGAAAATTTTGAAACTTGTACCTCAGAATCTGAGAATGCCATGAGAGCAACCTCTGTAGATGCTTCTGCTTCTTCCTCTGCAATGTAGCTCCAGTCAAATCCTAAGCCATCAATGGCAACCATGGCTTTCGAGCTTGAATCAGTAGACTTCTTAATATCATGTTCAACTATCTTGAAGTTGCTATAGAGATCCATTAAGCTCATGGAATCTATATCAGGCTTGTTTTTCCATACTACCACATGCATAGCCCATTCAGCTGGTAGACTCCTCAGAAATTTGGAGTTGAGATCTTCCTGAGGCATCCCAATTCCTAGAACAGCCAGTTGACTCACCAGCTTTTGAAGCCTATTGAACATATGATCCAACGACTCATTGCTTGTTGCTGTAAAGTTCTCAAACTGATGCTTGAGAAGGGTCTTTTGGGTTTTCTTGGTGGCTTCATTCCCACCATATCTTGCAACAATAGCTTCAAAAAGAGATTTAGCACACTTGAACTTACTAAAATTCAGCAACTGATCATTGGGAATATTCATCAGAAGCAAACTTCTAGCCTTAACATCATTCTTGTACCTTGCCTTCTCTTCAGTAGTGGTTGGCTTTGTCTGCACATTAGTCTCAGATTTACCTTCAACAACAGTTGTTGTTGTTACTGGTGTAAAAGAGTTTCCTTCTTCAATGATCTCCCAAAGTGCATAGTCTTGCACTTGGAAAAACTGCTCAATACGAAGTCTCCACATGTCGAACTCATTAGGTTTAAGCATAGGAAGCTTAGCAGCAATGTTAGTTGTGGTTGGTGTTGTTTCCATGTCCATCTTTGTTCTTCTCGGATCTTCTAAATCTAAGTATCAGCAACCTGTCTCTGATACCACTTGACCGGATCTACACACACGCCTTGTGTTAGATGTGATACTAAGAATTATACGTAGTCTAGCAAGCGGAATTTACTAGCTAGCACTTAGAAGACTTTATGTGTTTGTGTTTTGTATGATTTGAATGTAACAATGAATGAACACAGAATAATGAACTATCAACGATTCAATATTATTAGAACAATAATACGAGTGATCTCCTATCACTAGGGTTTACAACCTTGAATCTTAACTAAACAATACGTATGAACTCTTATCGTATATATTCTAAACTTTAACCTAGGCAATCCTTTTATAGACCAAGGATTCCTTCACAAGATAACTATCATTCTAATCGTATAAGATATACACTAAATCTTTTCCATAAATATTTTTACACGGTTTTATCATAAATAGTACAAACTTCTTCACTCAGCAGTACTAACTGCTTATGTCTTCAAAATTCTTCAGCAGTACTATCTTCCATCTTCAACAGTTCTAACTGCTATCTTCAACAGTTCTAACTGCTATAGCTTAATTTCCCAACAATAATGTTCAAAAAGGAAACATCGCCATAGAAAAAGTCTCTTCCGAAGACAACATTGTCGACATCCTCACCAAACCACTAAAACGTGAACCTTTCAACTTACTTCGATAAGGCCTTGGCCTTATGGAACAAACATCTTGATCTCTCTATCTACAAGGTATGTATGTCTAAATCCTCCTTTCTGAGTCTAGGATCTCTATTTCTTGCACAAATTATACACGTTCAAACTGATGAGGTTTATACTTACATATATTCGCATCAAACTTTATACAAAACACGATCCTAAAACAATACCTCATTTGCTTTTCAAATCAAAAACTTCTCACGTCTAGGACACTCACATTTGTTTTACATAGTTAATACAACATAAAAACCTTTTATCATGCATCATATCATATATCTCTTGAATGCTAAAGGGAATACATAACCAATATGTATTTTCGGGTACATTCAAACGTAGATACATTGAACTAAGGAGCACTTGGGTTATCTCATATATATATATACATTTCTTCTTTTAGAGTCGAGATAACCGCAACTCCACATAGTTTACATATAGGCACACACTAGTCCAAATATGTTTTCTATGCAAAACTGCAGACTGTGTACATCAGATACCCGGATCCCTGCATTTACGCAGGCCGGATCCTTTCTGGGATGGATCCGTGGGATCCGGTTGCACAGAAGGCAGTTTAGCCAATCATTTGACAAAATCTACTCCAATTTTCTTCTATTTTCTATTTGCTACTTTATGTTTACTGAGTTTAAGTCTTAGTAGTTAAGGTCTCATGATTACTTGCATTCAATTTATATCTAATCATTAGATTTTGGATTCTTTTGTGGTTTTAGCATTCATTACTATACTTGATATCTATCTATAAATAAGGGCCTAAGATGCTTGATTCTCCATCATCACTCTCATATCTTAATCTCAGAAACCATGGCCTCTAAAAGACCACAATCCTCTCAAAACCGTGATGATCTAATCAAAGAAATCAACACACTACAAAACATTACCAACACCTTTGAACATCACATAAAACAAACCAAGTTCTCTCTACCAACTTCCAACATCCCTACACTACCAAATACAAGAAAAAACGCACGTATAAGTGTGAAACCATGTTGCTTTGTCAACCCTCTATCTAACAACTCATCACCTCCTAGCAATTCCTCACTTCCAACCGACTATCAAAAAGCACCACCCTCTTCCCCAAGCTCTCCAAAAGAAAACCTTCCTTTCTACAACTCATTAGAAGACCTCCTTAGGACACCTACCTCAACTCCACCACCAACTTCAACTCCTCCACCCGCTCCAAGTCAACCATCTAAATCAACACCTCCTATTTTACCCAACATCAACCCCAAAGAGCTAGTCTTCTCCACACTTCCTTCCTCACCAAATGCTCTTTTCAATGACCTTTAAGAGTTACCTCCTATACCATCCATCACTTCCCTAGAATATTTAGCAAATCAACCTCCACCTATCCCCGACATCATGGATGTTGATTTCACTATACCAAACTTTCCACCATCTCTTCCGCAAC